>JANRMT010062810.1:9375340-9400810 GCA_026402145.1 Polypterus bichir lapradei
ACATGCGTTTGTGGCTTTTATTCCAGCCAAAGCTCCCTGGCTGCTTATGTCCCCACTCCGTCACGGCACTTCACGTCTCTCCACTGGCATGTACATGGGATCTTTTTTTCTTTTCTTTTTTAAAACTCAGCCTATTATAAAAACTACTTTGGAAATTATGAACCCCCTTCTGCTTTCAGAGTGACAATTTATGTGTTATAGTTACCTTTATAAATTGTCTTTGATAAATCTAATATATAAAGCAGAGTTCATATATGTGTGAGTGTATGTATGTATGTATGTTTGTTTGTCCGCCATACAAATCTGCACCGGGTGTCCGATCGCCACCAAACTGGGGATGGGGCTCCTTTGTGACCAGGAGGAGGTCATGGGGGAGGTATGTTTGGTTGGGAAAAATGTACATGGTGAAGCGCAGAGCACCTTTTCACCAACACAAAGTTCGGCACACGTCCCCGTACTTATCATCGACAAGATGGCCGCACGTTGCAAGAGATGTTCATGGCGGTGCCATCTAGCGGCACATTTGGTCCCTGTGCATCGCACTTTACTCAAATTTCATTAAATTGCCAAAAGATGGTGCAAGTGTCCAATTATGAGAAGGCCGACTGCTTTGATCAGGTGAAGGGGAACTGCCATATGGATGTAAAACGTTAATGACCCAGTAAGCGTGACCTGCTGACACACGCGCATTTTTGCGGGTCACACACCCACACGCACTGATAGTGCTGTATTTCATTCGCAAAACTCCTTTATATCGCACCACATTTGAACAGAGACTCACCTTAAAAAGACAAAAGGCTTATTCTGTACGTAATACCATGTAACACATTATAATTGTCCTGCTTTTCGCTAATATACCCATGCCACCAAAAAAAAAAGACGTCGAATCAGAAGGTCCACTTGAGATGCCACAAGAAAGTCTATTTCAAGGGCGTATGAAACACCACAGCAGACAGAATCCAGAGTGGAGGAACTTACAATAAAATGTCAATCAGAAAAATGTTTGCTCTATTTCTGTGTTCTGTTTCTTTCATTTGGGAAATTCACTGGTTATAGATTCCCGGGCAATGCCGGGTACTCCTACTAGTAATTAATAAAAATACTATTTTATTACTATATTTGTTCATTTTTATAATCTATGCAAAGCACTTTAAGCTGCATTTTATGTATGAAAGGTAAAGTTATTAACAGCAAAATAATCCATATTATCATGAATAATAACAATAATAATACAGTGGAACTTCAGTTTGCGAGCATAATTCGTTCCGGAAAACTGCTCGCAATCCAAAGCACTCGTATATCAAAGCGAATTTTCCCATTAGAAATAATGAAAACTCAGATGATTCGTTCCACAACCCAAAACTATTCATATAAAAATGATTAATACAAAATATAAAGTAAAAATACATAAAACAAATTAACCTGCACTTTACCTTTAAAAAGAATCATGGCTGGTGTGAGTGAGTTTCTAAACTCATGTGGGATTCCACCCAATGGGACGACACGCGGAACAGTGTCGCAAAGCAATCGCAGTCTCCCAGCGCTGTAGCAGTTCGCCGTATAAGCGCATCCAAAAAGATCGCGGACATGCTATAAGCGCCTGCCGCCGATGGGTGATACAAGGAACATTATAAAGATCCCGCTACAATAAATGACAGCGCTGTTGCTGTTTCAAGCTGAAGGCAGCTGGTGTTGTTAAAGTACTGAGACTCAGCTTTGTGTTTTGGGGCGCAAGATGGAGACTCGCACTTCACAGTACACACGTGTGCGCGCATGCACACCCACACAGTCACAATGCTGTAGTATACAGTATACGCTCTTACGGATGTTGACTATATGAGTGAGGCACACAGACTCAGACGGAGAATAGGAGACAATTGCCCTCAAGAGAAGAGAGAGAGAGAGAGAGAGAGAGAGAGAGAGACGTGCTGCGCGTGAGCAAGAGAGATAAGGAGAGAGAGAGGCGAGTGCAAGCGAGCGAGAGAGATAAGAAGAGAGAGAGAGGCGAGTGCGAGCGAGCGAGATAAGGAGAGAGACGTGCTGTGTGAGCAAGAGAGATAAGGAGAGAGAGAGAGAGACGCATGCACGTGAGAGAGAACAACCATCAGCTCAGTTGTGATCACATGACGCTCAGCAGACAAAGTGTATCCATACTGCTCGTATTGCAAGACATCGCTCGTTTATCAAGTCAAAATTTATTAAAAAATTTTGCTCGTCTTGCAAAACACTCGTAAACCAAGTTACTCGTAAACCGAGGTTCCACTGTATATATTATGAGAACAAGACTGGCCATATACTGGGCCTAAGTTAAGTAAATAACAATCAATACACTAATTTACAAAATTAACAAAGATCAAGGGCAAGAAATAAAAACAAAAGAAAGCAAAGATAAAAAATTATGTCAGGGCTCCTTTTTATCAAAAATTCTAGAGGAGAGAGCTAGGATTATTAAAGCGGAATATTCCGGGCATGGAATTCTGTGTAAATACAGTCATCTGCAGATGTATCTCTGGATTTGCTGTGATGATCCAATGTATGGCATTAAGCCTGAACAAGTCTTGGTATAGAATTCTGCTGCCATCTAGTGGATAAAATATGCGGCAAAAAAGATGACTATTTCTATGCATTTTTCCTCTCTGTGATAACTCCTCAATATTCATGAGTGGTGTGGAGCCTTCAACCAAAACACGTAAGTGTGTGTGAATGAGAAACTGTAACGGCAGTTTTAGGACAAACTGAAATGATAGTGGTGACGATTGTAAATTTGTCATCAGTTGCAGGCACGGATAGTGACAGTGATGCACATGACACTGCATGACCTGCTGTGATAAGCCTGGTGAATTTGGTCCCATGAAAGTTCAAGTAGGTGCCAGAAGGTGTGTGGCAAAAAAAAAGGCAAAATGATTGCCATCAAGTGGACAGACAAGAGCCTCCTAAGCACTGTTCGCAATGCAGCAACTGTCAATGTCTGTGTCAGGGGAAATGTGGCAGTCACTAAAGCTGACACTGTGGTAGACTACAATAATACAAGAGGCACAGTGTTTCTGCAGATTGGGCACTGACAATGTACCCTCTAATGTTCAAGCAACAGAAAATATATGATAAGAAAAGCGTGGACACACAATTCTACTGTCTCACAATGTCAGGCTGTGTGTTGGTGACTGTTTCAAAACACATCACACAGAAGACATGTGCTAAATCTGCATGAGCACAGTAGAGGACATTCGACATTCTTTTCTTATTGTGTTTAAGATGATTTTTTTTGTATTTACGTGTTTCACAATAACATTTTTTCTTGTTGAAAAAAAATCATCATTTTCGGCTTCGTTTTCATTACGTTTTCTAGGATTCAACATAATGTTAAATAGGTTCAGTAACAGCCCTGAAACGCTGATCCAAAAGAGCAACAACACCAAGAAACAAAGATAAAGTCCAAAAGAAAACAATGGTTTATTTGGACTTGGGAAATGTATTGTTACAGCATACAGTAATACTGAATTGGACAAAAATGTGGACAAATGTCCTGTCATGCAGAAAATTATGAGGGGATAAATACGGTTGCATGCTGCTGTACCAAAATGACAAAACACAAAGTCAGAACAAAACCAGAGAAATGGTTCCCAGAGTCCTTACACCACCTTGTAGGAGACTTGGACAGTGCAGGTCCTACTCCTTGCTCCCTCTTCTAGTTTTGGGAGCCTCTTGAACCCGACACCGTCGATAACGTAATCGAATGAGCTGACAGATGGGGACAAATCACACTAAGCAAAGTGCAGAAATGCTTTTATTAACAACAAAAAAATCAAAACAGTTTGTGTCCTAAAGAAAGTGCAGCGCTCCATAGATCCATAAATACAGTGAAAACTCCAAATGTTTAAAAACGAGACTGAAAACCACCAGTCACTGGGTCAAACGAGCCGAGTCCAACTCCTTCCGAGTCTTCCAGCTCACCCATTGCTCGTTCAGCTGGAGAGACTTCTTCAATCGCGGTCCTCTCCATCCCGACCCCAGGTCTTGGCTGCCTGCGTCGGCGTCTGCCAGACCGCTCGGGGTCGGTTGTCCTCTTGTCATCCAGAGACGACGCCACCTTGATCGCACCCACTACTCAGCACAATCAGTGGGAACGATCCGTGCCTAGAGCGCCGATCCATCGCAGGACCCCTGACCGTGCCACCTTCTCTCTTTCGCTAGCCGGCTGGCTCATTCTTTTTCTGCCCCAATGCTGCACTCTCATTCTGCAAGCCTTTCTCACTCTTTCATTCGTCCTCTGTCATTTTTTCCCATCTCCTGTGCCGGTCCATAGTTATACGGCTCCGTGGGTGCAGCATTTCAATCGTGCACCGCAGGAAGCCGATGAAGCAATTGAGAAAGATCTCACCTTCACGTGAGGGTGCGTCTCGCCCCAATTACCTCATCAACGCCTCACAGATGCGCGAGCGTGCCCACGGAGACTGACACGGCCAATGGATTATTTCAAAACCAGCCATTCGTTCGGAGCCACGCACCCGCTATATCACAGAGACTGGAAGACTGTTTTACACCTAACTACTCTAGAACATTTGACTGGCATTTATAAAGAGTTTTTGGTCAAGAACAGGACATTGTGAGGTAGGCAAGGCCATCTTTTATAGGTAAAAGGAATTGGCATCACAATAGTAACGGCTAAAGCAGAAGGCAACAAGATGGCTCTGCCCATATCAAGACTACACAAAATTTTGTCTGTCATGATTCCTGGTTTTCAATCACTAGTATTTTATCCACCTTATTAGAAGGACATGTGTCCGTGTATCTGTGTGTCCATCTGGTTGTCTGTGCTCCAACAGATGGCGCATTAACACCGTTTTTACAAATCCCATACCAAATGGTATATAACAGAGACATAGCAACTGGGTGGACTCTTTGCACTCAAACATTATCGCTGAAATCGTCCAATAGAAAGTAACTGCTGGGCAGACAGAAATCATTTTTACTACAATAACAAGTGTCTGTGGGTCTGTTTATCTGTGTGTCTCTGTTATATGCCACTTGGTATGGGATTTGTAAAAGTGGTGCTAATGTTTGTGATGCGCCATCTTTGGAATGCAAAATCACAGTGAGGTGCCACAAATTTGTATTGCTGTTGGTATAAAGGACCCCCACTTGCGTTTCTTGCCACACATCTGCTGAAAATGTTGTCCTCAGTGTTGGTGTGTCAGAGTGAGGATGTGTAGTGTTGTTCATAATGGCACTCAGTTTTCTCTTCATTTTCTGATCCTCTAATACCTCCAGGGGGTCCAGAGTGTGTCCCATAAGTGAGCCTGCCCTTTTAATTAGCTTGTTGATTCGGTGGGCCGGTCTTGAAGTGATGATGTCAGCCCAGTACACCACACTGGACAACAGAGCTGTAGAAGATGTGAAGGATGTCACTATTAGAGGAACACAGACTGCTCTGCCCTTTTCTTCTCTACTTCTTATGTGTTATAAGACCGGGCCCTACTATTATTAATGTGGACCCCAAATTTACGTGAAGAAATAACCACCATTACTGAACAAAGGAGATGGAATAGGACCCCATCTATCCTCAGCGTACAATAGTGTCATCTTGGAGCTTCCTTGAACATCTCACCATGAAAGGGGTTTCATCCATCATGTGATTGATTAATGATGAGTTGGATATTGGGATTTGATGAGTCATTAACACCTTAAATACCCAGGAATCAGCCATTTCCACCAAGAAGTGAGAAAGCCACTTAGATAAGCAGCAAAACATTTTTTAACAGACACCCAGGGGACCAGAATGTTACATGGAAATGTCCAAATTGGGTAGTGACTTTAAAAAAAAAAAAGAAAAGCCTATGCCCGAAGTACCTTGCATATGACGCTTGTGCTTTTACACCAAACTGAAAGTCGTTGCCAACAGATGCTTTTTTCATTTCCCCGTGTTCAGGCGTTGGATACAAAAACCGTGGTCTGTATTCTCCAAATGTGCAGGAAGGCACCGGGGTAGAAACTGGAAAACAGGAACAGAAAAAAAAAAAATGAAAATGTTGACAAAGTGAAATATCTGGATATGTGGTGGTTGAAATGGATCTCTTATGAGATCAGGATACTGCCAAGTTCTTTTTGTTTCATTAAACTTCAGTTATTTCTTTCAACCGACCCTTGAGTTTCTTAGAGTTTTAACACCATCCTTGAAGTGACTAGCCAATTCCACTGACAGACACTAGATGGCGCCTGTTGGTAATCAGATTTTCTTTACCTCAAGATGACAGACATTGTGGATAATGCCATAGTTGGGTGGTTCTCAACCTGTGGGGCGCGCCCCCTAAAGAAACAAAAAAGGGGGCGCAAAGAAAACAATCGAAAATATGAAAACTACATCTATTGAAATCAAAACAAATTAACTTAAACTACATTCTGATACTAGAAAAATAAATATAAAGTTAGATAAATGTCGGGTTGCACGGTAGCGCAGTGGGTAGTGCTGCCGCCTCACAGTTAGGAGACCCAGGTTTGCTTCCCAGGTCCTCCCTGCATGGAGTCTGCATGTTCTCCCCGTGTCTGCGTGGGATTCCTCCCACAGTCCAAAGACATGCAGGTTTAGGTGCATTGGCGATCCTAAATTGTCCCTAGTGTGTGCTTGGTGTGGGTGTGTGTGTGTGTGTGCCCTGCGGTGGGCTGGCGACCTGCCTGGGGTTTGTTTCCTGCCTTGCACCCTGTGTTGGCTGGGACTGGCTCCAGCAGACCCCCATGACCCTGTAGTTAGGATATAGCAGGTTGGATGATGGATGGATGGATAAATATCGAAAAAAGTTAAGTAGGTATAATAAAACTTGTAGCAGTGTATCGGAAGCAAAAAATATAGGAATACATTTAATTAGGGTTTCAAAAAAACGTTAGGGGGGCACGATTAAAACTGTTATGAAAACTCGTGTCGCAGATACTTAAAGGTTGAGAAAAGCTGTCATAATGACAAGGACCTCACTGTGTAGTGTCTGCATGTTCTCTGCATGTCCTGCTTTACACTCTATGCTCCCCGGGATTGCTTCTGGCTTTACATGGCTTTATTTTGAGAAAAAAAAATTGGATATACAGATAGCTCTATAATCTTAATATTAATATTATAAATAAAATTATATATAATAATTTTATTTTTGTAAGATATTTAAGCAAGTGGAGCTAATGTGGGCATGGTGGCGCAGTGATAGTGCTGCTGCCTCGCAGTTAGGAGACCCGGGTTCGCTTCCCGGGTCCTCCCTACATGGAGTTTGCATGTTCTCCCCGTGTCTGCGTGGGTTTCCTTCGGGTGGTCTGGTTTCCTCCCACAGTCCAAAGACATGCAGGTTAGGTGGATTGGTGATTCTAAATTGGCCCTAGTGTGTGCTTGGTGTGTTTTTGTGTGTCCTGCGGTGGGTTGGCACCCTGCCCGGGATTAGATCCTACCTTGTGCCCTGTGTTGGCTGGGATTGGCTCCAGCAGACCCCTGTGACCCTGTGTTTGGATTCAGCGGGTTGGATAATGGATGGATGGATGGAGCTAATGTGAATGAATAAGATGTGCATAGACTTGTGAATTTCCCCTTAGGATTAATAAAGTATCTGTCTATCTATCCATGGACACTTTGGTTGGTAAAGTGGGAGTCCCATACATTAAAGTGTCATGTTTCAGTCAGCAGTTTCCCGCTGGCTGTTTAATTGTGTTTCATGTCTGACTTTCATTTTATTTATTAGGCATATTTTTCTGTGTGTATGTTAGAAAAGTGGGAGGGCTTTAGTTATGTTCCTTGTGCTCTGTGGCCCCACCCATCACTGCTTGGAATGGTCCTCCAATCTACTTAAGGGAGGGCCTTCCCATGATTCCTTGCAGTTCATTGACTGTGTTAGGAGTAGAGAGTTATTGTGAGTTTGCTGTGCTTTGTTATTGTTTCGTAGAATTTTTTGAACATTTGCTTTGTTTGTTGATCTCGCCTTTGGATTTCAAATTGGAGCTGTTTTTTATTGTTATTTTTGAGCCTCTGTTCTGTTTTCGACCTTGATTTTTGGATTCTGTTTTGGGACTTTGTTTACTGTGTACCGCTTTGCATTTTCATGAGTCTCCTTTGTGTGTAACTTTATTAAGATTCATCTCGGCCCTTGTTGTTTCTAGTCGGGGTATCTTGACGTTGGACAACCTTGGAAGTTTTTTTGGTACTTTTGCTTTGAGGCCTCTCAGATCACAACATAAAGAGTTTTAAAGCACATAGTTCTAAACAATTCCAGTAAGGCCCACTAGAGATCCACTGCATCCACTAAACAGGATCATCTCCAGACAGAGGAGCAGCTTCAGAGACAGACTGCTGTCACCGTCCTGCTCCACTGACAGACTGACGCACTATGCGACTCTTCAATTCCACCGGGGGGGGGCATGGGGGAACGTTAATATTATACAAAATTATTGTCTGTCTGTTATACTTTGATTGTTATCACTCTTTAATTTAATGTTGTTCTTTATCAGTATGCTGCTGCTGCTGGAGTATGTGAATTTCCCCTTGGGATTAATAAATTATCTATCTATCTATCTATCTATCTATCTATCTATCTATCTATCTATCTATCTATCTATCTAGAGGGGAATACCACCATCAAACCCCAGCTACTAATAAGGGCAAGCACCAGAGCTTTAGAAAATAAAAAAAGGTTTATTTCACAGTAAGTTCTGTAAAAGTGTAACACTCCATAGAGCACACAAGGCAAAAAGGAGTTGCAAGCAAAGTGAACAATAGGTGATGTCAAATGGTCAGAAATCCCCTAAAAATCGCAAAAAGCACAGAACTAAACGAAGAAGCACACACTTAACTCCCAAGCATATTCGTAATAATACACTAGGAACTAGGAAACTAGGAAAAGAAAATCCGAGCACATTTCTCCAGTTTTGATGTCACTACACTGGTTACCTGTGTCATTCAGAATTGGCTTTAAAATACTGCTTATGGTTTACAAAGCCTTAAATAATCTCGCTCCATCTTTTATATTGGAGTGTCTGACACCTTATATTCCAAATCGTAACCTCAGATCCTCAAATGAGTGTCTCCTTAGAATTCCAAGAGCTAAACTTAAAAGAAGTGGTGAGGCGGGCGGCCTTCTGCTGTTATGCACCTAAAATCTGGAATAGCCTGCCAATAGGAATTCGCCAGGCTAATACAGTGGAGCACTTTAAAACACTGCTGAAAACATATTACTTTAACATGGCTTTCTCATAACTTCATTTTAATTTAATCCTGATGCTCTGCATATTCAATTAATTATCATTACTATTCATGGTGGCTCCAAAATCCATACTAACCCCTAGTCTCTCTTCTGTTCTTTTTCCAGTTTTCTGGTGTGGCGATCTGCGCCATCAGCACCTAATCAAAGTACTGTGATGTCCCTACATTGATGGATTAAAGGCCAGAAGTCCACGTGACCGTCATCATTAAGTCCTTCCATGAGAACCCTGAATACCATGAGGACTGATTGAGGTCATTGATGTTAGGTAGAATGCCTAGAGGGGGCTAGGTGGTCTCATGGCCTTTGAAGCCCTGCAGATTTTATTTTTTCTCCAGCCGTCTGGAGTTTTTTTTTGTTTTTGTTTTTTCTGTCCTTCCTGGCCATCCGACCTTACTTTTAGTATATGTTAATTAGTGTTTTCTGATTTTAATTCTTACTTTGTCTTTTTTCTCTTTCTTCATCATGTAATGCAATCTGAGCTCCATTATTTGTATGAAAATGTGCTATAGAAATAAAGGTTGCTGTTGTTGTTGTTGTGAGAGACCTTCTGAATATAAATTGTGGAGGACAGTTCCTGGCAGTGATTGGCAAGTGGCCCCGCCTCCTGGGGACCCACCCACAAAACACAAAGCACATAACAAAGGCAACAGTTATACAGCAAAATCAGAAACAAGTAACAATGCAAATAATTAACAAAAGTAAGAACGAACGTAAGGGACTTGAACCCCGACCAGGACAGGGGCTTTATAACACACTGGTTAGATCTTATCTGCTTATGGTTTACAAAGCCTTCAATAATCTGCTCCATCCTATATTTTGGATTGCCTCTCACCTTACACTTCAAATCGTAACCTTAGATCTTCAAAATTCTGCTTAGAATTCCAAGAGCTAAACTTCAAAGAAGTGGTGAGGCGGCCTTTTGCTGTTATGCACCTAAAATCTGGAATAGCTGACCAATAGAAATTCACCAGACTAATACAGCAGAGCACTTTAAAAAACCTGCTAAAAACTCATTATTGTAACGTGGCTTCCTCACAACTTTATTTTGGTGTAACGCTAATATTCTGTATATGCATTGAATTATTGTTTTTTTTCATGGCTCCTCAATCTGTACTAACCCATACTTTCACTGTTGTTCTTTTTCTGGTTTTCTGAGGTGGTGATCTGCACCCGCCACCACCGCCTGATCAGGGCACCATGCAGTCCCTACATTGATGGATTGAAGGCCACACGTGGACATGACCAGCATCAATTCTTCCACATGAAGCCTGAAAACCCGGAGGACTGATTGAGATCATTGATGTTAGGGGGGCTGGGTGGTCTCATGACCTTAGAACCCCTGAAGATGTTTTTTTTTTTCTCTCCAGCCCTCTGAAGTTTTTTTCGCTTTGTTTTTTTCTGTCCTCCTGGCCATCAGACCTTACTTTATTCTTTGTTTCTTAGTACTGCCTAAACCTTATTTTTATATTTTCCTTTTTGTTTCCTTCAGCTACAGCATTTGTATGAAAACGTGCTAAAGAAATAAATGTTGTTGTTGGAGTACTGTGTGCACTTTTGATCTCCAGGCTAGAAAAAGGACAAGGCAGCACTAGAGAAAGTCCAGAGAAGAGCAACTAGGCTGATTGCAGGGCTACAGGGGATGAGTTAGGAGAGAAGATTGAAAGAGCTGAGGCTTTACAGAGATGAAGAGGAGACTTGACTAAAGTGTTTAAAATTATGAAGGGAATTAGTTCAGTGCAGTTGCTTCCTTTTTATCGGTAATTTGTGGAGAAACATTAACATACGGTATAGCTACGTTTTGTATGTACTGTGTCTGCTACTCTCTATCCCAGAGACATTTCTTTTGATCTCCAGTTGAACTCACCCTGTGAAGACCCAGGTCCTCCTTCATGCAAACTGCAAGCCCCTTGTGATACCTGTGTATCACCATTTTTATTGTATCAATTTATTGCACATTTAAATAACTAAAGAAGTAATAGCATTAGTTAAAAAAAGACTGACCTTCTAAGATAAACTGGATGGGTATTCTGCTCAATGAGTCAGTGGGCCCCGAACCTGCTGACTGAGTTGTGGTGGGTGTGTTTGTTGAGTATCCACCATTAAGCCATGGCCACCAGCTGTTAGTTGTTGTTGGAGTTACTGTGCTACTCTGTACATTCCACCATGGCCACCAGTTGTTCGGGGCTGCTGTAGAAAAAGATGTTGAGATGTTTTGCTGGTAGCTATTGGAAATGGATGTTCTTGGTTGAAGGGTTGTCGAGGATATTACATTCCACCATGAGTAACTGACTGTAGAAGTGGCATTGGACAATGAAGGATAAGAGGAGTTGGATGAGCTGGTGCTGTTGGTCGTAGCTCGCCGTAACCTCACAGAGCTTAAGGGCATTTTATAAGAAGAAGAGCCATCATTATATTGTAATCTGATGTACCACTTGCTGAAATCCTCCATGACAAGTTCAAACATGAAGAGCCCTCCCTGTCCACCATAATAGGTCAATTCACATGAATTCTGGAAGAGAAACAAAACAAATTAGTCTGTTAGTCTGTGTCACAACCACAATCATCTACTGAGTGCTTTTATTGATTCTGGGGTGAGCACATACTATGTAGACACAGCGGTTATTCACAGAGTCCTGAATGAGGCATATTACCTGCATTGTGAGGGAGTGTCAGTTATGACACTACTGTGATCCCTCGCTATATCACGCTTCGACTTTCGCGGCTTCACTCTATCGCGATTTTTTCTCATACATGCTTACGTCACTACGCATGCTCTTTCTGAGAACTTTTATCTAAGCCCCACGATGGCTCATAAATGTGCTGCTTTCTCTAAGCCTTCTGACAATAAAACTAAGTGCCGGAGGAAGATGCTTGCTATCCAGGAGAAGGTGAAACTCTTGGATATGATCAAAGATGGCAATACCCTACAAAAGCCTCCTCACGCAAATGAAAAGACAGCGCCAGCAACTGCCTATCAAGATGTTCTTCAGCCGCGCACCCAGACACCCACTGCCTACTCTTAGTACTCCTTCAGCGATGCACCTGCTGAAGATACTGCACCACCTGAAGACTCTACTACTGAGGTCGTGCCTTCATAGGTTAGTGGTTGTGTGTAAGAACTGTGTGTGTAATTAAATGTACAGTACAATAATCTACTATATAAAAGCGGTCGGGATTGCAAAGTGTAGCGGTATTCCGCTTATCACAGACTTACTACTTGCGGTACGAAGCGACACGATGTGAGCAGAGTTCTGCTGCTCCCATCGTCCCCTTGCTTTTGTGCGCAATGCGCTGGAAAAATAGACAAAATTATGTCTCTGGAAATAATTAATGTTGATGGAGTACAAATGCCTCATCGCGTAGTAAATATCAGGGGAGATAGTGCTGGCTTATTCTCATCTATAGCTTATTTAGTGCATGAAACTCCATCTTTAGCGGTACAGATTCAGGACGGACATTGTACGACTTTGCACTCGAGGGGATAAAAAAAGGTTTTCGGGAGATGTTATGAATGGGCACTTTAATGTTCTCAATCCTTACACTTACATGCCTGATGTACACATGGAGCGCACACAAACTGAGGATAAAAGTCGGTCGCCTTAAAAGGCGGGTGAGCCTAGTAATAATATACAGTATTTGTAACATCTAATATGTCTTATTTTCTCTTATTTTGTCTAATATATTGGGTAATATGAGTGTAATGGTGACTAAAGTGTGTTATTTCATGTCTAGAGGGCTCTAATAATGTTAAAAAACGTATTTAGAAGGTCGTAAACAGGTTTTCTATACTCTAACTGCAAAAATATTCAATTTATAAATAAAGAATCCTACTTCGCGAAAATTCATTTATCACGGTAGAGTCTGGAACGGATTAACCGTGATAAACGAGGGTTCACTGTACAGCCATGTGGCGTGATTCCCCAAGGGTGATCCAGCTCATAGGATCCTCATTTTTGGGGACCAGGCAAAGAGGATGCCCACATAACACCTGGCTGCGACAGATAGATGGTCATTTCCAGAGGGTGGGACTGGACTGCCTGGGGGGTTGCCAACTGGGATCCCAAGCTATTTCATCATGTGGTGGGTGAGGCAACATGCTGTACCAGTGCATGCTCCCCAACCTGACCTGACTGATATATAACAGGTCAGCTAAGTTTGCTGATGATACCAAGCTAGGTGGATTGGCAGATAATCGAGAATCCGTTGAATCACCATAGAGGGACCTGGAAAGCAGACAGGCTTGGGCAGATTTGTGGCAGATGAAAATTAATGTCAGTAAATGTAAAGTATTACATGCAGGAAGGAAAAATGTTAGGTTTGAATACGCAATGGGAGGACTGAAAATTGAAAGTCCATCTTATGAGAGGGGATTTGGGAGTCATAGTGGACTCGGCAACATCAACTGTCAGACAATGTTCAGAAGCCATTAAGAAGGTTAACAGAATGTCTTGTTTCTCACAGGTTGACAATCCTATGGGTACCTTTTTTGCAAACTTTAAGAGGGCTTTCTTGTGTGATCTACAGAGGAGTGACTTCCATCTGACAACTCTGCCATAAAGTTCAGATTGGTGCAGTAATGTAGATGTTTCTTCCATCTCCACACAGATTCTCTGGAGCTCAGCCAGAGTGATCAGTGGGTTCTTTATCACCTCTCCTATCAAAGCTGTTCTCCCACAATTGCTCAGTTTCTCTGCGTAGCCGGCTCTAGGAAGAGTTGTGGTTGTTCCAAACGTCTTTCATTTAAGAGATATGGAGGGCACTGTGCTCTTGGGAATCTTCAGGTCTTTTAGATTATAGAGAACCTTTAATGTGTGGAGTACAAATCCAAGAAGATTATGCTGAAGCTTTATAATGTACTGGTGAGGCCTCATCTGGAGTACTGTGTGCATTTTTGTCCCCAGACTGAGGATTGAATACACAATAGGAGGTCTGAATATCAAAAGTCCACCTTATGAGAAGGATTAAGGAGTCATAGTGGACTCTACACTATCAACTGCCAGCCAGTGTTCAGAAGCCAATAAGAAGGCTAACAGAATGTCAGGTTATATAGCGCCTAGATGTGTGCAGTACAATTCACAGGAAGTTATGCTGAAGCTTTATAACACACTGGTGAGGCCTCATCTGGAGTACTGGGTGCAGTTTTGGTCTTCAGGCTACAAAAAGGACATAACAGCACTAGAAAAAGTCCAGAGTTGAGCGACTAGGCTGTTTCAGGGCTACAGGGGATGAAGTTGTTCTGTCTTGTCTTTATGTTACAGATGAGTACCCATTCCAGAAGAAATGCCAGCTCATTGGTGCTATCCATCACTTTATGTAAATGAAGGCTACGGCTGACAATTTCTGGTAAAACTTGCATAACTTACAGAGTACAAGTCCAAGGAGGAACAAACTGGTGAGGCCTCATCTGGAGTCCTGTGTGCAGTTTGGATCTCCACGCTACAAAAAGGACATAGCAGAGCTAGAAAAAGTCCAGAGAAGAGCGACGAGGCTGATTAAAGGGCTAGAAGGGATGAGTTATGAGGAAAGATTAAAAGAGCTGAGCTTTTTCAGTTTAATACTAGAATTTCTGAAGTCTAGAAAAAACTTGTAATCCCGGGCCACCTTATATTCCTTCGTACCTCTCCATTAGCGTCTTTTGTTTTGAAAATGTGTCGATCAGCACAAGCAGCAAGCACACTGCTGTTCCATCCCTCTACCAACGGAGCTCAACTCGAGCAAAAAGTTCTCCCAGCTCAAGCCTTGTTTATCTCAGTGTGAGGTGTCTGGAGTTGTATAGGGTAAATAATATTATGTTATTTGGAACACATGCATTTCGTGTGTGTTCCGTATCTACAACAATCTATGTAAGTGTAGGATGATAGGAAATGCAAGAAATGTTGAACAAAGACATTTTTCATGTTTTAGCACTAACAGCAAAATTTTGACATGAAGTGTATAATGTGTGAAGACTGAAGTCCAAATATCAAATAAACACTTTCACAAAAAGTACACGTATAACAGAACAAGTGCACATTTATTCAAGAATATAACTGAAGAAAAAGAAATCGGGTTAGGATAGGAGGCTGACACAACTGCTTTGGTGGTACAGAGGTAAGATCTGCTGACTCAAAATCAAGAGGTTGTGGGTTCAATCCCGGCCACTTCCCAGAATTAAAGTTTTGAACAGTGAGCTGTACGTACAACAAAAACATATATTTGATTCGAGTCTGTAACAGCCAGTGTAAATGTATGGTACTTGCTAAGGTTAGCAGTTTTTTTTTTTTTTAATTCAGTTTTATTCTCTCAGTCACGTTCACGGTCCCCCCAATCTGACACTGCTGTTTTCACATTAAGGCGTGCTATAACAGAGGTGAACTCAGAAGAGGATGAGCAAGGCATGTCAAGCTCGCCAAGGTATCTTGCAAAGTTCTGTTTGTGATTATGTTTTGTGATGGCCTTTATATAAAAAAAAATATATATTTTACTTATATAAAAGCAAATTCAAATTTTATTTACCTGCTTATCTTGATTTATTTACTTATCTTCTTACAGTGTAAAGTCACAAGTAGACTGCAGAGCTTCCTATATTTAATCGACACGGGCATGTTGACAAAGTATATGTGGAATGCCACGAAAAGTGTGACGGCAGCTTTCACCTGCAGCTATAGACTCTTCAGTACATAAGCGACTCTCCACGTTAGTGTTTAGATCTGGCAGTGCCATGCTGACACTTCAGAAAGTGAGCAGTGGTACGAGAATGCAGTCAGACTTCTTTTTTTGGGCCCATACACCATTAGATAATGTCTTGAATTTCTCGCATTTCCTGTCATCCTTCATTTACACAGATCGTTGTAGACACAGAACACACATGAAATGAATGTGTTCTAAATAACGATATATTACTTACCCTCTACAACTCCAGGCACCTCACACCCAGATGAACAGGCTTAAGCTGGGAGAATTTTTTGCTCGAGTTGAGCTCCGGCGGTGGAGCGGGATGGAACAGCAGGCTGCTTGCTGCTTGTGCTGATCGACACATTTACAAAACAAAAGTCGCTGATGGAGAAGTGAGAAGGAATTTAAGGTAGCCCGGGATTACAAGTTTTTTCATAGGCTTCAGGGATTTTAGTGTTAATGAAATAAGTGCACCTTATGAGAAAGACTTAGAAGTTATAGTGGACTCCTCAGTATCAACTGCCAGACAGTGTTTAGAAGCCATTAAGAAGGCTAACAGGCGACAGATTTATTTGGGATGAAGAGAACCCAGGGTGTCCCAGTAAATACTAACTCTCACCATAATTCAGTTTTTCACCAATTACTCAGTGTGGTGTTATGGGTCCACAGCTCGCTCAGCAAAGGCCGTTGAAAAAAGAACGAGGAAAAAAGGACGGAGGTTATAGGGAGCGAGGAAGCAAGTCGGTGCGAGAGAGAGACACGCGGAGCGTGTGGGCGAGCGAACGAGCGCTTGTGGGCAGCTGCAAGGAAGCTGGGTGTTAGGCTGACACCCAGGCGTTGGAGTTGAAGTCACTCCCGCTGAGCGATCAGGTAGCGGGAGTGACCAGGGAAAGGCGAATGGCCGTAGAAGACCGGAAAGGCAGCGGGAGTCGCGAAGCTTGGAGTTGAAGTCCTTGGTGTGGGCGTCCTGGAGACCAAGGAGTCCAAGTCTCAGGTCTGGGATGAGTGCCAGACCGAATCCAGGATCGGGAGGTCTCCAGACCTGTGTTAGTGATATGGAAAAGGGCAGCTGCAGGGAGCGTTTTGCCTGTTGCATGGGCCCGTATGGTAGAAGCAGGTGAGACGCTAATGCTAACAAGAAAGAAGCACTGAGCTTGTTATTGGTTTTTAAAAGACTGCTTCCTGTATGAACGTTTTAACCTCTAGTTTTTAAGGATTGTTTTTTTTCTATTGTTTTTTTAAACCTCCACGTTTGACTTTTAAGGATTATTTATTTATTGAACTTTGAACTGCACAGCCCTATTTATTTATTGAACACTTTGTTTTTGATTGTCTTTTAATAAAAGCACTTTGCACCTTTTTGAACCATCCCCTTGCTCAATTTGTTATTGCCTCTACTGTCTAGCTCAACTCAGTGACATTATCGACGGTGTTGGGTTCAAGGGCTTCCAAACAGTGATGGGAGCGTGGAGCCGAACCCGCATCGTCACACTCAGAATATGAAACCAGTGCAGTTATGAGGAAAGAAAAGGAAAGATTAAAAGAGCTGAGCTTATTCCGTTTAAGCAAATGAAGATTATGAGGAACCATGACTAAAGTGTTTTAAAATTATGACGGGAATTAGTCATGTGTATCAAGACTTTGAGTTTAAATTAAGTTCACCAAGAACACAGTTGAAAATTTTTAAGGGTGAATTTCATACAAACATTACAAAGTTTTCCTTTACCCAGATACATGGAATAAACTACCAAGTAGTGTTGTAGATAGTAGGACTTTGGGGACTTTCAGAACTCAAGCTGATGTTGGAGGAATTAAGTGCATAGGACTGGCAAACTTTGTTCTAGATTGTTCTAATGTTCTCAATTTTTTTTTTATTGAATTTATTAAAATCAAGTAACATTCCATACAAACAAATCAAACTTAACAAAACAGTTCAATCCCCACCCATGAGAAATAGAGGAAGGCCAACAGCCCGAGTAAAACTTTAAGAGCAGAAATGATGAAAGAGAATCCTTTTCCCCAATATAAAAGCTTACTCTGAAATGTTATTGATTAGATCCTGCCAGGTTTTAAAAAAGTTTTGCACAGATCCTCTAAGTGAGAATTAGAATTTTTTCCAATTTCAAATAGCATTTAACATCAGTTACCCACTGACTTAACAGAGGTGGGTTAGGATTCTTCCAGCTGAGCAGGATAAGTCTACATGCTAATAGTGAAGTTAAGGCAATTACAGTTTGTTTGACCTTCTCCACTTTAAGCCCCTCTATTTGTACACCAAACACAGCTGTTAATGGGTTAGGAGTGATTGTGACACCAAGGCTGTCTGATAGGCATTTAAAACTTTTGGCCCAGAATGCTGTTAATTTGGTGCAGGCCCAAAACATGTGGCCCAGTGAGGCTGGAGCTCGATTGCAACGTTCGCAGATTGGATCTTGCCCTGGAAACATTTTGGACAATTTTAAATGAGACAGATGTGCTCAATAAATGTTATAATTTACACAGGAGATGTGAACTCTTGAGCGGGTTTCAAATCGGCACAAAACAAGAAAATTATTGGAGGTCATAATGTTCCTATTCACAAGGTATGAAATATGTCAGAAAGCATTAGATAAGGTGCCACATGAGAGGTTGGACATCAAATTAAAAGAAGTGGAAGTTCAGGGTGTGGTGTGTCAATGGGTACAGAATTGGCTCAGACACAGGAAGCAGAGGGTGATGGTGCGAGGAACCTCATCAGAACTGGCCGATGTTAAAAGTGGTGCAAGGGGGCACTGCTAGGGCTGCTGCTATTTTTAAAATATATAAATGATTTAGATAGGAATGTAAGTAACAAGCTGTTGAAGTTTGCAGATGATACCAAGAGAGGTGGATTAGCAGATAATTTGGAATCCGTTTTATCATCACAGAAGGACTTGGATAGCATACAGGCTTGGGCAGACTTGTGGCAGATGAAATTTAATGTCAGTAAATGTAAAGAATTAAACATAGGCAGTAAAAATGTTAGGTTTGAATACACAGTGGGCGGTCAAAAAATCGAGAGTACGTCTTATGAGAAGGATTTAGGAGTCATAGTGGACTCTAAGCTATCGACTTCCCGACAATGTTCAGAAGCCATTAAGAAGGCTAACAGAATGTCAGGTTATATAGCGCCTTGACGTGTGGAGTACGAGTCACAGGAGGTTCTGCTCAAGCTTTATAACACACTGGTGAGGCCTAATCTGGAGTACGGTGGGCAGTTTTGGTCTACAGACTACAAAAAGGACATAGCAGCACAAGAAAAGGTCCAAAGAAGAGCGACTAGGCTGACTCCAGGGCTACAGGGGATGAGTTATGAAGAAAGATTCAAAGAGCTGAGCCTTTACAGTTCAAGCAAAAGAAGATTATAAGGTGACATGATTGAAGTGTTTAAAATTATTAAGGGAGTTAGTACAGTAGATTGAGACTGTTATTTTAAAATGAGTTCATCAAGAACACAGGGACAAAGTTTTTCTTCACACAAAGAACGATAGACACTTGGAATAAGCGACCAAGTAGTATGGTAGACAGTAAGAGTTTAGGGACTTTCAAATCTCGACTTGATGTTTTTTTGGAAGAAATAAGTGGATAGGACTGGCAAGCTTTGTTGGGCTGAGTGGCATGTTCTCATCTAGAGGGTTCTAATGTTCTAATGTGTCAACCCAAAGTTGCTTATGGGCTCCTTAAGGTTTTTTTGACATGTTGTAATAATTCAGGCACTGTCACCTTGAAATTTATCAGATGTGAGAGATCATGCAAGTCAGTTATGCTTTTCAGTCTCCATTGACCTTTCAGAAAGTGGCTCTGTTTTTGGTAACCATGACTGCAAAATGCTGTATATGATGACGAATGAGAAAGAGGACAATCTGGTCGAGCTGTGGCAAGAGGATCATCTACTGTATGATATTTCTTCTGAGAAAAATTATATTCTGGAATCTGTCTCTGCTCTGCAGAGAGCAATGCACTGTTGTAGCAGGACACGTTGGTAGTGACTGCAAGGGTCTGTTTTTAATATTGGAATCAGGAGACAAAAAAATGTAAAAATACAAGGATAATATTTGGGGATGGAGTCCCAAATGTAAGTGTGAGTACCTAGAGTAAGGAGGGAAGAAGTAAAAGAGGCACTGAAAAGAATGAAAATTGGAAAGGAAATAAGACCGGATGAAATACTAGCAGAGGTGTGGAGGGGTTTAAAAAAGAGGGAGTAGATATGTTGTGGGATCTCACAAAGAGGATCTATGAACAAGAGAGAATACCAGAGCAGGTGAGCGTACCCATTGTTAAGGGCAAGGATGATTTTCAAAAAAATTGAAAACTAGACTATAGAGAAGATCGTTGTCACACATAATGACAATTTGGGAAAGGGTAATAGAGGGAAGGCTTAGGGATGAGACCACCACAAGGAAGGAACTGATAGAGAAGCATCAAGAAAACGAGAAAGGACTGCATATGGTGTTTATAAATTTGGAGAAGGCTTATGAAGGCTCCCCCTCAACGTAGCAAAACTAAGGAGATGATTGTGGATTTCCGCAAACAGGCAACAGAGCACAGCCCCATCTACATCGGAGGTGAGGCTGTGGAGCAGGTCAGCCGCTTTAGGTTCCTCGGAGTCACCCTCACTGATGACCTTAAATGGTCAAGTCACACTGCAGCAGTAGTCAAGAAAGGCCAGCAACACCTCTACTTCCTCAGGAAACTGAGTAAGGTCCGGATGTCCTCCACAACCCTATGCAGATTCTACAGGTGTACTGTGGACTCCATCCTGACAGGATGCATCACATCCTTGTACAGCAACTGCTCAGTTCAGGACTGCAGAGCTCTGCAGCAGTTGGTAAATACAGCACAACAGATCACGGGCACACAGCTCTCTGCAATCCATGACATCCACACTACACACTGTCTCAGGAAAGTGAACCTTATCAGGCGGGACCCCAGCCACCCTGCACTGTCACTTTTCACCCCCCTCCCATCTGGGAAGCGACTAAAATACATTCGGACGCACACCTCCAGGTTCAGGAACAGTTTCTACCCAACTGCAATCAGACTCATGAACAATCAGTAACCTTGTGTCACCTCCACTGCTACCTGCACATATAATTCTGCCAATGTCTCTATTTATTCTGGTTTTACATATTTACTTATTTGTATTAATTTATTTTTTGTGTGTTTTTTGTCTATGTTCACTGTCTGCGGGGGCACATGCAAGCAAGCATTTCATTGTACATGGTACTTGTACTTGTACACATGGCAATAAAGAGTTGAATATCGAATATTGATAGAGTGACACGTCAAAAGGTCTGGAAGTGCATGAGAGAAAAAGGAGGACCACAAAAGATATGTATGAGGTAGTGAGAACTTAAAAGAAGTGTTGGGGTAACATACAAGATCCCAGTTAGAGGAGGTCTGCCCTAAGGATCTTCTTGAAGTCCTTACCTCTTTGATCTGGTTATGGATGAGCTGAGTTATGGAATAATAGACCAATTGCCCTGGTGCAGGCTTTGTGCTGATGACATTGTGTTAGGTAGCCCCAGATAAGAGGAAGATGAAAGGACGGAGAAGGGCTTTGGAAGAGAAAGGATTAAGAATATATAGGATGAAGAACACAACACAGAGTATCTGAGGTTTAATGATGATCAGGATTCAGATGTTAGTCAGTAGGGAGAGCTCTTAAAAAGAGTGAATAAATTTAAATAGCTAGGATCAAGATGTAGAATTAGATGCAGAGATAATCCCATGTAAATACGCGCTTTATAAAGTGGCTTA
The DNA here is from genome assembly GCA_026402145.1 of Polypterus bichir lapradei. Taxonomy (NCBI): domain Eukaryota; kingdom Metazoa; phylum Chordata; class Cladistia; order Polypteriformes; family Polypteridae; genus Polypterus; species Polypterus bichir. The sequence continues at coordinate 9,396,997 of JANRMT010062810.1, forward strand.
GGTTGTGCAATATTATAACTGTAGTGCAAGTTTACAGTGAGGTGATTGTACAGACAGTTCTACCAGGAGCACTTGATGGACTGATTGAGTGCGTTTAGAGTTCTTGGGATGAAACTGTTTCTGAACTGCGAGGTCCGTACAGGAAAGGCTCTGAAGTGTTTGTTATATGAGAGCAGTTCAAATAGACTGTGCGCATGGCTGAGGCAGGGTGTGCTTGATGCTGTATACCGATAATTCTCTTTCCGATCAGCTGCTTGAAAGCTATGATTCCCCAGTAAGATACAGTAATATAAATACTTGAGAGTAACAATGCTAAAGCAGCTATGGCATTTAGAATAGTTTGGCCATTCCGTGGACCATTATATTGTTACAGGTTAATTACAATTAGATGCCTTTAACTAATAAACAATATGCAGTTAATTTCAGTGTATTTGAAAATGGTGCCAGGGATGTGGATCTAAAAAAGAAAGGGAAACCACACTGGAACAAAAGCACAGAAGAGCAGAGAACTCGCGTACGCCAGGGATTGAGCTGGCGTGAAAATGTGCATAATTGATCATAGCATATCAGACCCTTGGAGATTTCTAAATCCAAACCCAAGAGTCTATTCCTTCTTCTCATCAGTACATCATTGTTACTGAAGAATTGATTATTTCTTTATAGATAACTAGGGTGCTCCAGCTCGCTTCACTCACCCACCCCTGGGTTTGGTTAACCGGATATACAATTTAAAGAGATATTTTATCTCTTTAAATGTTATTAGATGTTAGATGTTATTTCCATGGGAATTGTTACATATGCATTATTTTCACTTTTACTTTAAAACTTTAGTAAAAACAATATTTGGAATTAACTTTTCTTCAAGATTGCATTGAATTTTGATTTCATGTTTGGACTTTCATTGTGACAACGCATAACTGCCTGTGAGTGAATATCGTTTCTTTCTCTCTAATAAATAAAATTACTTTTTTGAATGTTCATCCATGCTCTTTCTTCTTCGCTTAGTTGGTGACGTGTCATGTAGAACGTATAACATTATTGATGACAATAATTTATGAGCTGAGAGCGCAGGAAGTGTGTTGGCCAGAAGTATTCACACGGCTGAGGTTAGATGACTGTGGTCTTGCTTGAAAATAGTTGTAAGTACGGCGTGACTTGAAAGAATCTCATGTTAAAAGTCTCCATCTCACGGGACTTCATAACGCGCCAATGTTTTTGGAATCTTTTAATTCTCGCTGGCAACACGAATTAGACGATCTACAAGTCTCCTACTTAAAGTTTAAATCTGAACAATATACAGTATTTGATCTCTTTTTGCTGTTCCGTTATTTAACCGATTAATAATTTCCATTTGTTTGCACTAATGTGATCGTTCCTATCCTTTTTCTGAGACTTTCCAATTTTTGTACTTCCATTATCTCTAACCTGCTTTGCATGTGTACCGTGCCTCATCTCGCGGGACATGTACGTGAAAATCACGTCTCGTCTCCTTACAAGATTTTCTTTTTTTTATAATAGAGAGACAATTTTCTGCCCACGATCAAATCTTGCAAGTACGACGTTATTGATATCTCTGACCACGCCCCTCTAATGATGGAGCTGAAATCATTATGCCCCAAATTCTCATCTCGCATCTGGCGTCTTAACCCCCTGTTATTATCTGACGAGATCTTCACAGAATTTATCAGTCATATCAGGCAGTCAGTCATCGTCCAACCTGCTGTATCCTAACACAAGGTCACGGGGGTCTGCTGGAGCCAATCCCAGCCGGCATAGGGCGCAAGGCAGGAACAAATCCCAGACAGGGCACCAGCCCACCGCAGGATGCACACACACACAGAGCAAGCACACACCAGGGACAATTTAGGATCGCCATTGCAGCTAACCTGTATGTCTTTGGACTGTGGGAGGAAACCCACGCAGACACGGGGAGGACATGCAGACTCCACGCAGGGAGGACCTGGGAAGAGAACCCGGGTTTCCTAACTGCGAGGCAGCAGCACTACCACTGTGCCACTGTGCCACCATGTTGCCCCTCACAGAATTTATATACAAGCAAATTCATTTTTTTCTAAAGACAAATACATCTCTGAAGGAATACTCTGGGAAACTCTGAAGGCATTTTTAAGAGGACAAATTATTGCATATCTCTCTCATAAAAATAAATCGGAAAACCAAGAAGGCATCAGAGTTAATCCATGAAATTACTAGAATAGATCGAGAGCAATCCTGGTCTCTAAATGAGGCGCTTTACTGGAGAAGACAGGCTTTGCAAACAGAACTCAATCTCTTGACAACAAAAGAAACAGAACAACTCCTATTTAAATCGTGACATTATTACTATGAGCACAGAGAAATCTTAGCTCAACAGATCCACAAGCAGGAAGTTTGCAATGTCATACCAGTAATTACAAACACAGATGGAGGCAGACTCTTGACCATAGAAATATAATGCACACATTTAGACACTACTATAAGCCCTTATATTCTGCTCAGTTTAAAGAAGACAAGACAATCAAATCCGTTGTTTGATACATTACAGATACCACAGCTAGATACTCTCACTGCAAAGGAACTGGATAAACCTCGGACACTCAGAATTACTAGACGCTACACAGTCAGTTTAGAGTGGAAAGATGATGAATGAGGTGCAAGGAGCGTGTTATGTACAATTGCTAGTCTTTTACTGTTATCTTATTTGCCTATATTTGGGGGGGTTGGGGGTTGCTTATTTCTTGTTGCTTATAGCACCTTACCTCATTTATTGTGAAGCCAGAGTGTTGAGCACAGGTGTAGCATTCGTAATTGTAAGAATGTCCATATCGGCACTTTACATGATCGCCATCCGGGTCATGGGCCATCAGCTTGTAGGTTGTGGGACAATTCTGAGGAACCCTGGGGATGATGGGAGGAAATATTAATAAACACATTATGTTTTAAACCTTATCTCAGAATGAAGAAACTGATTTCATTGTTGTATTTAAGTTGAGATGATGCCTGCTTTGTGACATGGCACATTATCCACTTGGAAAAGGATTAAGTATGATGTGGCACTGAAATGACACTTGGCTGGTATTAGGAATCCCATGCCAAGAAGACATTCACACACCCGTCCACTATCAGCACAAGCCGGGAACGCTGATAGGATCACCAGGCTGGTAAGATCCACATGTTCACGCCTTTCACACCAAACTGTCAATCAACCACATGTCACAGATTTAGCAGAGTGGATGACATTATTTCAATCTTCAGTTGCCTATCCAGAGTGCACAGTTCAGCTTTCACCACAACTATGACCCAAAGCAAACAGCTTTTACAACACTGGAACAGCTTCAGGACAAGTGCCCGAGTGTCTTTGTGTGGCCTAACTAAAGCCGTTAAAACTTAAACACCATGAGACATGTGGAGAGACCTGAAGATGGCAATTTACAGGTGCTTACCATCCAGTCTAATGGAACTTGAGGAGAAGAATGGGATAAACTGCCCAAAGCCAGGTGTGCAAAACTTGTAGAGACTTACGAAGAACTCTGAAAGTTGAAATTTCTGTCAAAGGGTCTGAATACTTAAAAATCAAATACTAAAATCTCTCATTGCTTTAATACATTTGTAAACATTTCTGAAAACATGTTTTCACTTTGTTATTTTAGGCTATTGACTGCAGAGAGATGGGTTAAAATGGGAAATTTATATATTTAAAATTAAATCTACAACACAATAAAGTGTGCAGTGAAGGGGTCTGAAGACTTTCTTAATCCAATGAACAGGCTTAGATAGATAGATAGATAGATAGATAGATAGATAGATAGATAGATAG
>JANRMT010062810.1:9421519-9437223 GCA_026402145.1 Polypterus bichir lapradei
CAAAAGAATCAGAAATCAGGAAGGGGGCAAATAGTTTTTCACACCACTGTATTATGTGGGTGGTCCTGAAAGAGGTGGGGCCATCATGCCAATCACTACCAGGAACTGCTTTCTGCCCTGCACATCTGGAGGGTCTTCCACAGTTCCTGCTGGTTCATTTTGAAAGTGCTAGAGAGTGGTGAGTTACTGTTATCTTCTATATTTATTGTCCATCCATCCAGTATTCAACCCGCTATATCCAAACTACAGGATCACGGGGGTCTGCTGGAGCCGATCCCATCCAACACAGGGCGCAAGGCAGGAAACAAACCCCAGGCAGGGTGCCAGCCCACTGCAGGGCACACACACACTTGGGACAATTTAGAATCGTCAATGCACCTAACCTGCATGTCTTTGGACTGTGGGAGGAAACCCACGCAGACACGGGGAGAACACGCAAAGTCCACGCAGGGAGGACGTGGGAAGCGAACCCAGGTGTCCTTACTGCGAGGCAGCAGTGCTACCCACCGTGCCATCCTAGTCTAAAACAATAGTGTAAAAATAAAAATGAGTAGTAATTTAAATTCTAACCCAATGTTTAAATGTAAAAAGAGTAGCACATTAAAAACATCTTTCCTTAATGCTAGAAGTATTATAAATAAAACAAGTTGGTGTTGAATGCAACAGAGTATAATTATGACATTATAGCAATAACAGAAACCTGGCTAAATAGTAAAGATGGGGATGAGTGTAACATAGGGGGATATACACTTTATATAGACAGAACAGAATAGGAGGTGGGGTTGCTGTTTATGTCAAACAGAATTTAAATGCAAATCCTCTTCAGTTGGATGATGAGCCCCATCTTAGTGAGGACATGTGACTTCGCCTGGAAAGCATTAGTGACACAGGTCTTATTTTAAGAGTATGTTATAGACCACCTAATGTAGACAGTAATTTCAATGCACATCTTTTTAGTAATATTAAAAAGGCAAGTTTACAAGGAGATATTATAGTCATGGGGGACTTTAATTATCCAAATATTAACTGGGATAACCTTGCAAATGATGGAGCACAAGAGTTTTTAGACATAATCAGTGACTGTTTTTTAACTCAGTACGTTAAAGCACCAATCCGACGTGAAGCCTGTCTGGAGTTAGTATTTTGTAGGTTAGAATTGAGGGTGTAGAGATGATTGAACCACTAGGCTCAAGTGACCACCATATAGTACAGTTCAGAGTGTTTTGCAAGAGTGTGGATGCAAAGACTAAAGATCTCAAGTTTTAATTTAGCAGGACAATTTTTGAGCAGACGTGACAAAGTCTATGGAGGATAGACTGGGGTAAGCTTTTGAGTGTGGAGACAGTCAAGAAGCAGTGGGACAGGTTGTGACACCAGTAGGGGACATACCAGCAACCCAACCTGACACAGACAGATGCAAGAGGCACACTTATAAAGCACACATGATTTTTTATTTTCTTTTTCTCTCTTGTGGGAAACACAACAAGTTAAACACTGCCAAAAAACACAAACACCACACAGTACAATACTTTTTCTTTCTCTTTCTCTTTCTTTTTCTCCTCCTCTCTTCCTCAGCAAGCTTTGTCTCCCTCCTCCCAACTCAGGCTCCCGGAATAGTGGCTGTTTTCTCCTGTTATAAGGCACCCGGTGCTCATTGCCCTACTTCCGGCAGCACTTCCGGGTGTGGCCATGGACCCCAACAGGGCTGTACCAAACTCCAACTCCCGTGGAGCCCTGCAGGCATCCTAGACACTGCTCCAAACCAGAGGGGCTGCCATCTCCGGGGTAGGTAACGCTGTGGCCACACTTGCTCCCCCAGTCCTTCCAGTGTGGGGGCATTGGCCAATAACTACAAGATTTAAAAAGGTTTTACATGTAATGCAAGACAGGTACATACAGTGGAACCTCGGGTCATGACCGTAATTTGTTCAAAAACTCTGGTTGTAACCCGATTTGGTTGTGACCCGAATTAATTTTCTCCCATAGGATTGTATGTAGATACAATTAATCCGTTCCAGACCGTACAAACTGTATGTAAATATATTTTCTTTAAAGACTTTTAAGCACAAAAATAGTTAATTATACCATAGAATGCACAGTGTAATAGTAAACTAAATGTATAAACATTGAATAACACTGAAACAAACACCCAAGCTCCCTGTTCAGCTGCTGCGCTCCCTCGCTCGCTCTCACTCACTCTCTCTTTCTCTCTCTCTCTCTCGCTCACTCGCTCGCTCTGTCTCGCGCTTGCTTGCTCTCTCTCTCTCTATACCGCTATACCACAGGAGGAAGCTGGGTTTAGAGGAGGTTACAGTTTTGAGGGATAGTCCCTCTGCGTGATGCACCGAGAACAATGTACAGTACAAGGAGAGACTGAACACGTGCGGAAATCATTGGCGCGTATGAACCAGAAGGGAAACTGGCTTGTTCGTCAACCGAGTGTGTGATCGTGAGCAGATGCAAAAGTTTGGTGAACTTTTTGGTCGTAACCCGATTTGTACGTGTTCAGAGACGTTCGTGACTCAAGGTTCCACTGTACCTAAAATTTGGAATCAGTAGGACATTTTTTTAAAACTCTGCAGTGGGTTAATACAGAGTTAAAAAAGAAGCTGCAAAGGAAAAAACAGACAAATAAGGCGTACAAGACTAATAACTGCAATGTCAATCATATGAGAACATGAGGGCAATTAATAAGATGATTATTAGGGAAGCTAAAAGACAGCAGGAAAGGAATATAGCAGATAAGGTGAAATGACCCAAAGAGATTCTTTCAGTATTTTAGTAGTAAGAGATCAGTCAAAGAGTAAGTGAAGTGCATCAGGAATAGTAAAGGTGAATGAAAAAAAATACAGAGAAATAATAACTGCTCTAAATAAGCATTTTTCTGAGGTTGTCACAAGTGAGCAAGTAGGTAACCTCTCAGGGATTATTGAGGAGGTACTGAGTGATAAAGAAATTGTAGAGGGAGAGGAGCTGCTCCAATTAAATAGGCTCAAATCAAGCAAATCACTAGGACCAGATAATATTTACACCGAGTTCTTAAGGAGGCTAGCGAGTACAGATATAAACCCTGGACGCATATTTTTAGGAAGTCACTGCACACTGGGGAAATTCAGAGGGACTGGAAAATAGCAAATAATACCCCATTATATAAAAATGGTGATGGTGCAGATCCAAGTAACTATAGGCCAGTAAGCTTAACATACATCACAGGAAAATTAATGGAATATGGAAAATACAGGAGTTTTTCCAAGCAGTCAGCATAGGTTCAGAAAAGGGAGGTCATGTTTTACTAACATGAGGAAGAGATCTGCAGCTGCTTGATAGCACATGTAGGTGCTTCTGCCAGAAATGAGTTACAGTAGGCCAGACGCAACTGGACCAAAGTCTGGACCAGAAGTTGTGCTGCATACTCTGTCAGATAAGGTCTGATCATGTGTAAGTTGTATAGTGTGAACTTGCATGAATGAGAAACAGTAGAAATGTGGTCTCGTCCATTACGGGAGATGGACGTCTGAAGCAGAGCTCTGTTGCAGTGGCTTTATTTTTTCTCTTATTATTTATTATCCCGAGATGTCCTGTATTTACCCAACCTGAGGAGTTTCTACTACAGTATATAAACAGGAGTAACAAGAAAGGAGGGCAGAAAGAAACAGAAAAGAAACCTAAAACAACACCCAAGTCTAGACAGGCATCAAGCCCAACTGCAAGGTACGGCCTTTCAGAGACTGACCTGTAACAGCCTGTGAAAACACAGACTTCCCAGGACCCCGCTCTGCTGCATCATCTCCAGTCTAGAGCAAAAATGGGAGTGACGGTGCAAGTGATGCAGGTCATGATAGTTCGCCGATTCCCAATCTAGAAGCTTCAGATTGTATTAACATCATTTGTTCAGACTACTTTAAACTAGAATGTGGTACCAGACAAGGATGCCCCTTGTCACCACTGCTTTATGCAATTGCCATTTTACCACTGGCAGTTCACTGTTGAAATGCTTATCAAATAAAGGGGATTATCAGAGAAGGATTTGAACAGAAAATTTATCTACATGTAGATGATATGGTACTGTATATATCAGACCCACAAAATACTGTGCCTGCAGTCTTAACAGCAATTACAGAATTTCAAAAGATCTCTGGTCTCAGAATTACTTTGAATAAAAGTTGGCTCTTTTCAGTGAATTCTCAAGGATGCAATATTAGATTGGACACCCTACCTTTTATCATTGCAGAACAGTTTAAATACAAAGGGGTAAATATCACAAGTAAACACAAAGCTCTTTATCAACTAAATTTCGCCGTCTGTATGGAAAAAATTAAGCAAGACTTGCATAGATGGTCAACCCTTCATCTCACTCCAGCTGGAAGAATTAACGTTGTTAAGATGAATATCCTTCCTAAGCTTCCCTTTTTATTTCAAAACATTCCAATATACATCAATAAGTCATTCTTTAAGCAATTAGATTCAACCATAACCTCATTTGGAACTTAAAACATCCACGTATCCAAAGAGCGACCCTACAAAGACCTAAGGCAGTAGTTGGCATGGCTCTACCTAACTTTCAGTTTAATTACTGGGCAGCAGACATACAAGCTATAAAAACCTGGACACAAATAGATGAATACACACAGGCTTGGTCAGCAATAGAAATAAAATCCTGCAGTACTTCTTTATATTCCCTGCTTCGTGCCCCAATAAATGCAAGTAATCGCCAATATACTAATAACCCAATTGTGCTTCACTCACTCAGAATATGGAACCAATGTAGAAAGCATTTTAAGATGGAGAATCTTTTATCTCTGCGGGGGGCTGGAGCTCTGCCCGGGGTTTGTTCCTGCCTTGCGCCCTGTGCTGGCTGGGATTGGATCCAGAAGACCCCCGTGACCCTGTAATTAGGATATAGCGGGTTGGATAATGGATGGATGGATGGAATCTTTTATCTGTGGCACCTCTGCATGAGAACCACCTTTATCAACGCTCGCAAACATATGCAGTCTTTAATATCTGGAAAACATTTGGGATTAAATTGCTTAGAGATCTTTATATAGACAACATCTTTGCATCCTATGAACAATTACATTCTAAATTTAATTTTCCAGAAACACATTTCTTTCACTATCTTCAAATTAGAAACTTTGTTAAATAGAACCTGCCTGATTTACCCATTTCCAACCTTCCTCTATGCTGAAAAAAAAATATATATATATAAATATATTTATATATTTCTGCAATATATAAAATTATTTTACAGTCCCTCCCTTTCAAAGATCCAAGAGGACAATGGGAAAAGGATCTCTCACTCAACATACCAGAAAAGGAGTGGAAGGTAGCAATGCAGATATTTCACTCAAGCTCCATATGCGCAAAGCATACAATTAAACTCAAAATTATATATCGAGCACATCTGTCTCACTTAAAACTGTCCAAAATGTTTCCAGGGCGAGATCCAACCTGCGAATGCTGCAATCAAGTTCCAGCCTCACTGGGTCACATGTTTTGGGTGGCATGCACCAAATTACCATCATTCTGGATAAAAATGTTTAAGTGCCTCACAGACAGCCTTGGTGTCACAATCCCTCCTAACCCACTAGCAGCTGTGTTTGGTGGGCTCACAGAGGGGCTTAAAGTGGAGAAGGACAAACAAACTGTGATTGCCTTCACTACACTATCCTAACTTTCACACTTTACCTTTGGGTGCCCCAAACTTTTATGTTGTTTCTGCCTTCTTTCGTACAGAATTTATTTAGAAATTGTCAAGAAATACACAAATAGCTATTCTGAAAGGTTGAGGGTTCAAAACAGGATTACCTTATCTATTGAGTAAAAAGCAGTGATGAAAACAGAAGTAGAAGAAAAGAGAGCTTCTGACAACACTGACAGTCAAAAGACGTATAACCCCCATTTTTTTACCTCTTGAGGCACTTAGTGTAAATGTTTCAATCACTGAAAGGGGGGCATATTTTTCTGGTCCTCCTTTCTCTTTCATACATCTTAAGACCTCTTGATGTGGCTGTCTTTCATGAGCCTTCTCCAATACACACCATAAACCTTATATAAAATACTAGCCAACGCCCACCGTAGCATATGGCGGTGTAAGAATAGGAACGGAAAAGAGAAAGGAATTCAGAAATCAAGAGGAAAGAAATACTTCTTGAAAGATGCTGTTGTGAAGAGGTGTTTTGCTGGAGACGACAGATAATGAGTCGAAAGATCTAATCTCGGAAAGAGCTTGAATTTCAGCTTCACCACCATAAACTCCAGATGTTGCCATGTATTGATAGTACTCCTGACTTGTGATAACTCGACTTGCGTTGGAAAGAACAACAGGAAGAACGTCTCCAAATCTGTCCCAAAGTGATGCAACGAAATCTACTGCCCAATGTCGTAGTGAGAGTGCATTGACTTCGTCAACCGTTTGTGTCAAGAAATAACCCACTGATAGGAACAGGCAGTTGCCGGATCCCGGAATAGAGATGACGTTGTACAAAAACCCATCGACAGAGAAGATACTGTCGTTCATTTTATAACAAAGGCTTAGGAAACAACCATCGCAGTATAACGAAAATAGCAAGGAGCGAAACCAATGCCAGTGGTCGAGAGAGTACCTTCCTGTAGCAGGCTACGGAAAAGACTCCCAGGCGCACACATGGCCGAAGTGAAAGGACACGCTGTCAGGCTAGATATAGGGCGCTGACGTGACACCAATGGGGTCATGAGAGAAGAGCGGGGAACACAGTAGTCCGAAGGAGGAATAGGAATTGAGGAAAGCGGCATGGGGGTGTATGGCAGGCTGCTGGCAGCGTGGGGAAGGGTTTGGAAGAGGATGAATAGGAATCGAGAAATGCTGTGTGGGCTGCGTGTGGGGGGGGCTGGGTTTAAAGAGGAAGCAGGACAAACCAGAAAAGAAAAATATATAAGAGATAATTATAAATTAAAGAATATAAATTCATTCTCTCTCTCTCTGTCTCTCACACACACCGCACACAACACAAGTGATGACCGAACAGGACGCAAGGTGAGTGATGCTCAAACAACAAGTGCTGGAGATGGGCGGACTATCTGTGAAATGGTGGGTCTGCCTACACATCACTTTATTTGTGTGACATCAGCATTGTGCACGGTGCATGGCAATTTCAAGTTTTGCCTTTTGGAACTTTCTGGAGTTTTTTCTTTTTTGAATATTTTCTATCTGCAATTGGTTGAATCCGTGGATGCGGATCCTGCAGATACTGCCTAATGAGAATTAGGAATGTGGACATGGAATGTTGGGTTCTCTCTCAGGGATTGATTGTTGTCGTTTGTTTATGTGCCCTTCCATAGGGTGGGCTGTCACTCATCTACCCTCTAAGACTACCCCACAGTAAATTAGGACCAGAAGACAAATGAAACCACGAAACTGTTCCTGCTCTTTAGAAGTTTCTGCCTTTCTGCCAGATATTGGAATGCATAAGCCTTGGCCCATGTGATTCCACTTTATTTGTGTTCAAGATGTTGTGCATTCTTATTCCAAAATGGCCAGACAATTTATCTTTGTGTTTAGGCAGTGAGCCGGCTAAACAGATTACTGTGAGATTTTTAAAGACGATTTCTGAATAGGCTAACTAACCCTTCAAGGCAAAATAGGCAGGAGCCTTCATTTCAGTAAATCTCTCAAATTTCTGAATGCAGCTGTTATTTTTAGGGGTAACTTTTCATGTCTGCACAAAACCAGGCTTATGATTTTCCTCCTCACATTGCAACACACAACAAAAAGATTTGGTGGTAAGCGATCTTGAGCAGTCTTGGACACGGTGATACACTTGCATTTCTTTCTTCTTGCCACTTACAATGTCAACTGCATTGTGCAATTGTTTTTACATTTCTGCAATGCGAGCCAAGAAAACTTCAGTCATTGACTCAGGATCAGAGCAGGATCAGAAAGCTCTGTCTCAGTCACAGGTCATGGACCCTCCAAAAGAATAAGGAGCCAAACACACAGCAAAAAGCACCCAAGAATGACTAAGAACAAAACATTGGACTATTCTGCAGTGACCTCCTATGGTCCCTGATTTGAATCCCATTGAACATCTATAGAAAGAACTGAACCTTGCATTTGGAGAAGACCCCTTTAAACCTGTCCCAGCTGGGGCAGTTTGCTCACATACTCAGAGAGTATATGAATGGAGGTCAAATAATTGTCCACCATCATGTTTGAAATTTTTATCTTGATCATTTCCATCTTAAAAATGTTGGGAAATTAAGGTGCTTTCTAAATAAACAAGATTCTGAGAAATTAAGTCATGCATTTATTTCTAGTAGGATTGACTACTGCAATGCGGTGTTCACTGGATGTTCAAACTGTTCTTTGTACAGCCTCCAGTTAATCCAAAATGCTGCTGCAAGAATTATTACAAGAACAAGAAAATAAGAACATATAACTCCAGTTCTTAAATCCTTACACTGGCTCCCAGTTAAGTTTAGGGCAGATTTCAAAATCCTCCTTTTAACATATAAAGCATTAAATACCCAAGGTCCAGCTTACTTGTCTGAACTTATCATGACTTACAAACCAGAGCGCGCATTAAGATCTCAAGATGCCGGTCTGCTTATGATTCCAAGGATTAATAAAATAACAATGGGAGGTCGAGCTTTTAGTTACAGGGCCCCTAAACTGTGGAGTGGTCTGCCTGCTACTCTAAGAGATGCTCCTTCGGTCTCAGCTTTTAAATCCCGGCTGAAGACTCACAACTTCAGTTTAGCACACCCTGCCTAGAGCTGCTGATTAACTGTAGAGACTGCATCTCTGTTGTCAGTCATTAGCACTAAAACATAAGTAACATGATAGTTAGAATTTGTTACTAACCCTCACCTATTCTGTTTCTCTTCTCGGTACTCACATGTGGCACTTGGTGCCATGGCCCACCTGCCAAGTTGTTTTGGCTGCCTAAAGTAAAGTCATCCCTGATGGAGGATCGCAGGAATTGTGGGAAAGAGGGGTCTTTTCATTGGATTGGTGCTATTTCAGCTGTGGAATGGCCAAATAGGGGAGGCTGCTGGATGAATGAGTTCTCCAGGACTCTAAACAAATCCAAATCATATTATGTGATATCATCTACTGTTAAATTCTACTCTGTACTTCTAAAATTTTTATTTTATTTTTATACTGTATTGAGGATTAATTCTGTTCTGTGTATTGTATTGTATTGTATTGACCCCCTTCTTTTTGACACCCACTGCACACCCAACCTACCTGGAAAGGGGTCTCTCTTTGAACTGCCTTTCCCAAGATTTCTTCCATTTTTTCCTTGTCTTCTTAGAGAGTCAAGGCTGGGGGGCTGTCAAGAGGCAGGGCCTGTTAAAGCCCATTGTAGCACTTCTTATGTGATTTTGGGCTATACAAAAAATAAATTGTATTGTATTGTATTGTATTGCAGCCACCATGTGTGTAATCTTTGTTTGTCTAAGTTGCTGCGACACTGTGGTGTAGCGGGTCTGCGGCACTGAAGAAAAGTGACAAATTTTAAATAAATAAACAATGGATGTGCTCATGCTGGGGAGTGGAGTAGGTACGAGCGATCTACAGAGAAGACAGCTCGTCTCCAGGTTGGTGCGAAGCGCTCAGTCAACCGTGTGTTGCTTTGCCGGCCGACACGTGTGGACAGTCTGTCTCATTATCATCCCTGGGCAGCAATTAGGCTAGTGTACCTGCAACCACTCCCCAGCACATAAAAGGGGAGTGCAAGTGATCAGAAAATAAAGGGAGAGAAAAAGGCATCAGCGCAGAGGTTAAACGAATGAAAGAGAAGCAGGCAGGAAGATGAGAGAGAGCCAGTGCAAGAAAGACCAGGATGCTGAGGCAGGCAGCTGTGAGGAGAGCCCCTCCAGGGAACGGGTGGCCTCCGCACAGGGGACGGTCACGGAGGATTACTCCAGTTGAGCGACTTAGGATGCTGGAGTGACCAGGTGGTGCGGACGGCTCACCCCACAAGTCTGGGAAGGCAGCTGGGGTCGGCAAGGATTGGACTGGGAGCCCTACTGTGAGCGCCATGGCCTTTGCGGACCCAATCCTTGGGTTTGGAATGAGGTGCCCTGTTATAGCCATGGAGTAGCAGGGACCTGGGCCTGTCAGATAGCTGTCAGGACAAGCTGAGGAGACTGCCATTTTGAAGGAGTGCACCAGGCTCAAGATTTTAAAGTTTTAACCTCGTTTTAATGCCTTTATTAATTTGGTTTTTAACCTCCAGAGCACTTTGTTTTACAGATTATTTCTTTATTTATGGAACTTTGCACAGCACAATTTTTGGACACTTCTGGTTTGACTGTTTTCTTTTCATAAAAGCACTGAGAAATTTTTCACCTTCCCCTTGCTTTATGTGTGTCCTCATTCACTTGGCTCATCCCTCAGAAATGTTATCAGAGATGGCGGGTTCCAGAGGCTCGCGGTGGGACCCAGTAGTGTGTAGCCGACCCACAGCATCACAGACACCGGTTCAGTCTGATTCATCCTGTCCCAATGCACCTTAATCAAGGCAGAAGAAGTACACCACACAACCCAGATCTGGAGGGGGCCTCCTTCACTCAGCTGCCGATTGGCATAGGAGGGTAGACCTGGGCAAGCAACTAAGGTTTCCAGAGAACATTGCCATGACTTTATTCTGCCCACACACAGACAATTTCTCTAATGCCACTGAACAAGTGACTATGATGGAGGTTGCTGTGCCCTGGGAGGGGCACATGAACAAAGCACAGGAGAGGAAACGTGTGAAGTACCAGGAGCTCCTAGAACAATGCAGGACGCACGTAGCTGTGACTCAAGGCTTTGTGGGCCAAAATGGCATGAGGGGCAATGGGAGGGTCTCGGCAAAAGGGAGAGCCGGAAAAGACCATTACAGATACTGCAGAGAGGACCACTAGGTGGCAGCGGCTGAAGAGGGAGGCTCCAGGGTGACAACCACTTGGATGCAAGGTGGAGACGGATTACCCCCGGCTGGGTCACTCGGACGAGGGTCTCTGATGAAACCTCCGAAGACCCCAGAATACATCACTGAACATCATCACAGTGCATCCAAGGATCTATCTATCTATCTATCTATCTATCTATCTATCTATCTATCTATCTATCTATCTATCTATCTATCTATCTATCTATCTCTCTGTCTTCTACTATATATTAAAATGCTACACTGTGTGTGTGTGTGTGTTACTGGTTACTTAGTGGTAGGGATGACTACAGGATACTTTCGGGGGATGACATTCACCAGTGTTACATTTTATATATTCTGTATATGTGGCCAGAAGGAGTCGCATTGCGTCTTTGTGGACCTGGAGAAAGTAAATGACAGGGTGCCTTAGAGGAGCTGTGGTATTGAATGAGGAAGTCGGGAGTGGCAGAGAAGTACGTAAGAGTCGTACAGGATATGTACGAGGGGAGTGTGACAGTGGTGAGGTCTGTGTTGGGAGTGACGGAGGTGGGATTACATCAGGGATCGGTTCTGAGGCCTTTCTTATTTGCAATGGTGATGGACAGGCTGACAGACGAGATTAGACAGGAGTCCCCGTGGACTGTGATGTTTGCTGATGACATTGTGATCTGTAGAGATAGTAGGGAGCAGATTGAGGAGACCCTGGAGAGGTGGAGATATGCTCTAGAGAGGATAACAATGAAGGTCAGCAGGACCACCAAGACAGAATACATGTGTGTGAATGACAGGGAGGTCAGTGGAATGGTGAGGATGAAGGAGTGGAGTTGGCGAAGGTGGATGAGTTTAAATACTTGGGATCAACAGTACAGAATAACAGGGAGTGTGATAGAGAGGTGAAGAAGAGCGTGCTGGCAGAGTGGAGTGGGTGAAGAAGAGTGTCAGGAGTGACTTGTGACAGACGGCAATCAGGAAGAGTGAGAATATTCGGCGACGTACATTCGTTGAACGCCGCAACCAGCTGTAGCTGGTTCCCGGTTCAATCTGCCAGCACGCCAGAGCTGATCAGTCTGTGCCGTCCATTTATTGAGCAGCCAGCTCATGACCACTGGCACCCCCTGCAGCATCACCATCCCTGTGATTCAGCCGCTGCACTAGACTAGCCTGCAAGCCTCAGTGTTGGCCTCTGTGTGCAGCCAGTTCAAGCGCAGTTGACTCGGTGATTTAGTGAATTTCATCAATGGCGGCAGTTGCATTTTGTACATATAATAATAGATTGTTGCAGTAGTTTTTTATAGTTTTTACAGTTCATTGGCAGTGTGTAAAATGATCAGTGTTGCAGTAATTGTGATTGTCTTTACATGAAAAAATACATATTTCATTAAAATTTCACATTTTCTTAGTGAATTGTAACGTTTCCTTAAAAAGTGCAGCAAAAGAATATTTGGTGTTTAGGTGGGTGCATTAACCACCCCCAAGTATGTGGCAGTTTAAGGGTTAAGAAAAAAAGAATGTCTAGGCACTGCGACGGATTGGAAGGTATACAGTTCTGTGACCTCTGAGTTCATCAAGAGGTGACCACAGACATGCACCTCAGCGGTTTACAGCCGAGTGTGAAACAACAAGGGATGAAGATCAGCACCTCCAAGCCCAAGGTCATGGTTATCAGCTGGAAAAGGTGTGGAGCACACTCTACAGGTTGGGGTGGAGAAGCTTCCTCAAATGGAGGAGTTTAAGCCTCTCAGGGTTTTGTTCACAAGTGAGAGAAGAAGGGAGCGGGTGAATAATGTCAGAAATCATATGGGCGTTGTACCAGTCAGATTGAGCCGAAAGGCACAACTCTTGATTTACTCGTCAATCTACTATTCTTTTCCTCACCTTTGGGTGGGGACCAAAAGAACTAGTTTGCGGATACAAGCGGCAGAAATGAGTTTCCTTTGCAGGGAGTATGGGCTTCACCTTAGAGATTGGGTGAAGAACGACATAGACATTCAGTAGGAACTCAGAAAGGAGCTGCTGGTCCTTCATATCGACAGTAGCCAGTTGAGGTGCCTCCTGGACACCTCAATGAGTATTTAATTAGGAATTTCGAACTGAAAAGGGTAACTTAGGGTAGATCCAGGATGACGCTTGTGAGATTCTATCTCTTCTCTGGTCTTCTCTGGCATCTCCCCTATAGAGTTGTAGGACTTGGTGGAGAAAAGAGATGCCTGGGCATTTTTGCTTGAAATACTGCCCCCAAAACCTGATCTCAGATAAGCGGTGGAATACAGATGGATGGGTGTCTTTTTTCGGCTGCTCCCGTTATATCCTACCTTTTCCTCCTTCTTCTTCAATTATTATTGTTGTTATTATTATTATTATTATTATTATTATTATTATTATTATTATTATTATTATTTGTGGTGAAACCTTAGCATTAATATCAGAAAACTACAAAGGGCACATCATGATTTTCAAGGAAACTGCTACGCATCATCATGAGTACCACTTTGGAGTCCTTTAAAAATGTGACGTCATTCATTCTCAAATGAGAACTCCTACTCCTAGCTGGGACAGGATATGGAACTCTTCATAGCCAGATTTTCTTCTCAAGCAATCAGCTTCACACTGCTTTGGAGCCTCTGAAACGGCTGAAACATATCTGTCAGAATGCTTTTTGTTGGTTTCAATTCAGTCTTTAATACAGTCATTCCAAAAGCATTGGTGTCCAAACTTCATAGCCTGGGATTAAGTCCTTCAGTCTGCAGTGACTGGACTTCTGACCTCCCCCAACAATGTCATCCTTTCTCACCCTGAACATTGGTGTTCCACAGAGATATGTGCTGAGCCCTTTGTTCTATGGCTTCTACACCCTTGACTGTTAGCCTACCAACCCAACAAATACCATTGTCAAGTTCGCAGATGGAACAACAGTCATTGGTTTGATTACCAAAAAACAATGAGATGACATACAGAGATGACGAGAGGGACCTGGCGACCTGGTATTCTACCAACATTCTCATCCTTAACACAAAAAAAGTTCAGGGAGATTGTGGTGGACTTCACGAGGAGAAACAAAGCTATCCCTAGTCCATTACATATAAATACATATAAATGAAACTGGGAAGGGTCTCCAGTTTCCAAATCTTGGGGATGAACATCACAGAGAACTAACTTCTCTTGAGTCACACATGTGTCAATTACCATCAAAAAGGCAAATCAATGTCTTTTCTTCTTTAGAAGACTGAAGGGAATGTGTGGCTGCCCCAAGACTGTCTTGTGAACTTCAATGCAATGTTGAAAGTGTACTGACAAACCACACCACAGGATGGTACTCCAGTTACATGAGGGAAGAGTAGAAGTCTCTGCAATCGGCCATCAGAACTGCCCAAAACATCACTGGCACACAATTGTCAGTAACTGAGGAAATTTACCCGTCTTGGTATCAAAGCAAGTCCTCCAACATTATTAAAGACCACTTGTACACAGCATATCATTTCTTTATATTGCTCTCTTTTGGGAAACAATACAAGACTACATGCACACATAGCAAGACTGAAGAACAGCTTCTTTCCCAGAACTGTTAAACTACTGAATGCTTTCTCACGCTGATTAACTTCTCTAATGTGCAATACTGTAATGTAATACGTGTGTAATACACTGTATTTTAAGTTAATCGATTCTAGAATGTTAGACACTGTAGCTTTTTTTCACACCCTTTATTGTTTAAGATTTAGAAACCCAAGGAATGCCACTGCAATCGCGTTAATTGCTGTCCTCAGTGATACGACAATGAAGTCTTCTTATCTTGTCTTGTCATGTGTTAGTCGTTGTATTTCTGTCTTGTCTCAGTCATTATCTTTGTCTTGTGTTAGTTATTGTCTTGACTTTTCTTGTCTTGGTCATTTTCTTGTCTTTTCTTAGTCATTATCTTTGTCTCATATTTTCATGTGTTAGTCATTGTCTTTTCTTTTCTTATCTTGTATTGTCCATCCATCCATTATCAAACCTGCTGAATCCAAACACGGGGTCACGGGGGTCTGCTGGAGCCAATCCCAACCAACACAAGGCAGGAACCAATCCCAGGCAGGGTGCCAACCCACTGCAGGACACACACAAACACCAAGCACACACTAGGGCCAATTTAGAATCGCCAATCCACCTAACCTGCATGTCTTTGGACTGTGGGAGGAAACCGGAGTGCCCAGAGGAAACCCACGCAGACACAGGGAGAACATGCAAACTCCACGCAGGGAGGACCCGGGAAGCGAACCTGGGTCTCCTAACTGCGAGACAGCAGCGCTACCACTGCGCCACCGTGCCACCCTATCTTGTATTGTCTTTTCTTTGTATTGTCTTGTCTTTTGTCCTGCTCTGTGATAGGACAAATTCTTATCCTAAACTTTTAGTACAATCCTTAGGAGTTATTCTGTGACATTTATCTTGCCCAACCTACCTGGAAAGGGGTCTCTCCTTGAACTGCCTTTCCTGAGGTTTCTTCCATTTTTTCCCTACAAGGGTTTTTTTTGGGAGTTTTTTCTTGTCTTCTTAGAGAGTCAAGGCCTGGGGGCTGTCAAGAGGCTTGGCCTGTTAAAGCCCATTGCAGCAGTTCTTGTGTGATTTTGGGCTATGCAAAAATAAATTGTATTGTCTTGTCTTGTCATGTTTTAGTCATTGTCTTTTCTTGTCTTGTATTGTCTTAGTCATTATCTTTGTCTTGTCTTTTCTTAGTCATTATCTGTGTCTTTATCTTTGTTTTGTCTTCTGATGTTTTATTATTGTCTTTTCTTTGTCTTGTCTTGTTATGTGTTAGTCATTGTCTTT
>JANRMT010062810.1:9443875-9475709 GCA_026402145.1 Polypterus bichir lapradei
TAGATAGATAGATAGATAGATAGATAGATAGATAGATAGATAGGAAATGTCCTATACAAAAGAAGTATCTGTGTGTGTGTGTGTGCATCTGTGTATCCAGCCATTTGCTATGTCTCTGTTATATGGCATTTGTTATGTGGTTCATAAAAGAAGTGCTTATATTTGAGATGTACTTTCTGTTGTAATGAAAAATGTAATGTATTTTTTACTCATGCATTACAAAACACTTTCTAATTGATGGTGCACTACAAACATTAACACTGAATATGTCCAACAGAGGGTAAATGCCAGACAGAAATTGGCTTATCTTCTTTTTTTTTTTCTTCTTCTTCTGTAGCTATTCACATTTATATGAGGTTACTATTCAACCTCCATAATCGGACAAATGTCTGTATCTGTGTGGGTGTGTGTGTATCTGTGTATATATGTCTCTATAATTTGCCATTTGGTGTGGGATTCATAAAAGCAGTGCTAATGTTTGTGAGGCGCCATCTGTTAGAATGAAAAATGCAATACATTTTATTACTATATGCATTCCAGTAGATGGTGCACTGCAAACATTAATGCTGAATATGCTGAGGTCCACATTCATTACTTAGATTCTGACAAAGAAAAAAACATTATTAACTGTAATGATTATAAGTAGTTACCTCACAATACCAAGGACTGTATTTTGTATTAATTATGCCACAGAGAGCTATATGATTTATTACTTGTATATGATTTGTTCTTCATTTAGGTAGAAAAAGAATTAAGCTTCTGCGCAGAATAAGGGACTAACTTGCATTATTTTCTGAAAAAATGCTGACCTCTTGATACTAACAGAACACCCTGTGATATTATTAATCAGTTATGACAGTTTCTGAATTCTTGCTCAAAACTATTTGAGCATATTTCTTAAAACTGTGAGTGCCCTGATGACCTCTTTATCTGAAAGAAGCAATGTACACATTCCAATTCAGGGAGTCGCAAGCTATTATAATTTATGTATAACCTCAAAATGAACTGCCATATATATATTTTTTTATTAATACACAAGCTAGGTATATAGAGGGAGGCCCCACGTTAGGCTGCAGGCTGTCTGATCTGACCACTCAGTGGCACTGAGCTGAGAGGGGCTGCAGTCTCTTTGACTCACCAAGAATAAAGAAATTGCTTTATACTTTAAATTGGTGTTCGTCTCCCGTTGTTTCCGACTTCAGTGTCCACAATTCCTACCTAACTTACTGTGTTTGTAAACTGTTTATTACTTTTTATTACTGATTTAATTTTCATTTTACATTTCAGCATGCAAGCATGTGTGTTATTTATTTCATCTCCATCACTCAGCACAGCTTTGATGTTTTTGGTATTTATTCATCATCATTGATTTTTACACATGGCCAAGCATATATTGCTTGGTCTAGAGAACAAAAGTCACAATACTTGATACGGAAAAGAAAGGAAAACTTATTCCCAAAGAAAAGTTTTAATTGAAAATATTGTGTTTAAGAATATTTCTGAGTAAATATGTTATTTTATTCAATAAAGAGTAACATCAGCATACAAGCATATATAAAACAAGCACTTAGGCATACAAGTCACATGTAGACGCATGTAAATGTACAGGTTATTTATTCATCTTCACATCCTTCTTGTGTTTTTATAAACAACAACATTCTTTGTTTCTATACCATATTTCCATACAAAGAATGAAGCACACATTTTTTAAAAGATGTCAAAGAAAAAAGAAAAAACAAAACAAATTAGAAATGGATAAGAATGGGAATTATGTTGTAATAAATGACATACTGAAAATAGACAAGAATTAATCACACTTGCCTAACACAGATATATATATATAGCCAGTCAGACATTTCTAACCCCGTTAGTTCTGAACAGGGTTGCAGGAGACTAGCCCAGCTAGAAAAGTGCACCAGGTAGGACCAAACCCTGGGTAAGATGCCAGTCCATCGCAGGGTGAACACACACACACACACCATCAGACACTAGGGCCAATTTAGAATCGCCAATCCATTTAACCTGAATTTCTTTGGATTGTGTGAGAAAACCAAACCCACACAGTCACAGGGAAAACATGCAAACTCCACGTAGGGAGGACCCGAGACACAAACCCCGCTCTCCTTACTACAAGGCAGCAGTGCTACTACTTTGCCACCATGCCACCCACAAATATATAAATAAAACAAAAAACAGAATTCGCATATATAGTTTCAAGTTCAAGTCTCTGTTGATTAAGATGGCCAGCAAGGATAGAAAAAAAATTTAAAAATTAAAAATCCAGGGGTAAGCGCTGCGCACCTCTCCAATATTACATTCTTCCTTCCACAAATGGCAGGATATGTTGTAATGGCTAGATTCCCTTAAGCAGGGCCGTCTTAACGCATGGGCACACTGGGCAGTTGCCCAGCGGCTCCATGAGCATAGGGGCTCACGTTTTTTCGTGATGCTTATGTATCTTTCTGTTTCTTGCTGTCAAAACAGAGGCCCCAGTGCTCTACTTTACCCGGGGGCCTATGATTCTGTTAAGACGGTCCTGCCCTTAAGCACTAAAATTATAAACTACAAAGCAAGCCAACAGATGACCAACTATCCTGATGCCATTTGCACCAGTGTGTCCATCTTACAATAATTGTCTCAATAAAATATTTGAAAATAAAATGGGTGAAGGTCTGAGAAATTTTGATCTGTTCTGGGCAGCAAAACACATTCATGGTGCTCTCATAAAAAAAGAAAATGAAAAATTTTGGAAACATCTGGTGAGAACACTAACAATGAACAGAATTAAATCATAGGTTTTCTTAATGGCAAGAATTAGTATAATGATTATTACTTTGGTTCATGTAATAATGACAGACCTCCAGGGACTGACTTTGAAACCCTTAGCTGATTATCCATCCATCCATTATCCAACCCGCTATATCCCAACTACAGGGTCAGGGGGGTCTGCTGGAGCCAATCCCAGCCAACACAGGGTGCAAGGCAGGAAACAAACCCTGGGCAGGGTGCCAGCCCACCGCAGGGCACACACACACACACCAAGCACACACTAGGGACAATTTAGAATCACCAAATTGCACCTAACCTACATGTCTTTGGACTGTGGGAGGAAACCCACGCCGACACGGGGAGAACATGCAAACTCCACACAGGGAAGACCCGGGAAGAGAACCCAGATCTCCTAACTGCGAGGCAGCAGCACTACCACTGAGCCACCGTGCCGTCCCCTTAGCTGATCATCTGATTACTAATAAAGAAAGTCTTTAGATGGCACACCTGAAGCCACTGTGGCATGCCAGGATCTCAGTTTGTCACCCCTGTCTTGGAAGCTGGTTCCCCAATGGTTCGATGAACGAAAAGAGCAGTTAATTTCCTTTGTGGATTTCCAAAACACTTCCAGTGTAACAAGGTACACTTAGAGGACAAAAAGAAAAGGTTTAATGTATCCGTATAACCTTTTATTTTCTGTTGTGTTTATTTCACAGTTGCTGTGCTCTCACAGACAACTATGGAGTCGAGTGAAGAAAGTGAAGAAAACAGAGTAAGTGACCTTTCTGCTTTTTTCCTCTGATCATTTGTGACTGTAAAAAGAATGCATTCCATATTTTAATATGTTTGTGTAGCATGATCATCATACTGTACGTATAGAGTATAAGCCACCATGATCTGCTTACCTTGAAACTTTAGGTTTCGGCTTTTTCCCAAACCAGATGCTAATGTTGTTGGCAATGATTCCATATCTAGGATTTGGCCCATAGTCACTCCATTTGCTTATAGTTGACCCTTGCTCCTCTTTAGGCTTTGGCTATAATTCCACCTACAGTTTTGTCTTTTGTCTGTAATTTGTCCTGAGAGACCAGGTTCAGAGCTTTGACGACTGGTCTACCCCTAGCCACTTCTTTTGTGTAAAATTTTCCCCAGCTTTTCTTAGGCGGCTTTGGCTGTAGCTCAACCCCAGGACATTCATTGGATCTATGGTTTATACAGGACTTTATAACTAAATCTTCATCCCTAGCCACTCCTTTTATTTATAACTTGTTTTGGCCCCTCCTACACGGCTTTGATTGAAGCTCCACCCCCCAGCCACTCCTTTTGTCTACTGTTTGATTCTGGTCCCTCCAATTGGTACCTGTTGCTTCTTCTTCTTCTTCTTTTGGCTTCTCCTGTTAGGGGTCGCCACAGCGGATCATCTTGTTCGATATCTTTCTGTCCTCGTCATCTTGTTCTGTCACACCCATCACCTAAATGCCCTCTCTCACCACATCTATAAACCTTCTCTTAGGCCTTCCTTTTTTCTTCTTAGATGGCAGCTCTATCCTTAACACCTTTCTCCCAATGCACTCAGCATCTCTCCTCTGCTCATGTCCAAACCAACACAATCTCGCCTCTCTCACTTTGTCTCCCTACCACCCCACCTCAGCTGACCCTCTAATGTCCCCATTTCTAATCCTGTCCATCCTCTTCACACCCAATGCAAATCTTCGAATCTTTAACTCTGCCACCCCCTAGCTCTGTCTCCTGCTTTCTGGTCAGTGCCACCGTTAGGCGGAATGGTGGCTCTGAGGATAAGGATCTGCACTGGCCATCGGAAGGTTGCCTGGTTCGAACCCCGTAAATGCCAAAAGGGACTCTTCTCTGTTGGGCCTTTGAGCAAGGCCCTTAACCTGCAATTGCTGAGCACTTTGAGTAGTGAGAAAAGCGCTATATAAAGGCAAAGAATTATTATTATGTTTCCAACCCATATGACATAGCTGTTCTCACTACCGTCCTGTAGACCTTCCCTTTCACTCTTGCTGATACCCGTCTGTCACAGATTACTCCTGACACTCTTCTCCACCCATTCCATCCTGCCTGCACTCTCTTTTTCTCCTCTCTTCCACAATATCCATTACTTTGTACTGTTGATCCCAAATATTTAAACTCATCCACCTTTGCCAACTTACTCTCTGCATCCTCACCATTCCACTGACCTCCCTCTCATTCACACACATGTATTCTGTCTTGTTCCTGCTGACCTTCATTCTTCTCCTCCCTAGAGCATATCTCCACCTCTCCAGGGTCTCCTCAACCTGCTCCCTTCTCTTGCTACAGGTCACAATGTCATCAGCAAACATCACAGTCCATGGGGACTCCTGTCTAATCTCCTCTGTCAACCTGTCCATCACCATTGCAAATAAGAAAGGGCTCAGAGCCGATTCCTGATGTAATCCCACCTCCATCTCTCCTACCGCAGACCTCACCACTGTCACACTTTCCTCATACATATCCTGTACAACTCTTGCATACTTCTCTGCCACTCTCGACTTCCTCATCCAATACCACAGCTCCTCTCAGTCACCCTGTCATATGCTTTCTCCAGGTCCACAAAGATGCAATGTAACTCCTTCTGGCCTTCTCTAAACTTCTCCATCAACATCCTCAGAGCAAACTTCGCATCTGTGGTGCTATTTCTTGGCATGAAACCATCCTGCTGCTCACTAATCATATTGTGGTCCGCATTATTGATTACACCGGATGCCTTTCCTGACATAACCCTCCCCATTTATCCGGGCTTGGGACCGGCATGAAGAAACATTGGTTTTGTGCATCACCTGTGGCTGGGTTAATTGGTATCTATTGCTATGCAACATTAATCAGCTGGCCATCACCTGGTGGGTGGGACAAGAAAAATGGAAGCAGGAGCTCGCCAGAGACTATACAGTCTTACATTTTAAATCCTCCCAATGTGGAGGATTCATGTTCTTTTTTATGCCTACTGCTTAGCATTTTTACCTTCCTTTTGGATTCTACTGCTGGTGTTTTGGATTCATTTCCCTTTAGTATGTTAGGTGTTGCTGTTTTGTGTCATTTAACCCCTGCCTCTTTCTAACAATGATGCTGGAGCTTGAAGTGTAGCTCTTGTGGCCAAATTGGTAGCTGAATAGACCAGAAGGGTGCAAAAGGAACCAACAAATTAATGAGAAATGAAGAGAATTTCAGGAAGAAGACAGAAGTGTAGTTAGGAGGCTTTGCACGGTTCTACAACAAAAACACCTGAGCGACAAATCAGAAATGAAAACCTAAAGTCAGAGTCAATATGGACAGCTAAAAGGACCCAATCAAAAGTAATTACTGCTTTTTTATTAGACTTTATCCAAACCTTGGATGTAAAGTGTGATAAATAATGCCAAAAGAAATAATAAAGGTTTGGGGCAGCCTCCTGTATAATGTATCCTGGGTGCTAAAACTGAAATTATTGAACAGAGATATTCACAAGACTGAGTCCAAAACAGAACTGAGCAAAGACAAGAAAGATAGTGGCTTTAAAGACCAATTCAGGAAGTGACGTCATCTTTAGGTCCGGAAGTGATGTCCGCAGGACCGGAAGTGACGTCTTCCCTGGTGCTAGACCCGGGAGTGATGTCATCAAAGGTGTAGGAACCTGGCGGAATTTCCCGGGAATGCTCTGCAAGCAACTGAGAAAGACAGCCAGCACACTCTGCCACCCCCTGGTCAGCAGTGGTATTACAATTACTCAAGCCCTTTAGCTGCCCCCTACTCACACGTGTAACAAAAGAATGGAGGATGTGATGATAGCGTATTCAACAACACCAGCATAACAGGCGACTGGCAATAGATGCCGTTGCTGTAGAAAATATGGATGCAGCGATGAAAATAGAATCAGACATAGAGAATAATCAACTACTAAAAGGTTCTGCAATAAAGTCATTTAAATAACAATACAAATTAACAACAAAAAGAAAAAAGTGCAACAATAAAAAAATACATTTATAGACTGTCGTAACATTCAGGCATATTAAGGAACCTTTGTGTTATTTATTAGTGTATGTTTAGATGTTTTATTGTTGGTTTTGTTAATTTTGAGTTCTATTGATTTCATATGTCATTTTTTAATAGTGTACTGTCCCTTTAATTGTACTGATGTTCCTTGCTCTTTGTGGGAGGAGCCCCAGGAGGCAGGGCCACTTTGATGTCACCACTACCTGAGCCCTAAAATATGTTTTTAACTCCGTGCTTAAAATTTTAATATAAATTGAGCAATTCACCTTTATAGATCTCAAAAATCTAAATAAATGTGTCCAAAGTGAAGCTCAGACATGATCCAGGTGTATCCTACAAAGCATCAAGCGCCACGAGTAAATGACACACGCTCAACAATCAAGGTGTTTAGGGGATTGGAGACCCCAGTGAAACAATGGGTTCCAGCCCGCTGTTAACCAACAAAACACAGTCGACGAGCTTTGTTCCCCCAATAACACCTGCACTGCTGTTCAAAAACTGGTGTGCCGCACAGTTAAAATTGCTGTGCTACTGCCAGGACTGCCAGCAGGAGAGAACTGTAAGCAGCATGTGTTTGTGTCCAATTCAGCCCCACTTGGCAAAAATGTCAATCCAACCTGGAAACCTTATGGTAAACTCTCTGTATTTCATTTTATGAAGTCTTCTCTTGATTGGAGACTTTGACGATGATATGCCTACCACCTGGATTGTGTTCTTCACTTGACAAGAACTGATTTTTTTTCTTTTTTACCAAGGAAAGAATTCTGCAGTCATCAAGCACAGTTATCGTCCATGGTCATCCAGAACTTTTAGTGTTGCTGAGCTCACCAGTGTGTTCCTTCTTTTTAACCCTTGGATACACGTGACTTTAAACTAACACTATTACAAACATAGGGTCTTTACAGACCCAGAATGTCTTTATATTTAAATTAAGCCACAAACAACTGTAACTGTCCACAATTTTATTGAAACCTTATTCCTAAACATTTCACTTCTTTGTAAACTAATTTAATACTTAATTACTTTTAAGTTTTAATATCTATTTCAAAATATTATTATTTTTTATTTCAAATTACATAAAGTCTGCTACTCACAGTCAGGATTTGAATCAATATCTTGAACAGAAATCAATACTAGACCTCGGCCTTCTCTACCGATCATTCCAAGGTCCAGTTCTCTTAAAAAAGTTATTCTCCTTTAGGAACGCTCAGCCCGTTGCAAGGAACCCGCATTTCTGTGGGTCATTCCCAGGTGACAATTGTGAGCTCAATGCTGGATTCTTTACATAGCATAGGACAGGAGCACAAAGTAATTAAAGACCTACAAATGATGGCACACTGCAGGACACCACAGTAAATTTGGACAACACACCTCACTCAATTTTGACAAATTGTGACGTGGCCTTCCTCTTTGTCACACCCCTTGAGGGTGAGGACAACCCTGGTTGAAACCTCCAATTTAAAAAAAAGATCTCTAGTAGGAAAAAAAAACACCCCTGAAACTGTGCATATCCTCAACTAGGAAAAGGCAGCTGCTAGGTATATGGGAAATGAAGGGTGACTTTCTGTGTGTTAAAAATTCTTCTTGGAGAGAAAACTAATGCTCAAGATTGTGTCTTAGTGTGAAAAATATGAATCTTCTTACATTTTTAAAAAATGAACTTCTCTGAGGTGATATGAACAGAAGGCACAAACAGAATTGATTTTACCAGTGTGGTAAGGTGTGGTTGTGAGAGGTTACCACTCAGGATCCAAAATAAAGGTTGGACTGCCAGGTCTCCCTCCTTAATAAAGTAGTGAACTGTAACAGAAATAGCGTTTGGTGGTGCAAACAAACAAGAACACAAGGCTGCAGTTCCTTCTTAAGTGATGGATCAGGTCTGGTGTAGAGTTCCATCCTCAGAAGGGGACATCTTCTCGGTGCTGTAGGAACAGAAAGAGACAATACTGTTATTGACAGTGCCCCCTCTCGTGCAGGGGTGGTATTACTTACCTTGGATGAGCCCAGAAGGTAACCCACAGATTGTGCACATGTAACAGTGGATTAGATTCTTTATGCAGCTGTAACACAGGTGTACATAAAAGAGGCTTTAGGAAGCCAGTATTGCCTGGTTACCACAATTACCACATTTAAAGCTCCCCAAAAAAACTCTTAAGTGACTTTCACGTTTCGCAATTGTGAAATTGCTTACAAAGCAGTTTTACGAAATAGTATACAAATCAAAACTTGCCTGTGTTGCTCATCACTTCTTACAATCTGTTGACAGAATTGCTGTGAGTCCCAAATGGTCCAGACAGGACAAGCGAGAGCATCAACAGAGCAGGATTGCCAAACTCCTTAATAGTCCCATTCACCTTTCACAGGCAGTGTATGTTATATCAGCTGACCCCTGCTTGTCCTATGATTCCCAGAATCCTTTGTAAAAAACTAGGGTGCTGATCTGCTCTGTGATGGTGTATCTAACACTATTATGGATTGACTTATTTCCTTGTATATTAAAGCTCAATTGCTCATCCTATATTTCCACAGGATTTCTGCCAGAAATACAAAACACCCAGTGACTGTCCATTGAATGATGATCCCGTTTGCGGTGCTGACGGAGAAAAGTACAAAAACGAATGCCGCTTTTGCCTGGAATACCGGTAAGCCGACGGCGTGGACTTTAGTTTGTTTTTGCTGGGATTGTGTCATTCATGCTGTTTCTTATGGGTTCTATTCTTATGTCTTTTAGTGACAGAAATTTGGTCCCTGTCCTTGGAGAATGTCAAGGATGACAAAACCAATAATAATAAAAACAAAAGAAGAGGAGGATACCAACCATCTTGTCTGCCGATCCATTAAATTGAGAATTAATTTTTATAGAAATGCTGTCTTGAAACAATCTGCAAATGAATAAAACATCTCCAAAAGCAAAACTGCCCTCTCTGTATAATTTTGGGGTTGGGGTCATTCTTTATTTCTTCTATTCTGTGTACTACTTTCAAAAGTATCTACTGTAAGTAAATGTATATCATTTCTATCTGTATATATGAAGGTTAGGTTTACAGATATCGCCAAATTTTGGGGAATGGCAAATAACGTTGATTCAGAAAATTAAATAGAGTGACCAGGATAGCATACATTCTCTGGCAGATTTATGGTAGGTAAAATTAAATGTAAGTAAATGTAAAATATAAAGAAAGTGATAATGGGCAATGGAGGCAGGGTGGTGAAACTTGGATATACACATTTTGAGAAGGACCGAGAAGTCATAGTGGGCTCATCACTCTTTACATCAAGAGACTGGACAGTAGCCATTAAGAAGGCTAATAATATGTTAGGTTATACGGCACCCTGATGTGCAGAGCACAGAAGTCAGGAGAGTCATTGCTTAACTTGTATAACGCACTTATGAGGCTTCACTTGGAGTACTGTGAACATTTTTGGTCTCCGTATTATAAAATAGACATAGTAGCACCAAAGAAAGTGCAGAAATTAGGATTTGCCTGATTCAGGATCATGGGGAGTGAGTCAGAAGGAAAAACTGAAGGAGTGGAACCTGTTCAGTTCAAACAAAATGGAGACCAAGAGATGACACGATTGAAGTGCTCAAAATTAGCCTTTAGTTTCACCTTCAGTGGGTGAAATGCATGTTCAATTGGGTTGTGGTCATGTGACTGACTTGGCCATTTTTCTTTCGCGGATAGTATAGCTCTACCCACTTCAGAGCTCATCCTGCTGCTTCTGTCAGAAGTCACATCATCAATAACTTTAAGTGATCTAGTTTTATTTGCAGCCATACATGCCCAGACCATACCACTGCCACCAGCATGTTTCACAGAGTGGAATGCTTCGGATCTTTCCCTTCTCTATACTTTTCCCATTATTCTGGAACATGTTGATTTTAGTTTCATCTGCTCAAAGAATATTACTCCAGAACTGGGTAGACTGGGTAGATGATTTCTTGCTTAGTCTCATATGGCCTTCTTATTCTTGAGACTTACCAGTGTTTTTCCCCTTATGGTAAAGTCTGTAGTTATTTTTATGAAATCTTCTCTTGATTGTGGACTGTGACAATGATATTCCTACCTCCTGGAGTGTGTTCTTCACTTGGCCAGATGTTGGGAAAGAATTCTGCAATCATCAACCACAGTTATCCTCGATGGTCATCCAGAACTTTTAGTGTTGCTGAACTCACCTGTGTGTTCCTTCTTTTTAACCCTTGCATACACGTGACCTTAAACTAACACTATTACAAACATAGGGTCTTTAGAGACCCAGAATGTATTTATATTTAAATTAAGCCACAAACAACTGTTACTGTCCAAACTTTTATTGAAATCTTGTCCCTAAACATTTCACTTCTTTAACTAATTTAAAATGAATTACTTTTTTACTACTAATTACAGTGGAACCTTGGGTCACGACCGTAATTCGTTCCAAATTAATCAATTAATCCGTTCTGGACCGTATGAGCTGTATGTAAATATATTTTTTTATATTTAAGGTTTTTAAGCACAAATATAGTTAATTATACCATAAAATGCACAGTGTAATAGTAAACTAAATGTAAAAACATTGAATAACGCTAACATTGCAAGAGTTCACGCATAGCCTTTTTTTAATGAGTTTTAAGCACAAGGAAAAAATGAACATTTGAAAAATCCATAATTTATACAAAAAATAACCATAAACAACCAAGAAAACTAACCTTGCATGAGTCGAGTTCTGGCATGAAGGAAGTGAGGAGGAACTGGGTGGAGAGGAGGTTAAATTTTTGAGGTAAAGTCTGTGACGATGTGGGTTCGCTGCATGCTCCCATCTCGCTTCCGGGAGCCCTTAAACCCGTCACTGTCGGTAATGTTACCGATGAGCACAACAGTGAGGCACTACAATGGAGCAATCGGATGGTGCAAAAAGTGCCAAGTGCTTTTATTAAAATCAACAAAACAACAATTAAAAACAGTCCAAAATTAAATAAAGTGCAGTGCTTACAGAATCCTTCAATAAAGAAATGATCCCATAAAAACAGAAGTGAAGTGGAGGTTAAAATCCAATAGAAAAAGTCTTCATTAAATACAATGAGATTAAAACAATGCTCGAAGCAGTCTCTTTAAAAACAAGCCTGGTGCCTTCTTTAACTGCCTTGTTGGCCTTACTGCCTTCTTTAACTGCCTTCGCGCTCTCTCTCTCTCTCTCTCTCACGCTCTCTCTCTCTCTCTTGCTCGCTCTCTCATGCTCTCTCTCTCGCTCGCTGCACAGGGAATGCACAGGGAGAGACGGAACAAGTACTGAAATCATCGGTGTGTATGAACCGGAAGGGAAACTGGCTTGTTCGTCACCCGAGTGTGTGGTTGTGAACAGATGCAAAAGTTTGGCGAACTTTTTGGTCGTAACCCGATTTGTATGTGGTCCGAGACATTCGTGACCCGAGGTTCCACTGTACTTTTACATTTTAATATTCATATCAAATTACATAAAGTCTACTACTCAGCACAATAATCCCAGAAGGCTGTTACATTTTTGTGACCATTTCACTGTGGATCCTGGCACACTCTGCAGTGAGCAGCTGTTTTGCAGTCCAGTGATATTGAACATATGTGGCACCTTCTGCATTTTCTGGCCACTTCTGCTTCTATAAGAAGCCATTTCAGGTCACAAAGCTTGTGCTGTTTCACTCTGTGCAGCTTCCTATAAGGGTCATGGCACTTCAAGGGGTTCCTATAAGGGTCATGGCACTTCTTTTCTTATCTCTTAACTCTATTAACTTATGAATGAATACCTAAATAATGAGCAACACAATAGAAACACAGCTGTACTGACACTTATTTATTTATTTTTTTTATCCAGCTTCGCCGGTTCCAGGTGACATGACCTATTCTGTTTCATTCTGTGCAACTGCTTGCCACCTTCACCTTCATTTTCCTCCTCTTTATTTGAGCCCTGCTCCTCTACAATTTCCAGCTCACAACATTCATGATTTGCTGACATCAGAAGTGTCATTCCGCACATCGTCTCTCTCTAACTTGTAACCCACTATCATTGACAGGGGCTCTTTCAAAGGCTTGCAGTGTTGATAAGAGCACAGTATTTTTCTGACCACTCTAAACTCGTAAATGCCTACATAAAAAGTAACAAGATAAAAACACTAGTGTAATGAACATACAGAGATACAAAGAAATCCTGAAAGAGCATGTTTTGTTCAAGCGCTGTTACAAACTTAACATTTAAAATGCACATGTAAAAAACTAACAGTTTATCGCAAATGGGGTTGCTAGTGACCCTATACAATTTAGGCAAATAAATGATTTGATTACATCCATCCATCCATTTTCCAACCCGCTGAATCCAAACACAGGGTCACGGGGGGTCTGCTGGAGCCAATCCCAGCCAACACAGGGCACAAGGCAGGAACCAATCCCAGGCAGGGTGCCAACCCACCGCAGATTTGATTACAGTAATTTTATATTATTCTGGCAAATTTTTGATAGTAAATTGTGGCAGATGAAATGAATGAGGCATACCTGGGGAACTGTGTTCACATTTTGTCATATGACTCTGTAAGAGTTGTAAACACGATGTCATGGTATGAAACATTTATACAGGGTTAAGAGTGTGTTAGGTGATTGTTGATTTATCCGCTCCTCATGTTTCTGGTGTCACTCTGATGGATTGGCTTTGTTTTCTCTGTCTAATGATGGTCTGATTTACTTGTATGGAAAGCTTTTTGGACCTCATCTTGACAGTTCACGGAAAGGGCTTCCAGTTTTAAGTTCCACACTTGGAATCAGCGCCAGTCTTTTTGCCTATTAAATTGTTAATATAATAATAAGGAAACTGCCCGTACCTGACCAGGGAACAGTTTGTCATTCAATTGTTTGATTACATTTGGTCACTTGGCAAGGAGGGGACAAAATATATAACAAGTGCTGGAATCCTTAAACCATTCATTCAATTTGGATATGAATATCCTCATTATTAAACTGGCAGATTGTGCTTTCAGCCCACATTCATTATTTAACTTCAGCTCTAGTATTATTTGATAAAAAAAAAACTCAGATAACAATTTTATCAGTGTCCAGATAGGTCAGAATGGTGGTGCATTGGTAGCACTACTGCCTTGCAGTAAGAAGACCAGAGTTCACTTCCCGGGTCCTTCCTGTGTGTGATATTTGCCTGTTCTTCCCATGCCTATATGAGTTTTCTCCAGCTGTCCAAAGATATGCACATTAGGTGAATTGGTGATGCTAAATTTGCCCCAGGTGTGTGTCTGGGGTTTGTTCCTGCATTGCAACCTACTCTAGTGTAAATAGGCCCCTCCGACCACTGCGACTTTGGTCTGGATTAAACATGTTAGAAAATGACATGTGCAAATATTTATGGATCGAACTGTAATCTTCCATTTCTAAAAATCTGAAATCTCAGATGGACAATCATTAGTCAGTCAAACAGGACCATTATGCTTGATGATCTATTTCACTTTGTACGCTGATGTTGTTCATCTGGTGCGTTCAATACTAATACTATAAGGTTCAAGGCTAAATACTAAGACAATCATAGCCCTGATTTATCATGTCTGTTAGGGAGATGTCTAAAAAGAAAATCATTTTATAGAAACAATATCAGCCATCAGAGACGTGTTAAATAAAATAATTACAAAGATATCTGCCCTGATCCAGTTTAAGGGATATACACCCAGTCATCTCCTGCCATCAGACAATTTACATTAACATTTTTGGCTGACACCTTTACCCAAGGCGACTTAGAACATTTGAGATACAATTGGTTCCATTTCTTTTGTTTTGCAAGTTAGGGCAGAGGCAGGAGAAGCAACATTCTCATGGTCACAAAATGTCAGTAGCAGGATTTGAACTCACAACCTCAGGCATTGAAGTCCAAAGCCCTTAACCACTGTGACACACTGCCTGCCTATCTTCAAGCTCAGATTTTTGGCAGAAACCAAGTGAGATTAAAAGTCAATTGGCAATTTGGACAAATTATTCAAATGCTCAAGTAAATGAATTTATTCATGAAAGACAGAAAAACTCCTTTTCCTGCTTAAGTATTTCCTAATAACGAGTCATACTTGAAAATAACAGGGATAGTGGGCCGATCATTTTCAAAGTCGCTTAGTCTTAGTCTGTTGGAACCTATCCCAACTAGCAAAGGGCACAAGACAGGAACAAAACCCTGAACACGGTGCCACTCCATCACAGGACGAACACACACACTCCAACCACACTCTGGGGCTAATTTAATAATTAGCTAATTTAATAAGACGCATATCTGGGGAGAATGAAGGCCACTATCTAAATCAAGTGGACCGGATGGTAAACTGGTGCAATAAAAACTCTCTCACTCTGAATGTAAAAAAGACCAAAGAAATGATATTTGATTTTAAGAGACCTGTATGTCTGTATGTTCACCCATTGTAGTTCTGGGGGAGGAGGTAGAAATAGAGAATGAATATAAATACTTAGGAACTTACCTAGATAACAATCTTAACTGGAATGCTAATACAAAAAAATATTCTCTAAATGCAACCAGTGCTTAGTTCTCCTCCATAAACTCAAACTATTTAAAGTAGACAAGGACCTCATGTTGTTCTTCTATCACAGTCTGATCCAGTCTGTGATCACTTTCAGTTTCATGGCCTGGTTTAATAGTCTGACAAACCAAAACTCAAAAAAGCTCCAGCAGGTTATGAAGTATGCAGCTGAAGTTATTGGCGCCGATGGAGATGATTTGACTAGTACAGGGGTCCTCAATCACGGTCCTGGAGAGCCGCAGTGGCTGCAGGTTTTTGCTCCAACCCAGTTGCTTAATAAAAAGCACTTATTGCTAAAGTAACACTTCTGCTTCACTTTAGTGATTTTGAGCCCTTATTGCTTAATTTTGTCTTAAACAGCTATTTTAATTGCTCCTTATTATCAATAACATGCAAATGACAAGAGAGAGCAGCATTTCTCCATTTAGCTTATTTACATTTACACCTGTGAGTATTTATCTGCACTATTGGGTTTAATTAAATACTTGGAAGAAAAATGAAGAGAAAAAAGTGAAGGACTGAGAATTACTCGTCCATTTTAGCCTTCAAATCATTTGCATGATAGAAAGGGAAAGAAAATCTAGGATATGAGAATGACCTGACATAGCAGAGTTAATTTAATTTCATAGCTTGTTAGTGCTTTATTGGCAAGAATTGCTTTCTAATTAAGCAACCAGGTCAGAACAAAAACCTGCAGCCACTGCGGCTCTCCAGGACTGGGATTGAGGACCCCTGGACTAGTAGTGTGTGCAGGCCCGCACCTAGGAAATTCTGGGCCCCAGGCAGCTGACGGAGATCGGGCCCCTTTCGTGTTTCAAATATGTGCGTATATTTTAAAACGCCACTTAAAGGGCGGGCCCCTATCTAGCTCGGGCCCCTGACAAGTGTCATGGTTGTCCCCCCCACCCAGGTGCGGGCCTGGTGAGTGTCAGAGGGCAATGTTAAGGAAACTGGAAATCATCTCAACTGATGACAGACATCCATTACAATTTCAGTAAATCAGGAAGGATAGTCACTTTGAAAACCCACACAAATTGCTCCAGAAATTCCTTTCTGCCTTGCGCCATTCGACTTTTCAATCTATATTACTAAACGAAGGTTGTACAGTTAGGTCCATAAATATTTGGACAGTGACAGCTTTTTTCTCATTTTGGTTCTGTACATTACCGCAATGAATTTTAAATGAAACAACTCAGATGCAGTTGAAGTGCAGACTTTCAGCTTTAATTCAGTCGGTTGAACAAAACGATTGCATAAAAATGTGAGGCAACTAAAGCATTTTTTTTCACACATCATTTCAGGGTCTTAAAAGTAAATGTACAGATTAAATAACTGTAAATAAAATGCTCATTTGTAATACTTGGTTGAAAACCCTTTTCTGGCAATGCCAGCCTGAAGTCTTGAACTCCTGGACATCACCAGATGCTGGGTTTCCTCCTTCTTAATGCTCTGCCAGGCCTTTACTTTCAGTTGCTGTTTGTTTGAGGGCCTTTCTGTCCGAAGTTTAGTCTTCAACAAGTGAAATGCACGCTCAGTTGGGTTAAGATCAGGTGACTGACTTGGCCATTCAAGAATTTTCCACTTCTTTGCTTTAATAAACTCCTGGGTTGCTTTGGCTGTATGTTTTGGGTCATCGTCCATCTGTATCATGAAACGCCGCCCAATCAATTTGACTGGATTTGAGCAGACAGTATGTCTCTGAACACCTCAGAATTCATTCGGCTGCTTCTGTCCTGTGTCACCTCATCAATAAACACTAGTGTCCCAGTGCCACCGGCAGCCATGCATGCCCAAGCCATCACACTGCCTGACTCCACCATGTTTTACAGATGATGTGCTATGCTTTGGATAATGAGCTGTTCCACGCCTTCCTTCTCCATACTTTTTTATTGCCATCATTCTGGTAGAGGTTGATCTTGGTTTCATCTGTCCAAAGAATGTTTTTCCAGAACTGTGTTGGCTTTTTTAGATGTTCTTTAGCAAAGTCCAAACTAGTCTTTCTATTCTTGAGGCTTATGAGTGGCTTGCACCTTGCAGTGCACCCTCTGTATTTGCTTTCATGCAGTCTTCTCTTTATGGTAGACTTGGATATCGATACGCCTACCAAGCCCTGGAGAGTGTTGTTCACTTGGTTGGCTGTTGTGAAGGGGTTTCTCTTCACCATGGAAATGATTCTGCGATCATCAACCACTGTTGTCTTCCGTGGACATCCAGGTCTTTTTGCGTTGCTGAGTTCACCAGTGCTTGCTTTCTTTCTCAGGATGTACCAAACTGTAGATTTTGCCACTCGTAATATTGTGGCAATTTCTCGGATGGATTTTTTCTGTTTTCGCAGCTTAAGGATGGCTTCTTTCACCTGCATGGAGAGCTCCTTTGACTGCATGTTGTCTGTTCACAGCAAAATCTTCCACATGCAAGCACCACACCTCAAATCAACTCCAGGCCTTTTATCTGCTTAATTGATAAGACATAACGACGGACTTGAACACACCTGCCCATGAAATAGCCTTTGAGTCAATTGTCCAATGACTTTTGAGCCCCTGAAATGAAGGGATTGTGTTTGGTTGCCTCACATTTTTATGCAATCGTTTTGTTCAACCCACTGAATTAAAGCTGAAAGTCTGCACTTCAACTGCATCTGAGTTGTGTCATTTAAAATTCATTGTGGTAATGTACAGAACCAAAATTAGAACAAAGTTGTCTCTGTCCATATATTTATGGACCTAACTGTATATATGCACGGATGCCAGAGGCCAGGAGCAAGCTGTGCACAATACAACCAGCGCCCGAATGCGAACGCGCACACCTCTGCATATACAACCTTTGTTTAGTAATGTAGATCTCCAAGCTGGGATCTGGGTCACTTCAGCACACGAATCCACCTCCGTCACTATCAGGGAACTAGGTAGCGTGGAAAGCGCATGCGCACAGTGCCTCAGTGCCCCAGAGTCAAACCCAGCAGCTTCCCAGAGTCAGTAGGTGGCGCCCAAACAACACAACACAACCTGTAGGGATTTCCCTGTCTGAGCCTGTATTTGGACATGGACAACTTTATGTTGCCTTTTCAAGAGTCCGGCGTTCGTGTGACGTTAAAGTGAAGGTTTTAACTACTCCATACCAGGGAGAGCTAATTCAAGGACATGAAACCATCTTTATCAAAAATGTTGTTTATAAGGAAATTTTTGATTAACTATTTTGAATTTACCATTTTATGAGTTTTTTCTTTCCAATTTACTTCATTTAAACCTTTGAACTCTGATATTCTTTTTACTTATGAGTGCGGCAACTCAAAGATATTTTGGAATTAAATGATATAACAATTAAATTTCAATTTTAGTTTTAATAAATTGGTTAATTTTAGTTCAAATACATTCATTTAATTAAATGAAAATTTTCCCAGGACGCTCCCACCCTCCATGATTTTTCATCCCTCCAAATATTGGAAGGAACAGAAAGTGATTGCCATTCTTGGATTTCCGATTCTTTACAGAATCGGGGGTTTACTGGTAAGAAATATTGGAGATAAAGATTACAGTTTTGATATACAGTATATCTTGTAACCTTTTTTTTTGTTGTAAATATGCATTATCTAACAGCCTTACCTTAACCTGTCTTGTTTCTGTTTGTTTGTTTTATTTCATTCTGTCTGTTATTAGATGAGGGTGGCACGGTGGCGCAGTGGTAGCGCTGCTGCCTCACAGTTAGGAGACCCGGGTTCGCTTCCCGGCTCCTCCCTGCGTGGAGTTTGCATGTTCTCCCCGTGTACTCCGGTTTCCTCCCACAGTCCAAAGACATGCAGGTTAGGTGGATTGAATTTATTCTAAATTGTCCCTAATGTGTGCTTGGTGTGGATGTGTGTGTCCTGTGGTGGGTTGGCGCCCTGCCCAGGATTGGTTCCTGCCTTGCGCCCTGTGTTGGCTGGGATAGGCTCCAGCAGACCTTTGTTTGGATTCAACGGGTTGGAAAATGGATGGATGGATGTTATTAGATGACACTGAGAAGGCAAATTTTATGTTTTCTTTTGTAAACATGACTAAATAAAGAAACCTTAAACCTTAATTTAGGATCACCAATTCACCTAACCTGCATGTCTTTGGACAGTGGGAACAAATCGGAGTACTTGGAGGGAATCCATTCAGACATGATCCCTGGTCTCCTTACTGCAAGGCACTGCCCATAGCAGGGATAAAACAATGTCCTAATACATTCAATAAAATACATTTTATTAGCATTTTACAATCTATAGTATAATTATTAAATAGAATGTCTGTCTGCATGTTCCCTATACAACCCTACACCCTTTGACCTATCTGAACCAAACTTTGCATAGTTGTTTCCCAGGATCATATGGACAAGACAATGCTACTTTGAAAACCAAAATTTTGGCCTTGCCCAGTCTTTTTTTTTTCCCCTGTATGCCACAGTATGCATACCACTGCCAACTGCTGGCTCACAGCAAGCATTACAATCCTACACCCTTTGACCATACTGGACTAAATTTGGCTGTTGTTACTCTCTAGGACCATATGGATTAGATAAACTAGTTTTGGAACCCAATGTGTTAACCCTGAGGGTCCAAGCATTTTTTCCCTGTGTGCTACAGTTTGAATACCAGCAGCATCTGTTAGCTCAAAGCAAGTGAAACATTCAAACATACTGAAGCCAGACCAACAGACAAAACGACCAGAGCTTAACATTACTTATCCGGGCAGGAGAAGGAGCACAGGCCCTCATAAATGTCTCCATACATACTGTAGGTGTTGACCCATTGACTACTCTACAGGTGACCATCACCTTTGAACTTAACATGTGCTG
Source organism: Polypterus bichir lapradei (assembly GCA_026402145.1). Lineage (NCBI taxonomy): Eukaryota > Metazoa > Chordata > Cladistia > Polypteriformes > Polypteridae > Polypterus > Polypterus bichir. The sequence goes on from JANRMT010062810.1 coordinate 9,463,998, forward strand.
CTTCAGAAAGCCGAGGTAGTGGTCTGAAAAGAGGACTCACATGTACTTTGGATGATTGAACACCTTACTTACCATTGCTTTTAAAATCATCTGCCGTGGGTTGGTTGCACATGCAGATTCTCTGGCAAGTAGGTCAGAGTCACCCCTTTTCAATGTCTTGCATGGCCTGATCTTGCAGATATTGTACAAAGTGAACCTGCAAGACCGAAACCTTATAGAAAAATGGTCCTTGAAGAACAACTGGTCATCGATTGCCACTCCAAAGTGGTATTCCGACTTAGCAGGGAGCGCATTGCCACCCCACACCACACAACAAGTTTTCCTTGTAAGTTGGAAGACCCGCTTGCAGGTGCTAGTGATAATGAACCAAGTTGAACAGAGCTCGAATAACAAGAGGGTCCGCCTTTGCCAGGTTGAGATGGAGATGGTGTTCTTTCATCCAGGTTGCAATATCAGTTAGACATGCAGAGATTCTAGCTATACCATGTGGTCCTATTGATGGAACGACAGGTATGGCTGTCTATCATCAGCATTACACTGATAAAAGAACCGATGTGAACTGGATAATAGAACCTAGTGAAGAGATGTATAAGGATTTGGTTGTCTCCACCCTTACATTACTAGTATTTCTATTGTCTACTTTTCTTATTGTGGCCAGCCACTGTTTCATTTTTAACCACAAACTTTTTAGCCTTCTACGGATTCGTCCTTTGCTAGAAGCAATACGCACAAACAAATGATCACCAGTGATCACAAAACAGATATGGCTAATTGTGTGAGATTGCCCCCCCAGAGACTGAATAATGAATTACTGACTTTCAAAGATAAATAAGATTTCACACTGAATTTTCAATCAAACCTTGTGCCCATGTTGATATGTGTCCATGCCCCACTCGGGTTAGGTTGACAATCCCTGTCTTAGTGGACGATGTCCCAACCCTTTTAAAGACGATGCCAATTTACTCCAGGACTACCCTGCAGCTGGACAGAACTAACTGCATGCCCTGCAGGGGAAAACAACCTGTGCAATTCAATCCAAACTAAACTCAACACCATCTAAAGGCAGCCGTAATAACAAAAATGAGACTAACTTTGTATTACTGTGATATAGTGGGTCTGTGGTTCAGAAGGAAAGGCCAGTTTTTAAATAAATAATCACCGCACTCATGGCTTATCCCCTTGTAGATGACTGTAGTATCCCGCCAATGCCGGTTGATGTGTATTCGATACGTACTGTCAGGGATGCCAGGGGCAACGACCCGGCAGGGACGCCGTGAGGGACTGGATGTGGGTCTGCGCCCACCCTGGATCACGTGGGGGCCGCCTTCCTGGTTGCTTTGGGGGCCACGGGTTGAGGGCATGGAAGCCCCACCCTGCAGGGGCCCGTGGTCACCGCCCCTTGGGGACCTGTTACCCGGAAGTGCTGGGGGGAAGAATTAGAAGGACACCCGGAGAGCTGCCGGGAGAACAGCCGGCACTTCCGCCACGCTGGGGCGTGGCCAACGGGGGAGTGTCGGGGACCACCTGGAGCTCATCCGGGAGACTATAAAAGGGGCCGTCTCCCTTCATTCAAGGCTGGAGTCGGGTGGAAGCAGGACGAGGCAGAAGAGAGTGTGGAGACGGCCCAAAGAAAGGCATTTTGTGGCCAGGACTGTGCGTTGGGGTTTGTGCACTATTTGGACTGTGTCTTAGTGACCTAATTATTGTAAATAATTGTAAATAAATACGTGTGGTGGTGATTTACAACATGTCTGCCTGTCTGTGTCCGGGTCGGCTCCACAGTACCAAGGATCGTATTGGAAGCACTGGTCATGCCACCTAGCAGTCGTAGTGGAAACTATGTGGCCGTACACGTGGATTCCGGCTGCTAATTTCAAGAAATTGTCCAAATTTGAGGTAAGTTGTGCTAAGATAACAATACGTACCAGCTTAATGTTTGCTTGTGTGCTATATTTAAATTATGAATCTCCACTTAATTTAGCATCTGCTTGACAGCAAAAACACAAATAATTTCTTTTTTTATATAATTGTAAATAAATTAAGGCAACAAGGGGTTAAAGAGGGGGTATGGTAGTGTGGCCGGAGCGGTTTCTGAGCATGATAGGGGCATGGGTGTTTCCACACTGAATTGCACAGTGTGTTGGATCGCCCATGTCCGTTATTGATGTCGGGAGCTGCTAAATCACCGCACCTGTGCCAGGTCTCCATTATAAATAGTAGGAGTGTGAGTGCGGGGGGGGCGGGAATAAAAGAAAGATCAGAAAAGAGAACAGAGGTTAGAGGAGGAAGAAGAGGAAGCTGGAGGCTGAGAGCCAGAGCGGGTGTGAGCGAGCGAGCGAGCGAGCGAGTAAGCAGGAAGAGCAGGCTTGTTAGTGGTTGCAGGCAGCTAGGAAGTGAGCCATAGCAGGGTGTTTGGCTGGCACTTGGGGGCAGATGGATTGGGCCACTCCTGTTGAGTATTCAAAGGAGTAAGAGTGACCAAGATCATGGACGGCTCGCCACAAATGGCAGCAACAGTCGTGTAGGCTTGGGAGAGAAGAGTCCCAACGTGAGTGCGCTGGTCATTAGGGACCCCGAGTCTCAGTCTGCCGGTTTAGCTGTACGGAGCCAGGGGTCGGAAGGCTACCAGACCAGAAAGAAAGTCAGCTGTACAGGCAGGTAGGGCGACTCCCCTGTTGCAGGGCCCATATGGGAGAAGCAGGTGAGCCACCATTTAAAAGAAGCCGGCACAGAGTTTTTAAAGATGGGACTGCTTCCAGCCAGTATTTTAAATGGAGTTATTTATTGGAAGTTTAACCTCCACATTTTCAACCTTCTTTTTAATGGATTATTTCTTTATTGACGTTTTGAGAACTGCACTATTGTTTTGGACACCGTTATGGTTTTGTCTGTTTTTAATAAAAGCACTGTTTGCACTTTGCGCCTTCCCCTTGCTTCGATTGGTGTCCTCATTGTCCAGCTCATCCAGTTACATTACCAACGGTGACGGGTTCGAGAGGCTCCCAAAGGAGAGATGGGAGCGTGGAGCAAAACTCGCCTTGTCACAATTATTAAATGCACAATAAAGCAAACTCGAACAAAAATGTTAAACCAAAAATAAACTCAATACTCATAAGAAGGCACCAGGCTGTTTTTTTACCCAGTTTCCTGGGCACTGTGCGTGTGCCCGACCAAAACGCACTGTTTAAAATTGTATCTGGACTTGCGAGAAGACGGACGGAAAATAAGGAACTGCGGTGACCCCCTCGTGCATAGATGACCAACGGTATAAGTACTTTTATTCAAAAACCTTCACCCTGCCTTCATAGTTACAGAAACTTCATTGTTTAAATACCTAGTGGCATTGCTGTACGTTTAGCTGTGCGTCGCAAGTGTAAATGAAAAAAAGTTAGACGAAAAAGAACTGCTGGCTCCTTCGTAAATTGCATTTTATTGTTAATAAGAAGCCATTAAAAACAGTGAATGCAGATGTTTACGATTGAAATAAATAATTAAGGGTAACCATAACAAGCAAGACCACTAAAATGAAGCCTCAAAATGTCACTTTAGAAATAAGTGCTTTATCGGCAATAATTGACTTCTCGTTAAGAATCTGGGTCTGAACAAAAACTTGCGGCCCTCCAGGACCGACGCTGCCCCCCATGAGAAGTCACCATTTTGGACTGATGTCATGATCTGAATGAAGTCGGAAAAACTTGGGCTTGACAGACCAGCCCCGAATTTGAGAAAGTCTTGGAAATTCCGACTCTCCCACTTGAAATGGAACGCAACATAATTCCGAGTTCGCTGTGCGTTCGCATGGTATTTCTGCCATCTGTCCGAGAGCACGCAAACCCAATATTTAAGTTGGAGCTTCTAAAATGTTTAAAAATGTGTACAGAGTGCCCCAGCTGAGATATCGCAATGAGAATAAAAATTTGCCAACAGATTCCCTCTCATGTCACCAAATTCGGTGCACTGGGAGCCGAGATGATTCATGTAGACTGACTGACTGACATGACTTGGGTGGTTTGTGATGTGATTTGCAGCCTGGAATGAATAAAACGTGCAAAAGAAAAAAAATCAGCTCTAGTAGATATGGTGGCCGAGAAACGAAACTTAAAAATTTTGGTCCATTTTCAATAAATGTAATGACGCGTTCGTTCTCGGAAGTGCTTTGTTACGTTAAATAAAGACCGCGTTCCTCACACACCTTTTTTTATCTTTTCTAATCAATGTGACATGAACCTTCTCATTTGCCTGCACAAATTGATGTGATGTATTTGTAAAATGTTAACAAACAAACAAAAGAAACGTGAAATTGCCTGGAGCTAAATTAATAAAAAAATAAAGAGGTTTTTCCGGTTTATCGATAACCAACACTGAAAGTTTGCCTGTCTCTCTTCTCGCTTGCTTCTCAGTTGCTGTTAAACCCAGCAGGTCTGGCAGGCCAAGAAAAATACAGGAGCGGCACATACAGAGGCAGGATTGTGAGAATGGTTACAGACACCTCCTGCAAGAACATCTCGCTGCAGATGGTGTATCTGTACATCGTTCTACAATTCAGCGTAATTTGCACAAAGAACATCTGTATGGCAAGGTGATGAAGAAGAAGCCCTTTCTGCACTCACGCCACAAACAGAGTCGCTTCTTGTATGCAAATGCTTATTTAGACAAGCCAGATTCATTTTGGAACAAAGTGCTTTGGACTGATGAGACAAAAATTGAGTTATTTGGTCAGAACAAAAAGCACTTTGCATGGCGTATGAAGAACACCGCATTCCAAGAAAAACACCTGCTTCCTACTGTCAAATTTGGTGGAGGTTCCATCATGCTGTGGGGCTGTGTGGCTAGTTCAGGGACTGGGGCCCTTGTTAAAGTCAAGGGTCGGATGAATTCAACCCAATATCAACAAATTCTTCAGGATAATGTTCAAGCATTAGTCACAAAGCTGAAGTTATGCAGGGGTTGGGTATTCCAACAAGACAATGAGCCAAAACACAGTTCGAAATTTACAAAGGCATTCATGCAGAGGGAGAAGTACAATGTTCTGGAATGGCCGTCACAGTCCCCTGACTTGAATATCATCGAAAATCTATGGGACGATTTGAAGCAGGCTGTCCATCAAATTGAACTGAACTGGAGAGATTTAGTATGGAAGAATGGTCAACAATACCTCCATCCAGAATCCAGACACTCATCAAAGGCGATAGGAGGCGTCTAGAGGCTGTTAGATTGGCAGAAGGAGGCTCAGCTAAGTATTAATGTCATATCTCTGTCGGGGTGTCCAAATTTATGCACCTGTTTGTTTTATGATGCATATTGCATATTTTCTGTTAATCCAATAAACTTAATGTCACTGCTGAAATCTTACTGCTTCCATAAGGCATGTCACATATTAAAAGGAAGTTGCGACTTTGAAAGCTCAGCCAATGAGAAACAAAAATCTAAAGAATTAAGAGGGGTTCCCAAACTTTTTCATATGACTGCATATATGTTTGGTATCATTCTTCTCATAATTTATTGAACTTTAATGTGATATTGTTAGATTTTCAGATTCTTATTCCGTTTTTAAATTATAAACTGAAAAATATCAAGAACTCATGTCCCGCAAGACCAGACTTTGTGCCAACCACACCCGGGACCGGAAATAAAAGACAAAGAGTAGGACAGCTGCTGTACAGGCTTTTAAATGTTTGAAGCACCGCACGAGACGCAAGCAGCTGATCGAGCAAAGAGGATGTAAAAAAAAAACTGTATTTGTTTCCCATTGTATCACCGTTTAAGAGGGGGTTTCAGAGGAGTGACCACGTCTCCTTGGAGTGCGTTCAGCCTCCCTCTTCACAATGCGAATGCCAGAGATGTGAATTGGCTGGCGCATAGCGCAGGCCGGGGGGAACCCCCTAGTATTGATATAAATCTCTTAGATGCATCACATTAACACAATTAATTGATGTTGAAAAAGTAATTAATATTCAGTTTCTTGAATGCCTTTCCAGCTGTGAGAAAGGACTGAAGCCAGCTAAATTTGAATTTCCACTTACATCCACCAAGAAAAGTTACTGGGCAGATGTCTTTTTGATGATGTCAAAATTTCTCAGTAAATGGTATTTTCTTACCATCTGACATACAGTACATTGCACACTTGGGTCAATGTCTGCTGGTAACTGTGTGGTCTAAATATTGTGTATATAAAATTCGAAATCCCTGATTACTGCGGCATAGCAGTTAATGCTTTGGATCTCAAACCCTGTGGTTGTGGGTTTAAAATCCCCCGACTTGACACCACTGTGTGACCCCCGAGCAAGATCTGCCCAATGCTCAAATTGGGGGAAAAAAAAAAATGGAACCAATTGTATCTGAAATGTTGTAAGTATGCTTGGATAAAGGCATCAGCTATGTCATAAAGTACTTCCTGACCTTCATTTGATTTGAAGAGCTCAGGTGGTGAGCCGTATTATCTGTCCTATGAGTCTGTATTCGGTCATATCAGGTTGGGGAGCACGCACTGGTATGGCACATTGTCACCCCCACCACACAACAAAAAAGCTCACCATCTGGGTTGGCAGTCCCCCAGGGGGATATGCGGGCCAGTCCCACCCTCTGGAATTGACCATCTAGCTGCCTCAGACAGGTGTTACATGGGTGTCCACTTGGCCTGGCCCAGCCACTCATGTCCTCAACAATAAGGATCCTACGAACTAGATCACCACTGGGAATCGCGCCACATGGCCATAGTGCCATAACTAATACTCCCTCATAATGCAGGTAATGTCAACACAAAGTCAAACCAGCGGTACCCAAGGATTCTCCAAAGAGACACAGTACTGAAGGAGTTCAGTCTTCATCTCCAGTCACTGGATAGTGTCCATGTCTTTACATGTCTAGCAAAACAGGGAGCACCAGGACTCTAAAGACTTTGACCTTCGTCCTTTTGCAGAGATATCGAGAGCGCCACATACTCCTTCCAGGGACATCATGACCCCCCCATGCTGTCTCTATCTGTTGTTACAATTACACGTCACATGCATCGTAAAGGTTTGAGGCAGCCACCCATATATTGTTTCCTGGCTGCAAAAGTTGATTTAAATTTGAACAGTGATGTTCAAAGAGCATAGTCCAAAACAGAACTGGTTTGTATTGAGGCAAGATGGCGGTTTTAAAGGGCAGTATGGGAAATTACGTCATTGGCGCCGGAAGTGATGTCATCAATGGTGCCGGAATCGGAAGTGACATTTTCGGGACCGGAAGTGATGTCATCAGTGGCGCTAGAACCATGTATGATTTCCCATGGATGGTCTGCTAGAAACTGAGAGAGACAATCAGCACACTCTGCCACCCCCTGATCTGGCATAGAATTTCTATCATTTAGGCCAGGGGTCTCCAACCTTTTTTCCCCTAAGGGCTACTTTTACAAAATGAAAATGGCAGAGAGCTACTCATGTTTTCTAACGCTTATTCTCGTAGCTTGTTTCAACCCAAACAAACTGAATAAGCTTGTTTTGACTGAACATTTACAAAATGTTGGTGTCCACAACTCACATTTTGCATTAAAACATCACAAAAAAATATTTAATTCACCTGCAAGTGCATTTTGTATATCTGTCTGCATTTTCTAGTGTATCTCACACTACTGAATTAAAATATGAATGCTATCAAAACAAAACAATGCAATTCCAAATACACAGTGTCAGGTGGCTGGGGGTGGAACCCGGTCAGGATGCCCAGGAGGACCGGAGGAGGGCTTACACCCCCCCCCCCCCAGACCACGTGGGGGCAACCGCTCTGGTGGCTATGGGGACCACGGGTACAGAGCTTTGAACCTCAGCCCTGTAGGGGCCTGTGGTCACCGCCAGGAGGCGCCCCAATGCCTTTGGAGCCCTGGACCTCAGCACTTCCGCCACACCCGGAAGTGCTGATTGGAAAGAGGATCAGGGACACCCAGAGTGCTTGCGGATGCAGGGCCGGTACTTCCGCCACACTGGGGAGCGCCGGTGGAAGATTGCCGGGAGGCACCTGGAGCACATCCAGGTGTATATAAAAGGGGCTGCCTCCCTCCATTTGATGGCTGGAGTCAGGTGGAAGTGGACAGGGCTCGGGAGGAGAGGAAAGAGGCGGCCTGAAGAGAGGAAAAGGCATTGTATTGAGAGGCCTGGACTTTGGGTTGATTGGTGCTGCGGCACTGGGTTTGTGCGTGATCACTGGATATAGCCTGTAAATAAACGTGTGTTGGGTGACAAAACGATGTTTGCCTGTCTCTGTCCGGTCTGCTTACCACAACAGATATGACTTCATTTGTCATCCTGTTCCATGTCATTGTGTCACTTTATTCACATGTCCAGTTGCATGTGTGATGTGTTGTTCAGTTAGTCAGATGACTCAACAAGAGAGGTGTGTGGTGGAGTGGAGACACCGAGGTTCACTCTTATGGAGCCATTTAAATGTTCGTCTGTCAGTCTTGTTCTGAACTTTGATTTCGTGACATTCATGTCAGACTCACAGAGGTATGTAGACCCAAACAAAGCAGACATTTTCAGAGCTGCTTGGTGAAGATTCTTCTAGTTATCTGGCTCTGCTAAGCTCCAGAAATGCTGAGAATGCTGTTGAGACTGTAACTGCACATTATTTTGAAGGTTTACTAATATATAATATAAAAAATCCAATGTCTGTATGTCTGTCCGCCTTTCACGAGAGAACTACTTAATGAATTTAGATCGGGTTTTTTTCTATAATTTGCTTGAACAATCTGGTTGATTTTGCGACTTCTCTCATTTCGCTATGTATCATAGTTCACTTGTGGTATTGATTTATTTGCGCAAATCCGAGAAGGGAGGGCACGGGGGAGATGTCTCCTCACTCACTTGGCAACTTCAGGGCGTGTTCCTTAACTCCATTTAGCTAGTGAATGAGAGAACAATTGAATCCAACTTTGTTTGATATTTAAAATAAAGTGTCACTTAGGTCTTGATGAGTTTGAGTCCGGATATTCTCTTAAGTGTATGCCACATTGAAAAGATAGATTGCAATTCAGATTGTGGATCGCGATATGATTTTTTTGGAAATATCGCCCACCCCTAATTTGACTAATTAAGTTTTCAGAAATTATGTAGAATTCGTTAAGCCCTTTGGCAAGCTACTTGGAAAGGAGTTGTGAGCTACCAGTAGCTCATGAGCAACGTGTTAGAGCCCCCTGATTTAGGCCCTTCAGCTGTTTCCCAATCGCACGTGTGTGACACCGTCTACTGACTTTGTAGGAAGAGTCACCAGAGATATGAATGTTGCTGCTATGGTGAATAAACCTCTCGACGAGGTTGACTCTCTCCGCAGACAGACACACTGCTGATGGCCGTACCTAAGAGGTAATTAAAGGACTGGCTCTTGGTTTTTATCCAGGACACTTGTGAGCCAAGACACTCAGATTTCTCGCTCAGTCTCTCAACAGCCCCGATCAGAGCCTCCATTGACCACAGCATCGTCAGCAAAGTCAAGATCCATGAATCTTTCTTCACCAACAGATTCCCCACAGCCGCTGCACCCCACGACCTTGCCCACCGCCCAGTCCATGCAAACACTGAACAGTGCAGAGCAAAGAACAAACCCCAGAATCAACTGAGAATAACAGTGTACAGGCCGGCCATGATATCCAGGAACCCTGGGAGGATCCCACTGAGTCTCCGGATGTCTCACAGCGCAGCTTAATCAACTGAGTCAAACACTTTACGAAAATCGACAAAGGCTGCAAAGAAACTCTGTCGATATTCTCATTTGTGCTCGATGATAACCCTCAGTGTTAGGATGCGGTCGATGGTAAACTTCTTAGGCGTAAAACCAGACTGTTCTGGTAGGTGAGCAAGTCATCACAGATCCTATTGTGGATGACCCTAGCAAGGACCTTACCCAGCACTGAGAGTAGCATTATCCTCCTGTAGTTGCTGCAATCCGGGCAACGACCCTTCCCTTCCAAGATAGGGACGACAAGTCCCGCTTCCCAGTCAGCTGAGATGGTGCCCCTCTCACAAATGGAAGCATAGATTGCTTGCAATGCAGGTAGGACAGAATTACCACCAGCCAAGAGAAATTCAACCTGGATACCACAGATCCTGGCAGCCTTCTCTAACCTGGGCAAGTTCACCACCTCTGCAATCTCAATGAAACTGGGGAGTTCATAGCGAATTGGAGGATCAGCCTCAAGAACTGTGGACAGAGAGATATCCAATGTCCTAGCCGGAGGATCAGCTTCAAACAGCTGCTCAAGGTAGGCAGCCCAGCGGGTCACAATTGCAGTGTCATCCGTAAGGACCGTTCCATCAGCCGCACTGATTGCGACTCTTTGAGGGACAGATTCGGATGTGCGTAATGCTTCGATTCCTCTGTAAGCAGGATGTGGGTCGCTAGACCACAGATGGTGTGTCACTTGTTCACAGATTCCATTAACAAACTCCACCGTATCTGCCAACAAAGCCCTCACAGCCGTCCTTCTCATTTCCCGGTACAGACCGGAGTTGCCATCAAGCCAGGTGCTGCGCCTCCTCTCGATGATATCCAGGGTGCCCTGTGAGACGAAACACCTCCTTCTGGGAACCCCACTAACACCAACACAACCCTCAGCAACCTTCAGGGTTTTGTCACGGAAAGTCCCTCATGTCACAAGAGGATCAGCAGACGCACCAAAGTCTGCAAGTTCCTCACACAAACTGCGTGCACACTCACTCATTAGAAACACTTTCACCAAGGTCACCAGATGCATGGAGACCAGTACAATCTTTATAGGCAGCCCTGTCAGCACCAGTGGTCGTATTGAAGTCACCCATCTCGTGGGCACCTTTCAACCACTGAGCAAAAGTCAAGAATAAAATGTCTCCCTCACTGAGACATCACTCACAATCTGGATAGAGGAAGGAGGAAAAGGAAACCTTGTGGTGGAATAGGGAAGTACAGGAGAGTACACAGAGGATGATTCGTATCATATCATAACAGAACATTCATATCTTGTTGTGAATAAGGCGCTATATAAAGCGCCCGACCCAGCTCAGATTCACACTGAGGCACGTGTAAATTGAACAGAAATCTTTTTATTTTCTCTTCCCCCTGTCCCACAGGCCCAACACAGTCCTAAACACTTAAACAGTTCAAATACTCTTCCCCTGTGGGGTACGTCTTCCCTGTGAACCCCACAGGTATAACACAGTCCCAAAGCACCTTACTTTACACACAGCAATCCTTCCGCTGGCACCACCACACCTCTCAGGCAACCTCGTCCTCTTCCTCCCGATTCTGGCGCAGAGTGGTGGTTGCTGGCTCCTTTTATGGCCCTCCCGGGAGTGCTCCTGTTGCTTGCTCACCTGTTCCCAATTGCACTCCCGTTTGGGGCCAATGATTAAACCAGCTGGGCTTAACTATCTCTGCCTCGCCCCCTGGCGGCCATCCCGGGTCCCCACAGGGTTGGGGACTCCATTTCCCATGAAACCCTGCGGGAAACTGAGGCATCATCAACCAGGGAGGCTGCCACCAAGTGTCCTGGGGCGGGTAGTGAGAAGTCCATGGCTGCTCCCCCGGAGAATATACAGCAGGGTCGTCCCGACCGGGCATGGGACCTGGCTGTCCATTACACTTGTATATACCTAAAATACAAAAAAGGCGCAGTCCACAAAGCCGATCTACTTACAGGTACTCGAAGCAAAGCTGGCATTCATTCTTGTAGGTGTGTCCGTCCTCTCCACACACCAAGTCAGG
>JANRMT010062810.1:9476535-9499176 GCA_026402145.1 Polypterus bichir lapradei
TAGATAGATAGATAGATAGATAGATAGATAGATTTTTTTTTATTTTTAAAATGACCTTTATTATGAACATTAACAATATACACAGTGAAAAGACAAACAATTCCAATATTCAAGATAAAACAAAAAGGTATATATCAGACAACCACCACTACTCCCCTTTTACACTCCTCCTACTCTGCACAAAAATAATGTAATCAAAAAGTTAACAATTCATTATAATAAAAGACCACCACTACTCCCCCTTTACACTCCTCCAAGAGACTGGTCAGAAATAAAGGAAGGATGATTGCAGCCAAATGCACAGAGGTCCTTTAAGAAAACCTGCTCCAGATTGCACAGGAACTAAGACCATCACATAAAATGGCCTAAAGCCTACAGCCAAGACAACACTGCAGTGGCTTTCAGACAAGTCTCTGACTCTCCTTAAGCGTCCCAGCCAAAGCCCAAAATGAAACCCACAGAAAATCTGGAGAGAGACCTGACAATGGCAGTTTACAGACACTTCCCATCCAATCTAAAAGAGCTTGAGAGGATCTGCTAGGATGAATGGGATAAATCAGCCCAAATCCAGGTTGTTCAAAGCTTGTAGAGACTTTCAAAGAAGACCTGTAACTGTAATCGCTGCCAAAGAAGTTCTGACAAAGTAGTGAATTAACAGCCTGAATACTTTTAGGAATTAGAGATATCAGTTTTATTAATAAATTTGCTAACATTTATTACTTTGTCATTATGGGTTAGCAAGTGTAGATTAATTGGCAAAAATAATAGATAGATAGATAGATAGATAGATAGATAGATAGATAGATAGATAGATAGATAGATAGATAGATAAGGCACTATATAATTATATAAAAGATAGATAGATAGATAGATAGATAGATAGATGTGTTACAGAAGTTTTAAATGAAAATCAACAGTACAAGGGACATCATGCATTACACACTGCATAATAATAATAATAATAGTAATAATAATAGTAATAATAATAATAATACTTTATTTTCACTTTGTTAAATATCTTTTTAGAGGTTTATTTACATCATTTGTAAAAGGTGCACTATTTTGCTGAGCAAACAATAGGGCTGTAAAGTAATAATAATAATAATAATAATAATAATAATAATAATGGGAAGGCGGCATTGCAGTGGTGGCCTGTCTAAATTTACAGGTGAGTGCTGATTACTCCCAACACACACTTACTATTTTTCCAAACAAACAAACATAAAATAGTGTGACGGGCGGCCATGGCCATTACCCGGCCAGGATGATAGCTGGATGGAAGGATCAAGGGAGAGAGCACCCACGTGGCATTGCCTTCCCCGGAATGATAGAGGGAAGCCTTTCTGGGTGGCTGTGGCACCACATATTCCCACAGGGCACGCTGGGAGCTGGACTCTGGTACAGCCCTGTTGGGTTCTGTGGGGGCTGCCAGGGGGAGCTGCAGAGCCCTACATTGGGCTTTCACCACACCTGGTCTGATTAACGAGCCACCTGACACACTTCCAGGGACAACATAAAAGGAGCTGCCTCACTCCATTCAGAGAGCCAGATTCAGGAGGAAGAGGGATGAAGCTTGACAATGGAGGAATGGAGTTAGAGGAAGAGGAGGAGGAAGAACAGGAAGAAGAAGGAGGAGGAGAATTATGAGGACAGATGGGACAATATAGTTGATGCTGTATGTACTGTGATGTTCTGGGGGGCGAGGGAGATGCGCTTCCACTTTTGTAAATAAACATGTGTTGTGTGGGAATGGTGTCTCAACCTGTCTGTGTTAGAGATGAGGCAGCTGGAGCGCCCCTGGTTTCTACAATGATTAAACCATACAGCTTTTGTCAACATGCATTTATAAATGAAACACTGAAACGTTAAACGTGATTAAAAGATACCGACGTCAGTTTTTCTTCGTAATGAGTCTGAACGGAGCTTACTTGCAAGACTTAAGACAACCAGCAGTGTGAAGGTCAAGCCTGCCATCATGTTAGGGCGCGGGTTGCGATGCTGCTTGACGGTGATCACTTTAGAAATAAGAATTCTTTCGGTTTGGTTTCAATGAATCTCCTCTCACAAAACAAGGCGAGTTGAGGTTTTACTGGCTTAAATTTAGTATAACTGCATTGCAGAATTGTCATGTCAGAAGCTATACTTTATACGCTGATATCAGCGATACAACATTTTCCTTTTAAAATTTGCATGAAATTGTTTTGCTGTGAATATTCTTTATTGTTTCATTTTAGACAGAACATTGTTCATTTAGTAAAATCACCCTTAAAAATGAACTTATAAATATAATTTTGTTCTTATATAGTGAACTCCAAAAAAAATTACAGAGTTGGATGCACAAATAAAAATAAATAATAAAATACAATGCGCATTAACATTCTTCTGTCCCTTTAGGGTGAACCCTAACCCTACCCCTAACCCTTTTAATGTTATTCAGCTACCCCAGCAGCACTGAGCACAAGGCAAAAATAGCCCTGAGGCAGTCAAAAAATCCACCGAACTTGATTGTCTTAGGAAATGATCGAAGAAAGAAGTAAAACTGGACGACCTGGTGGAAAACCCACACATACCACGCCTGCAACACTCAAACTGCATTCATACAATCAACCTGTTCCAGGAACCCATGATGCTGGCGTGAAGAGGCAGGCAGCTCTAATAACAGTGCCACCATTACACTGTACATTCACTCAGCCTTCCATTATCAAATTCAACTTATTATTAAAGGTGACAGTTGAGAGGAACATCATTAGCTGCAGGTGAACTCACATGCCACATATAAATGTGTTTCCATTTTCAGTGTACAGTGGCAGGTGATAAACTGGCACTGCCAGCTGTAAGGGCTGTAAATGATTTCGCTTAATAAACGTTGTGCCTGCCGGGCTTAACAGTGCGGTTTACAGTTTTTTTTTTGCTCCAATAATGTCCACATCAGTTGCCTCTTCTTGCTGTTAGTTGCCCCCTTCCTGATTTCTTATTCTTTTGCATGTTTGTCACACAAAATGTTTCTGATCATCAAACACATTTAACCATTAGTCAAATATAACACACGTAAACACAAAATGCAGTTTTTAAATGATGGTTTTTATTATTTAGGGAGAAAAAAAAATCCAAACCTACATGGCCCTGTGTGAAAAAGTAATTGCCCCCTTGTTAAAAAATAACCTAACTGTGGTGTATCACACCTGAGTTCAATTTCCGTAGCCACCCCCAGGCCTGATTACTGCCACACCTGTTTCAATCAAGAAATCACTTAAATAGGAGCTGCCTGACACAGAGAAGTAGACCAAAAGCACCTCAAAAGCTAGACATCATGCCAAGATCCAAAGAAATTCAGGAACAAATGAGAACAGAAGTAATTGAGATCTATCAGTCTGGTAAAGGTTATAAAGCCATTTCTAAAGCTTTGGGACTCCAGCGAACCACAGTGAGAGCCATTATCCACAAATGGCAAAAACATGGAACAGTGGTGAACCTTCCCAGGAGTGGCCGGCCGACCTAAATAATAAAAACCATCATTTAAAAACTGCATTTTGTATTTACTTGTGTTATATTTGACTAATGGTTAAATGTGTTTGATGATCAGAAACATTTTATGTGACAAACATGCAAAAGAATAAGAAATCAGGAAGGGGGCAAATAGTTTTTCACACCACTGTAAGACATATTAGACGTTTCAAATATCATATTATTATTAGGCTCACCCGCCTTTTAAGGCGACCGACTTTTATCCTCAATTTGTGTGCGCTCCATGTGTACATCAGGCATGTAAGTGTAGGGAAAGAGAACATAAAAGTGCCCATTCATAACATCTCCCGAAAATCTAAGTTTTTTTATCCCCTCGAGTACCTGTCCAAAGTCGTACAATGTCAGCCCGAATCTGTACCGCTAAAGACGGAGTTTCAGGCACTAAATAAGCTATAGATGAGAATAAGCAAGCACCATCTCCCCTGATATTTACTACGCGGTGAGGCATTTGTACTCCATCAACATTAATTATTTCCAGAGACATAATTTTGTCTATTTTTCCAATGCATCGCGAACGATGGGAGCACCAGAACTCCGCTGAAGGAGTACTAGGAGTAGGCAGTGGGTGTCTGGGTGCACGGCTGACGAACAGCTGCTGGCGCTGTCTTTTCATTTGTGTGAGGAGGCTTTTGTAGGGTAGTGCCATCTTTGGTCATATCCAAGAGTTTCACCTTCTCCTGGATAGTAAGCATCTTCCTCCGGTGCTTAGTTTTATTGTCAGAAGGCTTAGAAAAAGCAGTACATTTAGGAGCCATCGTGGGGCTTAGATAAAAGTTCTCAGAAAGCACATGCGTAGTGACGTAAGTGTGTATGAGAAAAAATCACGATAGAGTGAAGCCGTGAAAGTCGAAGCGTGATATAGTGAGGGATCACTGTATTGCAATTACCCGAATCCTTAAACTATCCCCTATTCGCATGCATGTGACACCTGGCAGAAGTGGAAAAAACACTCTGGCGTGATATGTGATAAGAAGATGCCAGGGAAGGTGTATAAGAGATAGAGGTGTGGATACTGAGTAGGAAAGAAGAAGAACTTCTAGGAAGAACTGAGATGAGAATGTTGTGCTGGATTACTGGAGTCACGCAGAAAGACAAGAAAAGGAATGTGGACATGAGTCGTACCATTGTAGATTAGATTAGATTAGATTAGATTCACTTTATTGTCATTACACATGTATAAATACAGGGCAACGAAATTAGAAGTACAATAAATATAATAAGTGCATATTATGTACAATGATATTTACAGTTAAATGCGATATATACAGTTAAATACGATATGTATAATTAAGAGCACAGTGAAGATGAGAATAGATATATAGATATATATAGATAGATATAGAAATGTTCTAAATGCGGATGGCAAATATACATATTTTACAATATACATTTATGTACCTATACATGTATTTGTATGTACTATAATACTATAAGTACTATATATATATATATATATATATATACATACAGATATACAACATACAGGTGTATTATGTATGTGCAGTAGTAATATAAGTACTATTATATATATATACACAGATGTACAATATACAGATGTGATATGTATGTGCTATAATACTATGAGTATTGTAATATATACAGATATACAATATATGATATATGATGTACAATGTACAGGTGTGCTGTGTGTGCACAGGTATGTACAGATATGTACAAGGAAGGGAGGAGGAGTAGTGTAGAGGATTAAGTGTGTGGATGTGAAGGTTCAACGGGGAACTGAGTTCAGAAGTGTGACCGCTGTGGGGAAGAAGCTGTTCCTAAACCTGCTGGTTTTAGTCGGAAGGCTCCTGTAGCGCCTTCTGGAGGGGAGGAGCTGGAAGAGTTTGTTGGCTGGATGAGAGGAGTCCTTAAGAATGCAACGAGCTCGGCGTAAACATCTCTTCTTGTGAACGTCCTCAATGACCGGAAGTGGAGTTCCTATGATGCGTTGTGCGGTTTTCACCACCCGCTGTAGTGCCTTGCGGTCAGCAACAGAGCAATTCCCATACCAGGCTGTAATACAGTTAGTCAGGATGCTCTCTATCGCACAGTGGTAGAAGTTGCCCAGTATGACAGCAGATAGTTGGCTCTTCTTCAGTATCCTCAAGAAGAAGAGGCGCTGATGGGCCTTCTTGACCAGGCTGGAGGTGTTGTTTGTCCATGACAGGTTCTCCGAGATATGTATCCCCAGGAATTTAAAGCTGGAAACCCGTTCGACAGCCATGCCATTGATGTGAATGGGGTGGTGGGTGTCTCCCTTCAGAGATGGTACAGACACGTGCAGCAGAGAGAGAACACTGCCTGCATTAAACGATTATTAGTAGGAGAAGAATTTGGACACCTGTTGTGGTGTAAAATTTTGTATATTAGTTGATAAATATTTTTATTTGTTAGACAAAGCAACGTAATATTAGTGTTCCATTGGTGAGAAACTTTCATGTTTAAAATCCCCCACAGTCTTTAGGACAAGGTTGGCGGAAGTGCCTAAAGTGCCAGTCTGGCAAATGATTCTCTGCAAGTCATTCTCTCTCAATCTGCCCCGATTGGAAAGCCAAACTACCTAGCTGGCAAGCTTCACTCAATAAATGGTTTTTGGGAGCAGGTGTGAAAATAAGCCAGTAACTGGGGGATGTGTTGCACCAGAATTCTACTGGTCTAAAGTCGGCTGTTTGGGACTGGTTTGAATCAGAAGCCGTTCAGTACGACGACGCCCTATTGGCTGTAGAATTTGAACTGAGAATGTCTAAATTTGCTTGCTTTACCCCTCCCTATCTCTCTCACACCATCACAATGAAGGAGCATCTCACACACCATGGACTGAAAAGAAGACCACACTGAGAAGCACAACTTGGCAGCCATATTTAGACAGTCATGCGGCCTTGTCCTGAAGAAAGCTGACTAAAAATGATGACTTAACCTGAGATATTTACAGTAACTAACAAGTTTGTGTGCCGCCTGAAACTACACATCAGCATTTATCAGGTTGTACGGTTGCCAGTGTTCACTTGTATTTTGCTTATTGTTATTATTTATGAATATTATTAATAATACATTATTTAAAGTGTAACTTAACTCTTGCTTGTCTTTTACTTTATGTAATTGCCTGAGATGTTGGGAAGGTGGGGAGAAGTTATAAAGTACAATACCTCATAAACAGTTGTAAGTTTATAGGATTTGAGGCATTCTGACAAAGGCTAAATAATAAAAAATACAAAAGGGGAATGTAGAGTAATATATGAGGGGGTGCCCATAAATAACTGGAATTGAAAAAATAGTTTTAATACTCAGTCATCAGTCAGTATCCAACCCGCTATATCCTAACACAGGAACAAACCCCAGGCAGGGCGCCAGCCCACCACAGGGCACACACACTAAGGACAATTTAGGATCACCAATGCACCTAACCTGCATGTCTTTGCACTGTGGGAGGAAACCCACGCAGACACAGGGAGAACATGCAAACACCACACAGGGAGGACCAGGGAAGTGAACCCTGGTCTCCTAACTGTGAGGCAGCAGTGCCACCATGCCACCCTAAATTGTTTTAATAATTTTTACTTAATGAAACTTTAGTCTCCTTCAAAGTACTGTACATGTGAAGAAATGCACTCGTCCGAACAGTTTTCCCACTGGTGGAAACATTTTTGGAATTGCTGAAGAGGAACGTTGTCCAAGGCCTGCAGCGATTCTTCTTTGACTTCCTCCACAGTACAAAAACTTTCTTCATATGTGGTGTCATACACATGTGAGTAGGAGGCAGCTAAAGGACTTGAGTAATTGTAATTCTACATCAGACCAGTTCTGACTGTCTCTCTCAGTTCCTTGCAGATCATTCTGAGTAAATCCTGCCATGTTCTGGCGCCTCTGATGACATCATTTCCGGTTCCGGCCCCTCTGAAGAAGTCACTTTCCTGTCTTGGCGCTTGTGATGATGTCACTTTCCAGTCCCGGTGTGTGTGATGACATCACTTCCGGTTCTGGCATCAATGACGTCACTTCCTCAACCAGCTTTTAAAGCCACCATCTTACCGCCACATATTCAGTTCTGTTTTGGACTCAGTATTGTGAACAACTCTGTTAAAACTTCAACCATTTGCAGCCAGGGTATATTATACAGGTGGCTGCCCCAAACCTTTACGATGTCTGTTGGTCATTTTTCTGAGAGCAGCAACAAGAAAAAACTGCATGGAGCAAAGATCAGGCGAGTAGGGATGGTGGCAAGAACTCCAAGACAGACAAGTCAATTCAGAAATCTCTTCAACAGTCCGACGACAATCTTTGCAAAATCGCATTGTGAACTTTTTCAAGATTTTTGTAATTCCTAATTGTGGAAAGTCGGCCAGATCTTGGTTGGTCTTCAAGTGACATTTCACCTCATTTGAAACGTGAAAACTACTCGTAGACCTGTGTTTTACTTAAGGCTTCCTCTTTAAAAGCAATTTCAATCAAAACTACAGTTTCAGCAGCTGTTATCCCTAAGAGAAAATAAAATTGAATGCAGACTTGCTGTTCTTTATTACAAAAATCCCAAAACACGTTTAATAAGCACCAATAAAAACCGACACGGAATGGCGTGCAAACAATACAGAAAAACGCCACACAATACTGTACTGTAAGTACGCCACACCTAGTGGCGAAATTCGTAACTAGATTATGCTCCACGTACAGATTCCAGTTATTTTTGGGTATTCGCTCATAGAACTCAACGAGAACACAACATCGTGGTTCACCAAGATATGAAGGGATTACAACTTACACTTAAAGACACGGAGGACAGAACCAAATAGAAAAGAAGTACCCATAAGGATGATCCCAACACCAAGGGACTAAAACAGCCAGGAGTGGTGAGAGACTTGCTTGTGAAATGGTCCATTAAGAGGGGTTTTGGGAAATACTCAGAAAAGCATACAAGCTACAGGTGAACATTGTGCAATTTGTTTGGTAATCTCTACAATTCAATGTTTGTTTTGGGAAATGTACACCAGAAATGAGCACGTTGTGTGGTCCTCATATATTTTCTTCTTCAATGAAATGTAATTTCACAGTGAACACACACACACAGGTGAAAATAGGGCCACCTTAGCCACTGAGCTGTTGCTTTCTCATTGATTTGGTAGCACGTTAGACAAAGGAGAATCATGAAAACCGTTGACGGGTCAGTTTTAGGAGTTAAAGAACCAATGAAATGTTTGATATTAGTAAGTGAATTACAATTACGCCCAACTTATTTTTTTCTTTGCAGCAATAATTGCCTTCTAATCGAAAAATTAGTGGGAAAGAAACCGTCACGTACTGTCGACTTTTAGGAAGAAAAGTGAGGACAAACAAACAAAAGAGGCCTGACAAGACCAACGGGTACAGAATTAAATAACAGCAGGAAGTGTTGGTTATGAGACACACATTTCTAGTTGAGTTATAGGACCCAACTTCAGCTTATTTAAAAATTTATCCATCCATCATCCAACCCACTATATCCTAACTACAGGGTCACGGGAGTCTGCTGGAGCCAATCCCAGCCAACACAGGGCACAAGGCAGTAAACAAACCTCGGGCAGGGTGCGCACACAAACACATCCACACACCAAGGACAAGTTAGACTTGCCAGTGCACCTAACCTGCATGTCTTTGGACTGTGGGAGGAAAACGGAGTACCCGGAGGAAATCCATGCAGACACGGGGAGAACATGCAAACTCCACGCAGGGAGGACCCAGGAAGCGAACCCGGGTCTCCTAACTGTGAGGCAGCAGCGCTATCACTGTGCCACTGTGCCACCGTGCCTCCCTTAAAAATTTATCATAAACTTTAAAACTTTACTTAGGAAATCCATTTTTAATTCATTTGACTTTTACTTCTTTGTACAAATACTTGTTTATCTTTCATCAGTCACGTATGACTGACAGTAAAGTCGAAATTGTGTGCCAGGTACAGATTCTGGTTATTTTTGGGTACCCCTTTGAAGAACTCTACCGAGACAACACAACATCAAAGTCATGGAGGGCAGAAGAAGAGGTGGAGGGATATGGTAGAGCAAGATATGAAGGAATTACGAATTACACTCAAAGACGTGAAGGACAGAACCAAATGGAAAAGAATTACCCATAAGGATGATCCCAACACCAAGGGACTAAAACAGCCAGGAGTGGAGAGAGACTTGCTTGTGAAATGGTCCATTAAGAGGGGTTTTGGGAAATACTCAGAAAAGCATACAAGCTACAGGTGAACATTGTGCAATTTGTTTGGTAATCTCTACAATTCAATGTTTTTTTTTGGGAAATGTACACCAGAAATGAACACGTTGTGTGGTCCTCATATATTTTCTTCTTCAATGAAATGTAATTTCACAATGAACACACACACAAGCAGGTGAAAATAGGGCCACCTTAGCCGCTGAGCTGTTGCTTTCTCATTGATTTGGTAGCACGTTAGACAAAGAAGAATCATGAAAACCATTGACGGGTCAGTTTTAGGAATTAAAGAACCAATGAAATGTTGGATATTAGTGAGTGAATTACAATTATGCCCAAATTTATTTTTTCTTTGCAGCAATAATTGCCTTCTAATCGAGAAATAAGTGGGAAAGAAAACCGTCACGTACTGTCGACTTCTAGGAACAAAAGTGAGGACCTTCCTCTCGGGCAAACAAAAACCACTTGACAAGACCAACGGGCACAGAATTAAAAAACAGCAGAAAGTGTTGGTTATGAGACACACATTTTTAGTTGTGTTAAAGGACCTGACCTCAGCTTATTTAAAAAGTTATCATAGACTTTAAAACTTTACTTAGGATAAACATTTTTAATTCCTTTGTCTTTTACTTCTTTGTACAAAGACTTGCTTATCTTTCATCAGTCATGCATAACTGACATTAAAAGAAATTCTTTGCTGCTTTTTTTCATGTTATCAATGGCATGCAGTTTTTTTAGAAACGAATAATAATATGTTTAGAAGTTCCGTGTTGCTGATCGGAATTGAACGACTTGGAAAACAATGGATTGAGCAGATACTGTGCATTATTGTAGACCACTTGCTCATTTTTGTTTTCATGACAGTCAATCCAATGGCGGAGTGGTGGCCCTGAGGCTTGGGATCTGCGCTGACAATCAGAAGGTCACCGGTTAGAATCTCATAAATGGCAGAAGTGACGCTGTGACTTGAACAACGTTTTTAACCTGCAATTGCTTCATCCTGGGTATGACATTAATTTTGCATCCAGCCCTGCAAGCAGGTCCTCCGACTTACAGGTAAAACTTGCCAATGTCAATGTCAATTTATTTATATAGCACATTTAAAACAACATAGTAATGCTGTAGCCAAAGTGCTTTACAATAATAGAATAAAAGAAAACATAAAAATAGGATAAATAGAAATAAAATATATGAACATAAATAAAATAAATAATAAATAAAAGTAATGTTGCATAATCGCAATGAGGACACCATCAGTATTACTGAAGATCACAGAATGCAAGTGAATAGAAATGAGTCTTTAATCTCGTTTTGAATTGTAGACGACTCCTTTATGTGATGAGGTAAAGAGTTCCACAGATGAGGTGCCACAGCTGTCCCCCTTAGTTTTACATTTGGTACGAGGGAGAACAAGAGACAACTGACCAGAAGATCTAAGCACTCTGGATGGCTGGTGTAAAGCACACAATTCAGATAAATAGGCAGCAGCAAGCCCATGTAAAGATTTAAAAACTAGCAACAAGATTTTAAAATCAATTCGAAAACTGACGGGCAGCCAGTGTAAAGAAGCTAATATTGGAGTAACGGAATCAGACTTTTTTGCCCCAACCAGGAAGCGAGTGGCAGCATTCTGGACCAACTGTAACCTGCGTATCAGAGATTTGCTAATCCCAGAATACTGCGAGTTGCAGTAATCAAGGCGAGAAAAGATAAAAGCATGAGTAGCTTTCTCAAGATCTCTAGAAGATAAAAAAGGCTTGATCCTACCTAATAGACGACGCTGGAAAAAGCAACTCTTGACTACAGAATTAATCTGTTTCTCAAAAGAGAGAGGTTACCGTCAAAGATAACACCAAGATTGCGGACTTGAGGTTTGCAAAAGACAGAGAAAGAGCCGAGAAGTTTTTTTCATTTGTATTACTATTTAATTTAATAATGTTTCTTTGTATTAGTATACTGCTGCTGGATTATGTGAATTTCCCCTTGGGATTAATAAAGTATCTATCTATCTAGAAGTCCAAGAGCAATTTGGGCTTTAGCTGATGGACCCGCTATAAGCACCTCCATTTTATTTTGATTCAGATCAAGAAAATTATTAGCCATCCAGGATCTTAGTTCAGAAAGACAGTTGTGCAGTTGATTTATTGCAGAGTTGCAGACGGGAATATAAACCTGAGTATCATCAGCATAGCAGTGAAAAGAAATGTTACATTTCCTAAAAATTGCTCCAATAGGGTGAAGGTATATAGAGAATAAAATAGGACCCAAAATGGATCCCTGAGGAACATCACATTTAAGAGGAGCAGTAGATGAAAAGGAGGAATTTAAAGTCACTGAAAAGTGTCTACCAGTTAGATATGACCTGAACCAGTTAAGAGCGGCCCCTTTAAGCCCAACAAGATGTTCAAACGTGGGGGTTGGTGGCAGGATTGGCACTCCAGCCACCGTAAAAAACCTCACATTGTCCCGGCGTGATGCTGAGGTGTCTCCTGCTACACTTGGATCCCAATCCAGCTGGTCTGTCGTGCAGTGGGTGCAGCAACACGCTATAATTGCATGCTCCCGACCTCTATCTTCAATCCAATATGTCTCATGTAAAGAGCGTTTTTTTGTAAGTTGTATTTAGTGAAGGAACTTGCTTAATAATGAAAACTAAAGGAAATTTGGCTGGGGAGGCAGCAGTATTTTCCATCTCTTTTAAACATAGACAAAGAGCATTGAGAAGGGCAATCTGGCTAGAATGAGGTTACTGGGGGTGCACTATGAAGACACAGGACACTAAGGGCGGGTTTATACTTCACACGACGCGATGCATGCTCCAACAGATGCTACTGCTACGCAAGTGTTGTACTGTGTAACCTTGCACGCGTACTTTACGTAAATCTGGAAGATTCCACCAGGTGGTAGTGCAAGATATCATCACGGTGAGAACAGGTTCGGCTTCGCTGTGCTGTGAATTGCCTGAAAACGTCCACTAAATTCCCAGGACACCTTGCCACAATATCTCTGAAAAGGATGATTATTTAATGATTAAATCTATCAATCCAGGGATGCGCCCATTCCAGCAAGCATCAGGCGCGAAACAAACAATCCCTGGATGGGGCACCAGCTCATCGCAGGTGAACACAAACGCACACACACATACACTTGTGTCATTTTAGCATCACCAAATCCACAAACCTTCATGTCATGGAAGGAAACCACAAGAAAACACTGTGGAAACCCACCAGGAAAACATACAAACCCCAGGCAGGGACCACCAGGGACGTGACTCCCTGCGAGGCAGCAATGCTACCACTCCGCCACCATGCTGCCTCCACATGTGTAATTATTAATAGTATTCATTATTTAAATGAAGTTAACAACTTATCTGTTAAATGCAACATTCATACTTGAAATATTCATAAATAAATAAATAAATAAATATTCATACTTGAAAGTAGACTTCCAATATGACTCAGAGTCCTGTCACGTGCAAAAGTTTGCTGATGACACTGCTATTGTGGGCTGCATCAGGAGTGGGCAGGAGGAGGAGTACAGGAAGCTAATCAAAGACTTTGTTAAATGGTGCGACTCAAACCACTTACATCTTAACACCAGCAAAACCAAGGAGCTGGTGGTGAATTTTAGGAGGCCCAAGGCCCTCATGGACCCTGTGATTATCAGAGGTGACTGTGTGCAGAGGGTGCAGACCTATAAATATCTGGGAGTGCAGCTGGATGACAGATTGGACTGGACTGCCAATACTGATGCTCTATGTAAGAAAGGTCAGAGCAGACTATACTTTCTGAGAAGGCTGGCATCCTTCAACATCTGCAGTAAGATACTGCAGATGTTCTACCAGACGGTTGTGTGTGAATTTCCCCTTGGGATTAATAAAGTATCTATCTATCTATCTATCTATCTATCTATCTATCTAGCTTGAATATCATTAAGTTAATGAGTTCTGTGTGGCGATTGCTGCTGTCAGTTCAGGAGGAAGCCCAAGAAGCACATAGCAATTAACATGTGGGTCAGTTTTAAGATGACGTTTACAACGGTCTACTTTAACGACACTGGTCAACAAGCATTTTGCTACTGGGATTCTTTCACCTTTACTTTAACAAATTTCACTCGCTGACTCCAAATCTGAAAACCGTTTTCATCCAGCAGCACGTCCCGTTTTTTAGTTATGATGTTCCAGGTCTTACTAGGGTGACTGGACAGTAAAGGCGATGCGTTTCAGCATTTAAGAAATAAATTTGGTCGAGAAAAGTGAAGACAAAATGAAGGAAGGTGTTTTTGTTGTTCCCGAAATCCATGAACTGATGCCTGACGATGAGTTCAAAAGGAAACTGAATCAGCACCCTCATTCGTGCAGGTTGTCCAGAATTTTCTTGATAGTCACAGAGCAGAGAATTATACTGGCGTGATTGTTTATAACCAGAAGGGACTAATAATTGTGCTGCTAAGCCGAAATGACATTCAAGAAAGTCATGAAAAAGTTTATAACCAGAAAAATAATCAAACTAAAGCACTTTCAAAAATGTTTACCGAATGTATCCAGACATTGGACAGTAGGGTGTTTCATTTTCTAAGGCAAAAAATAAAATGTGCAATTTTTGCAGGCTTTGCTTACGTCCTGAATCTCAGTGATATAAAAGATATTTATGCCAAATTTCAAGAAGATTGGATAATATTTCTATCATTTAGGCCAGGGGCCTCCAACATTTTTTTCCTTGAGGGCTACTTTTTCAAAATGAAAATGGCCGAGAGCTACTCATGTTTTCTAACGTTTATTCTCATCGCTTATTTCAACCCAAACAAACTGAAGAAGCTCGTTTTGCCTGAACATTTACAAAATGTTGATGTCCACAACTCACATTTTGCATTAAAATATCACAAAAAAATATTGAGTTCACCTGCAAGTGCATTTTGTACGTCTGTATGCATTTTCTAGTGTATCTCACACTATTGAATTAAAACATGAATGCTGTCAAAACAAAACAATGCAATTCCAAATCCACAGATATGGCTTCTTCATTTGCCATGTCACTGTGTCACTTTATTCACAGGTCCAGTTGCATGTGTGATGTGTTGTTTAGTTAGCCAGATGACTGGCACTGAGGTGTGTGGTGGAGTGGAGCCCCCTTAGGTTCACTCTCATGGAGTCATTTAAATGTTCGTCTGTCAGTCTTGTTCTGAACTTTGATTTCATGACATTCATATCAGACTCACAGAGGTATGGAGACCTATACAAAGCAGACATTTTCAGAGCTGCCTGGTGAAGATTCTTCAAGTTATGTGGCTCTACGAAGCTCCAGAAATGCCATTAAGACTTTAACCGCATATTATTTTGAAGGTTTACTAATATATAAGATATAAAATCCAATGTCTCTCTGTTTGTCTGCATGTCTCTCCGCTTTTCACGAGATAACTACTTAACCGATTTATATCGTTTTTTTTTTCTATAATCTGCTTGAAAATTCTGGTTGATTTTGCGAGTTCTCTCATTTCGCTAAGTATCATAGTTCACTTGCAGTACCGATTTATTTGCATGAATCCGAGAAGCACGCAGCGGGCCGAGGAGAGTGGTTTTCCTCACTCACTCGCCAACTTCAGGGCGTGTTCCTTAACTCCATTTAGCTAGCAAACGAGAGAACAATTGAATTCAACTTTGTTTGATATTTAAAATAAAGTGTTACTTAGGTCTTGATGAGTCTGAGTCTGGATATTCTCTTAAGTGTATGCCACATTGAAAAGATAGATTGCAATTGAGATTGTGGATCGTGATTTTGTGTTAAAAGGATCGTGATATGTTTTTTTTTTGAAAGATCGCCCACCCGTAATTTGGCTAATCAAGTTTTCAGATTTATGTAGGATTCATTAACCCTTTGGCGAGCTACTTGGAAAGGGGTTGCAAGCTACCAGTAGCTCACGAGCGACTTGTAGGAAACCCCTGGATTAAAGGGATGAGACAAAGGAGAGGTGTCAGGTGAAGAACTTTATTTCCTGGTGCAAAGATAACGATCTGTAAATTAACATCAGCAAAACCAAGGAACTGCTTATTGACTTTAATCACATCTGTGTCCAGTCACTGTTCATTTTTTAATTTGCTTTTAATTTTATTGATTTTATTGTAATCATTCCATACAAATAGATCAATTTTTACAAAAAATAGGATTGAAAACAAATCAACCCCACCCCTGAGAAAGAGAGTATGGCCAACGGAGTAAAACTTAAAGCTAGTAAAAATAAATAAATTGATGAGTTTAATAGACGGATAAAGATAAATGGAGAAGAAAAAGAAATGGGAAGAGAATCTGCTTCCTCAGTGCTTTAAGAACTTATTCTAAAATTTTATTGATCAGATCCTGCCAGGTTTTGAAAATGTTCTGCAGAGATCCTCTAAGTGAGAATTAGATTTTTTTCCAATTTCAAATAGTATAAAACATCAGTTACCCACTGACTTAAGAGAGGAGAGTTAGGATTCTTCCAGTTTAGCAAAATAAGTCTGCGTGCCAATAGTGTAGTAAAGGCCATCTCAGTTTGTTTGTCCTTCTCCACTTTAAGTTCATCTGGAAGAACCCCAAACACAGCTGTTAGTGTGTTAGGAGGGGTTGTGACACCAGGGCTGTCTGAAAGGCACATTTTTGTCCAGAATGTTAATTTGGTGCACTCCGCCCAAAACATGTGACCCAGTGAGGCTGGAACTTGATTGCAGCGTTCGCAGGTTGAATCTCGCCTTGGAAACATTTTGGACAATTTTAAGCGAGACAGATGTGCTCGATATATAATTGTGAGTTGAATAATTGTATGCTGTAATTGTAGCTTGAGTGAAGTCTCTGAATTGCTACCTTCCACTCCTTTTCTGATATGTTGAGTGAGAGATCCTTTTCCCATTGTCCTCTTGGATCTTTGAAAGGGAGGGAATGTAAAATAATTTTATATATTGCAGAAAGGCTGTCTGAGTCCTCAAAATTGAGCAATATTTTTTCCAGCATAGAGGAAGGTGTGAGATGAGGAAAGTCCAGTCACTGTTCAAGGAGTGGCTGTAGAGGTGATCCACTCCTACAAGTACTTGGGAGTTCACATCAATGACAGGTTGGTCTGGTCTTGGAACACAGAAGAACTATAAAAGAAAGGGCAGAGCAGGCTCATTTATCTCAGGAGACTACGTTCCTTTAATACAGGAAGTTGCATTTTCCATATCTTCTCAACTCAAAGATGGCCAGTCTGGTTTTCTACACTGTGGTGTGCCGGGCCAGTAACATCACCTCAAGAGAGACCCACCATATCAACAAGCTAATTAAAAAGGCAGGCTCAGTTAATGGGAGGCACTCAGGACCCCCTGGAAGTAGTAGAGGAGGAGAGAATGAGGACAAACCTGAGTGTCATTATGAAGACTGCTGCACATCCTCTCTGTGACAAACCGACACTGGGGACTTTCAGACAATGAATCACTTCAACTTATTTAAAAGGTTACCATAAACTTTAAAACTTTACTTATGAAATCCATTTTTAATCCCTTTGTCTTGTACAAAGACTTGTTTATCTTTCATCAGTCACGTATGACTGATAATAAAAGAAATTCCTTGCTGCTTTTTTCATTCTGTCACTGGTACGCAAGAATAACATTTTTTTTAGAAACTAATAATATGTTTAAAAGTTCCGTGTTACTGATCACAATTCAGCGACTTAGAAAACAATGAGTTGAGCAGATACTGTGCATTATTGTACACCACATGTTCATTTTTATCTTCATTGCCAGTAAATCCAATGTGTTTCAAGTATAGAGGGTATTTTTGTATGTTACATTGAGTGAAAATGCTTGCTTAATAATGAAAACTAAAGGACATTTTGTTGGAGAGGCAGCAGTATTTTCCATCTCTTTAACGCATTGTCAAAATAAAACATAGAAGCAAACATGAAAATAAAATGATGAAAGGGCAATCTGGCTACAGGGGTATTACTGCTGGGTGCACTATGAAGACACAGGACACTAACACCAAGGACTTTCTGCCAAGGTCTTGCTCCATCAGAATAAATACTACTACTAGTACCACTAATAATAATGATAACAACGGTCGCCAACCCCCGGGCAGGCGCTATGTGCCAGCCATTTCGCGTCTCTGCCGCTCGTGTATGTGAATTTCACTTTCACCAAACAATAAATCTTTTTAATTTTCGTGGATAGGCCTCTTCATTGAAAAGAAACACTACTTTTCCCTGATGGCAACACAAATTAGATGATCTACAAGTCTCTGACTTAAAGTTTAAAGCCGAACAATATCTACATACTTCTGTCATATCACCTATGTCCATATATATTCGATCTCTTCTCGCTTTTCCATTATTTCACCGAGTAATAATTTCCATTTGTTAGCCCTAATGTGATCTTTACTATCAGTATTTTGAGACTTTTGAATTTTAGTACTTTCATAGTCTCTAACCTTCTCTGTATGTGTATTGTCCCAATGTTTTTGAACCTCTTTACGACGTTCTACTTTGTCTTCTACTCTTTCTCTTTTATTTCCGACCCCACTTGGAGCTGAGAGCGCAGGAAGTGTGTTTGACAATAGAATTCATACAAATGAAAAGTGACTGGACCGCGGGCGTGGTTGTAAATATTTGAGAGGATGGCGGGACTCATCAGATTCTCTTGGCAAAAAGTCTTGTCTCGCGGGACCTGAAATTATCTCTCACGGGAGTTGAAATTATCTCCGAGAAAGTCTCGTCTCAGGATTTCCTTTTATAATAGAGAGATAATAATAATAATAGAGGCTTTATTTATATAGCATCTTTCGCATGCTCAAGGCACTTCACAGAATCTCAGAAAGAACAGCATGGTATATGTAACATTGACTACAAATAATATCTGTATAAAACACTAAAACAGATAAATACAGGAAATACAAAGCATTAAATGCAATAAAAGACAATAAACAAGAGTAAAAATACTAAATTCAAAATGAAAAGAAAGCCTGAGTCAATCACATCATTTGTGATATAACACACACATGCACACTGAGCATCTGGACAGGGAGGTAAACTGAAAAAGAGGCAGAATGGCAGGTTACATTAAAGGCCTTCCTGCACAGATGAGTTTGAAGTTGTTTTTTAAAAGAATGAATGGAGTCAGCTGATCTCATTAATTTCGGGACCTCTGTAACAACGCATTATGTGGTATTTTACGTATAGAAACACCACCGTGGGTAGAAGTTAGACAGTATTGTGTGTACAACTAGTTTAATGAGACACAGACAGATTTGCTAATAAACACTATAATAATATAGTTTTCACTAAAGGCTTAAGGTGTACATTGCAATTCTGGATTGACATCATAATCTGAAGTCAGACATCCTCAGACTTGACAGACCAGCCCAGAGTTTCTGAGTTGGATATTTGACTTAAGGGGGCATTCCAGTTGAAAATTCCAACTAGGAACTTGGAAATTCCGACTTCCCACTTTAATGGAACACAGCATAACCTCTGCAATTGAATTTTAGACTTCCAAACTGGCAGACCTCATCATGTATTGAATACCACTTTTGAAAATCAATATAAGGTGCCCCTTAGGAGAGTATGCCAAGTCTCTTATTGTAACTGTGTTTACAGACACAATTTCAAAAACTCTATTATGAATGTGTTAATTATGTCACAGTTGTAGGTAAACATGACAAGATGGTTTACACATATAGTAATATGATTGCCTTCTGACACAGGATAACAGTCTTTACCTTCACATTGGAAAGACCAGGGAGCTAGTCATATCAGGAAGCAGGAGACAAACCACACACACATCTACATTAGAGAAAATGCTGTGAATAAGGCAAGTTGTATTTAAATTCCTTGACGTCATCAATGGCCTGTAGTGGTCACAAAATATCTCAGCTATCATAAGGAAGGCACAACAATGTCTTTATTTCCTCAGATGTCTACAGTATGTTTGGATGTCTCCATTTATGCTGATCAACTTCTACAAGTGCACGGTGGAGTCTATCCTACCTGCTTTGATAAGATCCTGGCAAGGCACCTACTCAGCCATGGTCTGCAGGTCACTATCTGGGTTATGGATAGTGGGCGGGGCCTAAAGAGAATGCTGACTACAGGGTGTCATCTAACGGGCTTTAGAGTGTCTCAAATCGCTGAATTGTAGTTTTAAATTGTAGAGCAGAAGGGTAACTCAAGGAACAATGTCCCAAAACATTATAGATAACGCTTTAATCGAGCTTTTGGTGCCATCCAAACCGACTCTGTTTCAGTTAATGCTGAAGCAGCATGTTCTATCTATCTATCTATCTATTATATAGTGCCATTTATTTACTTTTTATGTATCTATGGCAGGACTGTTTTACTCAAGAGATTGTAAGAGGTGGCTGGCAGGTCAGCCCGTCCTGGATGCCCCTGAGATGGAAAGATGGGGGAAGGCAGATTTTTTAGACAAAACGCTATATGGCAGCTTCCCTGGACTGCAGTGGTGCAACGGATTCCTGCAGGGCACTATGGGACATGGAGTTTGGCAACACAGCCCTGCTGGGTACCATGGGTGCCGCCAGGGGACACTGTGGGTAGATGGTGGGAGACAAAGTTCTCACCTAGCCTGGAAGTACTAGTGGATTACGAGGAATGGAAACCCTGAAATACTTCCAGGTTGTTTCTCCATCTGACCCGGAAATGCTGGCAGGTCACATGGACAGAAGAACAGAAGCACTTCCGGGTCAGACAATATATAAAGGACTGTGGAACATCCAGCAGGTGAGCCAGAGTTGGGTGCAGGTGGACAATCCTTGCTAGGAGGTGTGGAGGAGAAAGAAAGAGAAGAATATTGCGCTTATTTGATTGTCTATTGAGGCTGTGATGCTTGGAGGGCACTGTACAAGAAGAAAAGTTAATTAAAAATACTTCATGGTGTTTTTACCCTGTGCCCTGCATGTCTCTCTGTTGGGTTTAAAGGGCAACAGTGACCCCTAGCGTCCACAACATGTATGTAACATGTTTAACACTAGAATTACCAAAGCCTACATAAAAACTCGTAACTCCGTCCCATCTCTTCACACCTCTCCGTCAGCGTCTTTTGTCTTGTAAATGTGTCGATAAGCAGCCAGCAACCTACTCTGATATCCCCCCACCACTGCACAAAATTTTCTCAGCTCAAGTCTGTTTACTTGCGTGTCAGTTGCTTAGAGTTGTTGAGTTGAGTTGAGTATAGAGTAAATACTATATCGTTATTTGGAACACGTGCATTTCAGGTGTGTTCTGTGTCTACATCAATCTATGTAATCACATTGTTGAAAAAGAAACGTTTTTCATGTTTTAGTAATAACTGACAAAAAGTAGACATGAAGTGTATAATGTGTGAAGCCTGAAGTCCAAATATCAAATAAACACTTTCACAAAAGGTACAAGTGTAACAAAACAAGTACGCTTTTATTCAAGAATATAACTACAGATAAAGAACCCGTGTTAGGGTGCGACATTGAGATGCTTTTGGTACGACTGCTTTGGTGGCGTAACTGTAAGAATTGCTGACTGGTAATCAAAAGGTCACGAGTTCGACTCCGCACAACTCCGTTTTGAGAAGTGAGCTGCTCTTATTCTTACTATTTTAGAATAAAAACATACATTTGATTTGAGTCTGTAACAGCCGGTTTAAATGTATGGTACTTGTAAAGGCTAGAATTGTTTTTTTTTTATTCAGTTTTATTCTCCCAGTTACACTCACACTCCCCCCCCCGATTTGACACTTCTGTTTTCACATAAAGATGAGCTATAGCAGAGGTGAACTCAGATGATGACGAGGGTTCTACATCAGAGAAAGAATCCATGTCGCACTTTGGCCATCACTGTACTTTGTATATAAGAGTCAGATTGAATGTTATTTACCTATCTACCTTGATTTATTTACTTTACTTACTTCCTACAGCGTAAAGTCACAAGTAGACTGCAGAGCTTCCCGTGTACATATACACAGTGTAAAAGTAATGCTAAGAAGGTTAATTGATTAATTAATGCTAAATTAAATCATTTATTTATTTAATTAGTATGAATTCCTGCCTGTTTTCCTTACTCCAGTCAATGATTTTCAAAATAAGATCAATGAAATCTGTTCATTCCAACCTCGGGTTGAATTCCTCGAAAGTCCTGCATTTCAACCTGAAGAACCTGTCACTTCATTCCAGACACAAAAATTAGGCTATCAAGTGTCAAGAAACTGCCAGCCACTAAATACCTTAACTTTGTACATTTGTTTCACCCACACATAGCATTTTTTTTTTTTTTTTTGCTCGTACTATTACAGTAAGTGGCATTTAACTCAACGAACTTCCCTGTTACTGCATATTTTCCATTTTTGTAAACAGTTGTCTTTCACTAAAATAATAGAAACTAACAATCAGAATCAGTTCTATTACTGATAAAAGTACTACAGTCTGTTCTCTGAATGTAGCATTTAAGCAGACACTATATTTATGGTAAAAATATAACACTTATATTTATATATATTTGTTTTCCCCTTATAGTGAAATGCAGGGGGAGCCACTGAATCCCCAAGCCTCAAACACAATGGCAACACCACAAGTTGTAGATTCAATTAATAACCATTTTAACAAATATCTTCTCACAACTTTATTTTAAGCACTCGCACAAGCACAACTGTGTCTTCCTTCTTTTTCTTCTTCCTCTCCTTCCACTCCTCAAGGTGAGCTTCGTCCTCTGCTTCCTGACTCCCTGGCACTCTGAAAAGGCTGCCCATTGGAAATGGTGAAGGCGGGATGAGTAGTAACTGGGCATTAAAAAGCTGGTACTATGCTGGGAAAATTGCATCGCAAACGAAGGTGACCATGTAGAAAACTGATGTAATTTGATTTTCAAATTCTTAATAAATAGAGTTAAAAAACAGTGTGGGAACTTTTTAAACATCCCTCATAGATAGATAGATAGATAGATAGA
>JANRMT010062810.1:9523882-9542624 GCA_026402145.1 Polypterus bichir lapradei
ATATAATTGGACTTTCTGGCACTACTCTGGAGTGGTTCGAGTCCTGTCTCATAGATAGTGCTGAGTATGTGGCCCAGGGGGATGCTAAATCTCATACCCACACTGTCACCTTTGGGGTCCCACAAGGATCAGTCCTTGGGCTGACCCTTTTTAACATCTATATGCTACCCCTGGGTCACATCATTGGCAGGCATGGTGTTTCATTCCATTGTTATGTCGATGATACACAGCTCTATGTGAGACTGGATTCAACTTCTCTTATACCTCCATCAATCCTTACCTCCTGCTTGGATGAGATTGAGGCCTGGATGTCCAAGAACTTCCTTAAGCTAAACAGCACCAAAACTGAAGCTCTTTTAATTGGTACCATCAACTTCGTTCCTCTGTAAATTGTATTTCCTTTTCTGGTCATACTATTACCCTCTCTCCCTCTGTTACAAATTTGGGTGTCAAATTAGACTCCCATCTGTCATTTGATACACATGTACATCACCTCTTTAAAATTGCATTCTTTCATCTCCGAAACATAGCCAAACTCCATCCATGCCTCTCCCTTTGTGATGCTGAAAAGCTGGTTCATGCCTTTGTCTCCTCCAGGCTGGACTATTGTAATGCACTCCTCATTGGGAAATCCAACAAGAGGCTTCAAAAGCTCCAACAAATTCAAAATAGTGCTGCAAGGATCCTGATGAGGGCACAGAAATATGAGAATATTTCACCAATCCTTCGGTCACTTCATTTGGCTCCCTATTCACCTACATATTGAATATAAACTCTCTTTGCTCGCTCATCAGTGTATTCATGGAAATGCTCCACAATATGTTAAGGAACTCCTTATATTACAGTCTACTACAATAAACCTCCGTTTTGCAAATACTTTCGCCTTCACCCCCCCTATGCCCAAACTTTGTACAATGGGTGACCGAGTCTTTGCAGTCGCTGCTCCACGGCTCTGGAATGTCGTACCAGAGAACATGAGAACACAGCAGATTATGGGCTGTTTTAAAAAATAGCGAAAGACTTGTTTATTTAGGAAAGCATATTAACAACAATGCCACTATTTATTGTTGTTTCATATTTAACTTTATCATAATACTAGCAGGAGTACCCGGTATTGCCCGGGAATCTATAACCAGTGAATTTCCCAAATGAAAGAAACAGAACATAGAAACAGAACAAACAGTTTTTCTGATTGACATTTTATTGTAAGTTCCTCCACTCTGGATTCTGTCTGCTGTGGCATTTCAGACGCCCTTGAAATAGGCTTTCTTATGGCATCTGAAGTGGACCTTCCAATTCCAAGTCTTTTTTTCAGTGGCATGGGTATATTAGCGAAAAGCAGGACAATTATAATGTGTTACATGGTACTACGTACGGAATAAGCACCACAGTGAGATGAATTTACCTTATTTACAATATGTCGGAAAGCGAACTAATAGCACCAGTCAGTCAGAAAGAGCAACACTGAAATCATACTGTGAGTCGGAAAGCGAGCAAATAGCACCACAAATACGGAAAGCCAGTGAGAAAGAGTAGCACTGAAACTGTACTGGGAAAAATGGTGGCGAGGGGTGCTCTGTTTCTAAGGAGCGTCTGTGCTGAACCGTGATGCTATCTAACGGACGTTGCCGATGGTAACTACAGAGAGTTGTGACATACAACCAGTGTTCCGTTTGGGGAAAATGGTGGGGGAAGGATGCTGTCTTTTTAAGGCGAGTCTCTGTTCAAACGTGGTTGCAAATAACGGACGATGGTGAATGAAATACAGCACTATCAGTGTGTGTGGGAGTGTGACGTGCGGAAACACGGGTGTGTCAGCCAGTCACGCTTACTGGGTCGTTCACGTTTTACATCCATACGTCAGTTCCCCTTCACCCGATCAAAGCAGTCGGCCTTCTCATACTTGGACACTTCTGCCATCTGTTGGAGATTTAAAGAAACATGGGTAAAGAGCAACGCACAGAGACCAAAGCTGCCGCAAGATGGCGCTGCGGTGAACGTCTGTTGGAACGTGCGGCCATCTTGTCAATGATAAGTACGGGGATGTGTGCCGAACGTTGTGTTGGTGAAAAGGTGCCCTGTGCTTCACCACGAACATTTTTCTCAGCCAAACATACCCCATGACCTTTTCCTGGTCACAAAGGAGCCCCATTCCCAGTTTGGTGGCGATCGGACGCCCGGTGAAGATTTGTATGGCGGAAAAACAAACATACATACACATACATACATCGACTCTGCTTTATATATTAGATTTTTATGTAGCACTTTGAGATTTACTAGTAATGTAAAGTGCCTTATAAATAACATGAATTATTATTATTATTATTATTATTATTATTATTATTATTATTTATTAACCTACTGCAGAGGTTTTTTATTTTTTCCTTACTCTAATTTTATGTATGTACTTGTCCATCATTATACAGTATGTAAATTTTTTTTAAAACCATTTCCACTTCTTCCCAACTGTCTCCATACGTAAAAGCTTATCTCGGTCCATCAACCTTAGTCTTTGCCACATCTGCTCAAAATTTGCCCTGCCAAATTTAAACTTAACGGTTTTAGTCTTTTGCTTCCACATTTTACATTTTTAGAGTTGTCTTTTGTCCAGGGACTCTCCACTGAATTTTAATTTTGTTTCCTTCTTCTTTTTTGTCTTTTCCAGTTATTTCTTCAGTGCCCAGCTGCAACTTCGGGGATTACAGGCCTCAGTATTTGAGCCCTACGCCTTCCCACGGACAAATCCGAAAAGCGTTTGTCAATAGTCCGTTTCAGTTCACCGTCAGAACACAAGCATCATATGCTGTGTAAGTTATTTGGACCTTTCTTCTTGTGTAACCTTCACAATTAAAAACAAGCATATTTCATAGTGGACTACCACACCAGTCTATTTACTGTATATGTTTTATAGCAGCGGCTAAGTCTGGCCCTGGTCCTTCATTCTAACCCTTTTTTTTAATGAGTGCCCTGTTTGTGCTGCTAATTACCTTCTTGTGAATTCCTTTTAATTGAATTGCTTTTTTAAGATTTGTTCCCCTGAATTTCTTCATCGTTCCTCTGAATTGCTTAATTTCTTTCCTTAAATGGCACCTAAACAGAAATTAAATGTGAAGTGAGGGAGCCAACAGAAGACCAACAAAGTCAGGGCCTCAAACTCCAACCAATTTCACTCCAACCAGCTGCTTAATGAGGTGCCGATTCTTGTCGTTAATTAAACTCGTTCTTTAATTTCATGACTTGTTGCTGCTCTCGTGGTGCATTAGCAAACATTTCCGAAATTGTTGATGTTCTCTTTCTGAGAGTACTGGTAAACTGTTTTGTGGACCTGAGCAGATCAACATTCCTGAGACCTTCATCTTTCTTTATTTTCAGATATTGTACTTTGGACATCAGTTGTTTTGGCTCATTTTGTATCTCATTCTTGTTTGGCTGCTAATTAAGGACAAAGAAACCATTAAGGGTCCCGAGTCTTCAAAAATAAGTCAATTAAAATGAGTTCAAAATAAGTTAATTAGCAGCAAAAACAGGTCAATCATTAAGACAAGGGTTTGAATGAAAACTTGCAGCCACTGCAGCCCTCCAGGACTAGAGTTGGTGACCCCTGTTTTATAGTACCTACTTAACTAATAATAAGAATACTAATAATACATTCTATTTATATTCATTTTGCTTTCATTTTTGGCTGTTTAGCATCTAGGCTTCCCTCCACTAATGTGTAGCATCCACCTGGATGATGTGACGACAGCCATTGTGCACCAGTGTGCTCAACACACATTAGCTGATACATGGTTAAGGGGTGAGATAGCCAATTAGATGATTTAAGGGATAATTATAGGGCTAGAATGACCAGTCCGTGGTGGGCAATTTAGCCTGAACATCAGGATATACCCTACTCTTTACGAAGGATGCCCAGGGATCCTTTATGACCACAGAGACTCAGGACCTTGGTTTCCCATCTCATCCATGGTGCCATTTTACAGCACAGTGTCCCCATCGCTGTACTGGGGTGTTGGGATCCACATTCAGACCACAGGGTAAGCACCTTCTGCTGGCCTTGCCAACACCTTTTACTAAACATGATTAGCTTTAGGTGGATGACCTCTTCTGAAGTGCATGTGCTATGGCCGCTCAAACAAACCTAAGTGTGATTAGAGTCTACATTTTCAAAAGTCTCCATTTTAATGGGATAAAAATAAAACCTGTACCGATCCTCCAACTATCACGTACAATCGGTTAGATGAGGTCGGCAGCTGATCACTGTTGGCTACAGTGGTGTGAAAAACTATTTGCCCCCTTCCTGATTTCTTATTCTTTTGCATGTTTGTCTCACAAAATGTTTCTGATCATCAAACACATTTAACCATTAGTCAAATATAACACAAGTAAACACAAAATGCAGTTTTTAAATGATGGTTTTTATTATTTAGGGAGAAAAAAAAAATCCAAACCTACATGGCCCTGTGTGAAAAAGTAATTGCCCCCTGAACCTAATAACTGGTTGGGCCACCCTTAGCAGCAATAACTGCAATCAAGCGTTTGCGATAACTTGCAATGAGTCTTTTACAGCGCTCTGGAGGAATTTTGGCCCACTCATCTTTGCAGAATTGTTGTAATTCAGCTTTATTTGAGGGTTTTCTAGCATGAACCGCCTTTTTAAGGTCATGCCATAGCATCTCAATTGGATTCAGGTCAGGACTTTGACTAGGCCACTCCAAAGTCTTCATTTTGTTTT
Organism: Polypterus bichir lapradei; assembly: GCA_026402145.1. Classification (NCBI taxonomy): domain Eukaryota; kingdom Metazoa; phylum Chordata; class Cladistia; order Polypteriformes; family Polypteridae; genus Polypterus; species Polypterus bichir. The sequence continues at coordinate 9,528,615 of JANRMT010062810.1, forward strand.
TCTTCAGCCATTCAGAGGTGGATTTGCTGGTGTGTTTTGGGTCCTTGTCCTGTTGCAGCACCCAAGATCGCTTCAGCTTGAGTTGACGAACAGATGGCCGGACATTCTCCTTCAGGATTTTTTGGTAGACAGTAGAATTCATGGTTCCATCTATCCCAGCAAGCCTTCCAGGTCCTGAAGCAACAAAACAACCCCAGACCATCACACTACCACCACCATATTTTACTGTTGGTATGATGTTCTTTTTCTGAAATGCTGTGTTCCTTTTACGCCAGATGTAACGGGACATTTGCCTTCCAAAAAGTTCAACTTTTGTCTCATCAGTCCACAAGGTATTTTCCCAAAAGTCTTGGCAATCATTGAGATGTTTCTTTGCAAAATTGAGACGAGCCCTAATGTTCTTTTTGCTTAACAGTGGTTTGCGTCTTGGAAATCTGCCATGCAGGCCGTTTTTGCCCAGTCTCTTTCTTATGGTGGAGTCGTGAACACTGACCTTAATTGAGGCAAGTGAGGCCTGCAGTTCTTTAGACGTTGTCCTGGGGTCTTTTGTGACCTCTCGGATGAGTCGTCTCTGCGCTCTTGGGGTAATTTTGGTCGGCCGGCCACTCCTGGGAAGGTTCACCACTGTTCCATGTTTTTGCCATTTGTGGATAATGGCTCTCACTGTGGTTCGCTGGAGTCCCAAAGCTTTAGAAATGGCTTTATAACCTTTACCAGACTGATAGATCTCAATTACTTCTGTTCTCATTTGTTCCTGAATTTCTTTGGATCTTGGCATGATGTCTAGCTTTTGAGGTGCTTTTGGTCTACTTCTCTGTGTCAGGCAGCTCCTATTTAAGTGATTTCTTGATTAAAACAGGTGTGGCAGTAATCAGGCCTGGGGGTGGCTGCGGAAATTGAACTCAGGTGTGATACACCACAGTTAGGTTATTTTTTAACAAGGGGGCAATTACTTTTTCACACAGGGCCATGTAGGTTTGGATTTTTTTTCTCCCTAAATAATAAAAACCATCATTTAAAAACTGCATTTTGTGTTTACTTGTGTTATATTTGACTAATGGTTACATGTGTTTGATGATCAGAAACATTTTGTGTGACAAACATGCAAAAGAATAAGAAATCAGGAAGGGGGCAAATAGTTTTTCACACCACTGTATTTCTTGATGGGGCCTTACAAACTGCTACCCTTTCCCCCAACAATAACAAGACACCACACTTATACTCTGTAGTTGAAAGTTGTGCTTATAGTGAAGTTAAACGAAGCCCCAAAATACAACAACAATTCACGGGTGTACAATTCACAAACACAAGATGAGCCCAAAAAAACGTGAAAAACACAAATAACAGTTAGCAGTCCAACAGATATGAATCCCGACGACCTGCAATTTCACTCAAAAAACAAATGAAGTTCAGTTCAGTGCCATATGGAACATGGGGAAGGTTTCTCGAAACAAAAAATAATAATTTTATTTCTTCCAGTTTTTTCACATTTGCCACACTGGGTCAGATATCCACCTCTAGATGGTGCAAAACAGGCTTCCATCCGAGTAGTTTGTATTTCCTTCCCACAATTGCTGAGCTCTTCTGATGTTTCCAAATCCCTCCTCTGCTAGGGTTCTTCCTGTTTCTTTTAACCAAAATTTAACGTTTCGCTTTTACTAGTCCTCAGTATATCTTCTACCTTAAAGTTTGTAACCAGCAGGAGGCACCATTGCGCCCCAAGCCCTTTTTAGTAATAACAATGATCTTCATAGAAGAAAAAAAATAATAATTTCAAAGAAAACAATCCTTTCTTCACATTCGTGAAGTCTCATCCATCTCCTCCCGACTCTTTGACCTGGCAGTACTTCCAAGGATATGATTTGGTCCATAGGAAGCACATCAGCATCAGACAGGAATCCCCATATCCCGCAGCAATGCTCCCTGATGGCACCCACAGAACCCAACAAGGCTATGCTCTGGAACTCCAATCCCTGTGATACCCTGAGTTTATCCAAAAGGATACCAGCACAGATCCTTAGCCTCAGAGCCACCACTCCGCCCTTAGCACAGATCCATTGTTGCAGAGTGACTGACAGTTGTCACCACTAAAGGCTTTTTCTGGATAGGATCATAATGTGTATGTTTTAATCTTCAAAGAAGAAAGTAGATGAACCCAATAAACATTCCTGGTAAGTTTCAAAAATGTCATGATAATACACCATGCGAAACTATGACTGCTGCTGTCAGGGCAGACTGTAGCGTCCTGTAATACTATGGAATAGCCATGATTGGAAAATGAATGAATGAATGAATGAAAGAAAAACGAGTGTGCTTGTGTAACAGGTTTCTAAAGTTTCCATTCAGTTTTACAAACTTTGTTGACATTTTCTTTGCTTTCCTTCATTCCAGCATAGAGAACATTGTGGTTAGTGGCCCACTGAATATAACAAAATCATACCAGTATGATAACCAGACAGGCATCAGAAAAGCAGAGGTGACGTGGACACCTTCTGAAAATGACCATGGCGAGTCCGTACCCTTTTGTTTCTTTGCTGAGACTCAAGAAGGGTAAGATATGAGTTAAAAACTACAAAACCGAAGGTGCCGTAAAGATGAGTTCAAATGGCACTGGTCTTATTTTATGTTTTTTGTCTTTTAGGTACCAGTCTGAGCTGAGATGTGTAGTAGTGACAGTAGGAAGACACGACTTTCTCCCATTCAGTAAGTGCAGAGTATAGTGCATAGTAAAAGAAGTTTGTTGTTATTACTTTTGTTTTACTATAGCAATTTAAGTTCATCCAGTTTAAAGATCACACCATACAGCAATCTGTAAGCCATCAAACATTCAATCGATACAACACTCCCAAAAATAAACATTAGGGTGAATTTAGACAGGGGGTATCCATCTTCGATTCTGGCCATGGTGACTGCTGGTTCTCCTTCCTGTGACTTTCTTCATCAGGGACCAATTTCCTCTGTTAATTAACTTTTCTTCCCTTCATTTTAACTACTGTGTTCCTAAAGACTCCATCCTCTGAAGTGATTTGTTTTTTCCTTAAACGGCAGCCAAACAAAAGTAAGTTGTGAAGTCAGCCAACGGATGACCAGCTAACTCCAACTTATTTCTCTCCATCCAGATTCTTGCTGTTCATTCAACCCGTTATTTACCTCCAGGACTTGCTGGTGCTCATATTCTAACACAGCTGACATTTCTTTTTTCTTAGAGAACCATCTGAATGTTTTGTGGACCTGAGCAAACCGACATCACTGAGGCCTTCACCTTTCTTTATTTTCAGATGTTGTATGATGGACATGGGTTAACTGGTCATGCCATGGCTCATGTTCTCCTCCATTATTGTTTGACTGCTAATTAAGGAAAAAACAAACAATTAAAGAGGTCTGGGTCTTAAATAGCAAGTTAATTACAAATAAGGCAAAAGAAGTTAATTAGCAGCAGGAACTGGTCACCAATTAAGGAAATGGTTAGAATGAAAACCTGCAGCCACCGCAGCCCTCCAGGATCAGAGTTGGACACTGCTGCATTAAGACAAATCATTCGCACTCCTGCCCATCTTATTATTTCTCATTATTAAAACTATTACTAAAAACTGAATGTCAATTTTGAAAAGATGCCAATTGAAACTCTAAATAAATTTTAAAAAAATATACCAGGCTTGGTTCCTGCACGTACGGAAAAAGCTCTCTGTCCATATTTATCCAGCATCTCAGAATTCCACTTAAGGTCTGATTAGAATATGAATTTGTTCTGCCTCAGAGTAGGACATGAGAAGTAGCCAATGAAATATCCTACACCCTCTCCCAGCTAGGAGTATGACTTTGTGTTTGAGAATGAATGATGTCACAATTTTATGACACCCTGAGCCACGAAATGGCACTCATGATGACGTTTTTGTAGTTTTCTAATTGAACTGCCAAGGCTGCATCTCAAAGATAATTATGATTATAATAAAAGTAATAACAGTATTCAAAGTAGTAGAACAAGAAGAAGGAAAAAAATACTGAGGTACGATATTAGGCTAAGCAGCATGTAACTGTTGATTGAAACAACAACAAGAACAACACTGTAATAAGCACTGGAATGGAAAAACACAAATCGACTGTTAAACTCAATAACACTCCTGCTTATTTAACAATGAAAGATTAATGCCTTATCTTCAGAAGAGTCGCCTTCTCGCTGATATGGCCACAGGAAGACACCTCATAAAGTAACAGTTACCGAAAGTTGCCATGGCTATAAGTCCCGTTCATTCTAATGTTTCCTGTCCTCTTCCATTGTCACATGCCATATCTCTCCCTCCATGATCCTCCCTTATCTTCTATGAGATTTTATTTATCCAATGCCCCGGAGAACACTCCGTGCCTTCTTGAATCTCTTCCGGCTTGTAAAGTGTAACACAAATGTTCCAGGGGCTCATGGAATGCAGAGCTCAACATGCACAATGGGAAGTCTGAAAATTCACTTATGGTAAGAGCAAGGGGTCAGTGCTGGGGCCGCTTCTATTTTTTAATATATATAAGTGATCTGGATAAGAATATCAATAACAAGCTGGTTAAATTGGCAGATGATACCCAGATAGATGGATTGGCAGATAATTGAGAGCCCATTGAATCATCACAGAGGTGACTTGATTGAAGTGTTTAAAATAATGAAAGGAATTAGTCCAGTGGATCGAGACAGTGACTTTAAAATTGATTTCAACAAGATCACAGGGATAGAGTTGAAGAAGATAAGGGTGGGGATCATGACATGCAGCTTGGGAGGAGGACTGCAAACACTGGAAGAGCGAACCCAACTTATGGCTCTGCATTCCATGAACCACTGGAACATTCCTGTTACACTTTACAAGCCTCAAGAAGGTATGCGGAGTTTCACAGGGCATTTGATAAATAGAATCTCATAGAAGATAAAGGAGTATCACAGAGAGAGATACGGTATGCAGCTCTGGAAAGGTGACTGGATACACTAGAAGAGTGAGAGCGACTTATAGCAGGTATTAGAACATTCAAACCATCTAGACGAGAACAGGCCATTCAGCTCAGCAAAGCTTGCCAGTTTCTAACAATAACATCAAGTCTAGTTGTGAAGGTTCCCAACTACTTACTGTCAACCACCCTACTTGGTCACTTATTCCAGGTGTCTATAGTTCTCTGCGTAAAGAAAAACTTCCTAATGTTTGTGTGACATTTAGCCTTCACAAGTGTCCAACTGTGTCCCTGTGTTCTTGATGAACTCATTTTAAAGACACAGTAGATGGATCTGTCACACTAGCACGGCCACTTTCGAACATTTCAATCCATTCATAGACGACTCTACGAGAGAGAACTTTATCCCCATACTATGAGCATACATGCGGAGATGAATTTGTGCTCCTGGGCACACCTGCTGCCCACAAAAAGCATATGACAGAATGCTGTTCCTCTTTGGTGCAATTTATAAGTTTCGCAGCCATCTTCACCATAGGGTGACAACTCTTATACTAAACTGCGAGGGCAGCCGGCTTTCCACCCAGAACTAGTCACATGACACTCTCAGAAATGACCAATTACTACTACTTCTGCCGTCACCGTTTCCAGCAAAAATATAAAAGTGCGAAAACGTTTTGAACGTCCCTCGTATATGCAGTTAATTATGGTGTATTTGATAAAGCCCAGATCACGGATGTGAATCTGAAAAAGAAAGACCACAGAAACAGTAGCATTGCTTTGACGCTTGCTGCCACCCGATTGCAAAAACGAGCAGAGAAATGCGTACGCGTGGTGGAAGGCTGCTGTGAAAATGGGCGTATGCGGCTTTTATACATGAGGCCTCTGGTGTGGAGATATGTTAGCAGCACACAAAGTTAGGCAGGGGGGGGGGGGGGGCAAAGATCAGTGCTGGGCCCTCTCCTCTTCTCCCTATACATGTCCTCAGTAGGTCCTCTTATCTAATCTATTGGTTTCTCTTATCAGTACTATGCTGACAATACACAGCTATACTTGTTGTTCCCGCCAGACGATCACAAAGTACCAGCTATCATATCTCACAGTTCAATTTTACATTAGCTAACTTAATTTGCAAATTCAACCACATCTGTTGAATATGAATATCTGTTGCAGTTGCTGAGGCCAGCGTTGTGTGCACCAAGACGACGATGTCCCTGTTTGTGTTGAAGTCTTCGGCCCCAGGCCTTAACGAACAATACATGCGACTTAATGACCCCCGCTGCTCACTGACATCAAATTCAACACATCTGATCGCGAGTGTGTCTCTGAACTCTTGTGGCACCCGTTATCAGGTAAGGCCCTGGGCAGCAGGCTATTGAGGATGTTTTCGGAAAGGGTGTGTTAGAGGTGCTGCATAAATGAAGTCTAACATATACAGTACCAAAACAAGTGTAAGTTGAAGAGAATACGTAACCATGTCATGGACCTCAATAATAATGAAAGTCTGGTTCTTCAGAATTTCAAGCCGGACACAAATTCTTTTCTTGACCTTCTTTAATTTGTTCACCAAGCCAACAGATCAGTTAATAGTGTAGTTAAATGGCTCCTCACTACATTTGATGAGAACTGGCAATTCAGCCCATCAAGCCTTCCACTCCTATTTACCTGATTTCTGCAATCTAACATCAACTTTAGTTTTAACAGTCACCAAAATGTCTACCACACTATGTGGTCACTTATTCTCATACTTTAATGGTTCTATGTATCAAAAGGCATTGTGACTTTTGTCCAGAATCTACCCTCAACAAGCTTCCAGTTGTGTCCCTGTGTTCTTGTTGTAGACCTCAAGTCACAGCTGGAATCCGTGGTACTAATTCCCTAAATGTTTCAGACACTTCACTCTGTTTTCTTAAATTTAGAAGGTTCAATCAGTACTTGATTGCTGTACCAGCACTTCTCTGACCTACCTTTATTATTATTGTTAGTAAATGTATACATTCCAGTACATACCAGCACTTTGCCCCACTTCATCCAAGGGGTCAGCCACTGTCCACTTTCTGAAATTTTTTATTAGTTTCTGGGTATCAACACACTTTCGGATCTCCAAAGACATCACCAACCCCTCATCCCTCCTGCTCTCCAAAATAACTTAACAATTTATTTGCACCAGAGTAGTTCAGGAGCTTCCATAATTTCCTGAGATACATAATGCTGCCAGTTTTTTCCATATTGTATTTCTTCAGAGTGTTGTGGAGGTATCTTTGAGGGAGTCCTCCAGGTCTGATGTGAGATTTCTCACTATATGTATTATATATACAGTATATACAGTGATCCCTCGCTATATCGAGCTTCGACTTTTGCGGCTTCACTCCATTTTAAATGGAAGCATATCTAAATATATATCACAGATTTTTTGCTGGTTCGTGGATTTCTGCGGACAATGGGTCTTTTAATTTATGGTACATGCTTCATCAGTTTGTTTGCCCAGTTGATTTCATACAAGGGACGCTATTGGTGGATGGCAGAGAAGCTACCCAATCAGAGCACGTATTACGTATTAAATAAAACTCCTCAATGATATACGATATGCTTCCCGTGCGGTGCTTCGCACACTTAAAAGCTCTAGCAGCACGTATTGATTTTTGATTGTTTGCTTTTCTCTGTCTCTCTCACTCTCTCTGACGTTCTCTACGCCTGAGAAAGGGGGTGTGAGCAGAGGGGCTGTTTGCACAGAGGCTGTTTGCCTAGAGGATACAGACACTCCTCTCAAAAATGCTAAAAGACTACCTTCACTTTGCTCCCTTTTTCTTGCAGCCGCTTTATCGCGGTGCTTCGCATTCTTAAAAGCCCAACAGCTCGTATTGATTTTTGATTGTTTGCTTTTCTCTCTCTGTCTCTCTCTCTCTCTCTCTCTCTGACATTCTTTGCTCCTGACGCGCACTCTTTTGAAGAGGAAGATATGTTTGCATTCTTTTAATTGTGAGAAAGAACTGTCATCTCTGTCTTGTCATAGAGCACAGTTTAAACTTTTGACTAAAGGGTGCTCTTTCATGTCTAGAGGGCTCTAATAATGTTAAAAAACATATTTAGAAGGTAAGCAGGTTTTCTATGCTCTAACTGCAAAAATATTAGATTTATAAATAAAGAATCCTACTTCATGGAAATTCATTTATCGCGGTAGAGTCTGGAACGGATTAACCGCGATAAACAAGGGTTTACTGTATATACATGCAAAACATTCGGCAGGCAAAGCATGTTAGTGAGACCGCTACAATGGGACACAACGGAATGCCACAGCAGTCCAGGAGAAAATCAACCTAAACCACTTGCTACAAATTCAAAAAATGCTAAAGAGTAATGATAAACTTGTCATTTTGAATTCTGTTCTTCTTTTTAGGTGTTCTGCTTTCATAAGATCTACTGGAAAAAATTTAACTTGTACCACTTTTTTGTTCTGTTTTAAGGAAAATGATACAGAGATAATTTTCCAGAACGAGATTACAACGTTCGATCATTCCAATCAAGTCATAAGCAGAAAAAATCAGGTTGAGATTCCTTTCAGTTGTTCTTACCCTAAAATGGGGACAGCATCTGCTTCCTTCTCTCCTCACAAAGAGAGCTACCTGTTCTCTGAAGCCGGCTTTGGCTCCTTCACCTTCGTGTTTGAGTTTTATGAGAGCGGTGACTTCACAAGCATCATCGACCCCAGCGAGTACCCGATTGAGGTGGAACTTGAGGAGATGTTGTACATGGGCATCAGTGTGGACTCGCCGCTTGACAACATCATGTTGTTTGTTCAGGACTGTAGAGCCACACCTCATGACAACCCCAATGACCCGACCTACTATGACATCATTTCAGACGGGTAAATGTCATTTTTTTTTTAATCTGTTCATTTTGTTGGTTTACTGGTTAAGTTAAAAAAATGTAAACTCCTTAGGATGGTCTCATAATCAAAACTGCAACATTATCAGACATTGACCATTAGTTAGTCTTTCACTTTGGTTTTAAGAATTTTGAAGTACTATGCCTCGAAAAACTTATTAAACTTGTTGACATTTAAGAGGAAGAGTAAATTAAAGGGAACTGAAACTGAACTAGAAAACAGGGGCAATAAAAAAAGAAGATTTGGGGCACTGTGATGGTGCGGGTCCTGCCCCATGCTCCCTCTTCCAGTTTTTGGAGCCTCTTGAATCCAACACCATCGATAGTCATGGCCAGGATGAGCTGTGCAATAAGGACACCACACGAAGCAAGTGGAAGGTGCAAAAGTGTTCAGTGCCTTATTTAAACAATCAAAACAGTGTCCATATAAATAGTGCAGTGCTTCAACTGTCAAATAAATAATCCATTAAAATGGGTGAACGTAGAGGTTAAAAATCCGAACACAAATCCATTAAAAACAAGGTTAAAATGCTGACAGGAATAAGCCTTTTTTTAAAAGCCCGGTGCCTTACCCTTTATCTGGCAGCTCCTCTGCTTATCCCTCACGGGCCTTGCATCAGAGGAGTTGCCCTACCAGCAGGTGCAGCTGACCATCCACCGGTCCGGTTGCCTTCAGTCCCATAGTTACATACAGGCTCCCTCGCCGGACTGAGACTCGGCTGTCATACTGGGGCTCTCCCCCAAAAGCCTCCTCAACCCGTGCTGCAGGAGTGACCGCTTCTGACTGCCCCCCAACCGAGTGTCGGCCACACACTCCTCCTCAGGGGCTCTTCTCCCACCTGCCTGCTTTCTCTCTCATGAGCCCGCTCCCATCCGCTCGCTCACTCCCACACCGGCTCTTTTCTCTTTCTGTCTCCTTCTTTAACCTTTAACCTCTGTCCTCTCTTTTCTCATTCTTTCTTTTCTCCTCCCCTCGCACTCGCACTTCTCCTTTTAAAATGCGGACTTGGCAAAACTGTGATGATTAGCAGCTCCCGGCATCAATTATGGCCACGGGCGATTCCACACCTGTGCACGTAAGTGCGGGACTGCCTGTGTCGTGCACGAGAACCACTCTCGCCACGCTACCACAAAATGATTATTTATTTAAAATGGCAACCAGCCATGGACCTCGCTTTACCACAGGTCCCCTCATATAATTTGAGAAATAAAATAAACAAACAAAGCAATCTACCTTCGTTTAGTAGTGACATCATTTCAGATGCAAGATAGCCAAAGACATCCTGCAGATGGTGGTGGAACCGGTTAAGGGGTTGGATGAGAGGAAGAGGCGGGTTCAGGCAATCAGAAACTGGAAATGATGTCATGACTTGTCTCAATGTCAATCATCGGATGTGTGGATGATAACACAGGAAAGACATTAGGCCACAGTGCCAACCCACAGTCAGTTTGGGGGAATTGCAATTAAATAAGCCATTACGTTGTTTACCAGTCACACATGTTGGACAGACGATTCAGTTCTTAAAAGAAAGGATAGTAAGCGTTGTGACAATCACATCACACTGTCTCCAATATGGGAGCCTTTTTTGAGGTTACATGCCATTGTGCAGTTTATTATACTGCACATTTTAAATATTGGCACAACATGTGATATCATTGCACTTCTGCTATTTACAGGACTGCTACACCCAAAAATGATATTTTTTTTTCTATGTTGTTTACCCCATGTAGATTTTAGTGATGGCTGGGAAAAAATTTTAATCTCATGTTTTTGTGGAGAATGGACATAAAGTTTCTGATATAACAGGAGTCAATGGTGAGCGCTGATGATGGTGAAATTTAAAAACATCCATGAAAAAATTTCACATTACCCATGTCATACAATCTGCATGTCAAGTCATCTAATCATATGCTCATAGCATGGAAAACATATGTCATTTTTGCACATAAATTCATATAATTACAAGTCCAAGGAGGTTCTGCTGAAGCTTTTTAATGCACTGGTGAGACCTCATCTGGAGTTCTGTGTGCAGTTTTAGATAGATAGATAGATAGATAGATAGATACTTTATTACAGGGGTTCCCAAACTTTTGGACCTCAAGTACCACCTGAGGTTAAGTGAGTTGCATTGCGTATTACCCGCACCTTGTTGAAAGGGAGGGAGAGCTATAATGGTTGGGGTTCGGGTCTAAACCGCCCTGAAATCTGAATAAAAGTTAAAGAATTTGAAGAAATTATGCATAAAATTAATGAAAAAATTTGTGCATGTACATAAATTGATAAATTCCACCCCGAAACTAAATCCTGCCTTTCGGCCTGTATGTGATGCAGTTACCGAAGACGAAATGGTATTGGCTTTGTGCTTAGATCGAGTGACTACGATGCGACACAGCGGCAGTACACGTATAACAACAAATGCGAGCGGTTTCTGTGAGGCAGAGTTACCGAAGACTAAATAGTGTCGGCGCTGTGCTTTCATCTAGTGACCAAAAGCTCAAACAGTGAAGAAGTAGAAGTTGACTTCCGCAAAACGGAATTATGGTAGTGTTAAATGAACTAAATACTGATTTGAATAATAGGTTTTATTTATTCAGATGACAAAATTTCACACCACACTAAATTTGGGAATCCACATATTATTTTATTTAAACAGTTTCATTGGTTTTTGCTTACAACAGGCTTGTCATAAAGGGTTTTGCACAGATAAATTAATCAGGGACCACGATGCGTACAACCTGAAAAGGTTCAGCGTACGCATACCACAGTTTGGGAACCACTGCTTTATTAATCCAAAGGGAATATTCACATACTCCATCAGCAACATACTGATAAAAAACAATATTAAAGAGTGATAACAATGCAGGTAAAACAGACAATAACTTTGTATAATGTTAACGTTTATCTCCCCCGCCGCCCCCCGGGTGGAATTGAAGAGTCGCATAGTGTGGGGTCTCCTCAGTCTGTCAGTGGAGCTGCTCCTCTGTCTGGAGATGATCCTGTTCAGTAGATGCAGTGGATTCTCCATTTTTGTCAGGAGCCTGCTCAGGGCCCGTCGCTCTGCCACAGATGTCAATCTGTCCAGTTCCGTGCCTACAATAGAGTCTGCCTTCCTCACCAGTTTGTCCAGGTGTGAGGCGTCCCTCTTCTTTATGCTGCCTCCCCAGCACACCACCGTGTAGAAGAGGGCGCTCGACACAACCGTCTGATAGAACATCTGCAGCATCTTATTGCAGATGTTGAAGGACGCCAGCCTCCTAATGAAGTATAGTCGGCTCTGTCCTCTCTTGCACAGAGCATCAGTATTGGCAGTCCAGTCCAATTTATCATCCAGCTGCACTCCCAGGTATTTATAGGTCTGCAATTTGACTACTTGAATAGATGAGTCTCTGCGTGTAAAAATCCATGTCCAAGTAGTAAAAAGTAGTAAAAAGTGCCCAGGGAACGAGTCCACCATAAAAGAAAGTGATAGGAGTGATCAGTGAAATAGAGAAAAATAGAGAAAAAGGTAGAAAGATAAAGTCATACATGGAGCTGCTGGAAAGGCTTCCACTCCTGGCGGCGCCTGAGTCATATATCAATATATTAGTCTCTGATCTACAAAAAAGACATAGCAGCACTCGAAAAAGTCCAGAGAAGAGCAACTAGGCTTATTAGAGGCCTACAGGGGATGAGTTATGAAGAAAGATTTAAAGAGCTGCGCCTTTACAGTTGAAGCTAAAAAAGATTAAGAGGATACCTGACTGAAGTGTTTAAAATTATTAAGGGAATTATTAATAATTAAAATGAGTTCATCAAGAACACGGGGACACAGTTGGAAATTTGTTAAGGGGAAATGTTGCACAAACTTTGGGACATTTTTCTTCACACAGAGAAACACAGAAAGTTGGAGTAAGTGACCAAGTAATGTGGTGGACAGTGGGACTTTAAGGACCTTCAAAACTCGACTTGATGTTTTTCTGAATGAGTTAACTGAATTAGACAGGTGAACTTTGTTGAGCTGAATGGTCTGTTCTCATCCAGATTCTTCAAATGTTCTAAAATCTCAAGAAAATGAATGTAGTCCACAATAAGGAAGTCCCTTCACATGGGATCACACTTTTGACTTAATGACCGGCCTCTACCCATATTTCATTGGTCAGAAGTACTGTATTCCTTTTAAGAGTACATTATGGTATTAGAATCATTTTAGCCTTGATATTCAAATAAAAGTGAAAAATAAATAAATAAAAACTGTTTCTAGTTGTTAGTTCATTTGGTGAAATCCACCTCTGAATCATCAACTACACATCTCTCTGTCAGTCCTTTGTTTTAGCTCTCCCGCTTGATTAGGTTTTTCTGACTTTGACCTCTTTTGCTGACTTAGATTAGATAAACTTTATTAGTGCAGAGGTGGAGAAAAGTCAAGCAAAATGACACCTTGCCTGAAGATGGGGCCTGAGTTGCCTCAAAAGCTTGCATATTGTAATCTTTTTAGTTATCCAATAAAAGGTGTCATTTTGCTTGACTTCTCACTACATTCATAATGGCTAACACGGTACAACACTCTATTATTAGTGTCAAGGGAAAATGAATGCATACAGAAACATAAAAAACAAATATACAGACTCACAGGACAGCTAATACAGCTAATCATTCAATCAATTAACTGATAAATAAATAAAAATGCATATTGTGCAGATATTTCAAAATGAGCTTAACAAGTACATTAGGAGAACAAATTATATTGCCTGATAGCAGTGGGCACAAAAGACCACTGAGGCACCTGTTAGCACACCGTAGTGAAAAGAGCCTTGGTTTAAAAGTGCTCCACGACAGAGTGCCTCCTGGGAGTGATTGTTTCCTGATGGCATACAATTTAACCATCATCCCCTTTTCCACAACATCTTTCAGTGTGTCCTGGGTTCACCCTGTGATGGATCAGGCTTTCCTGATAGGTTTGTTCAGCCTTTGTGTGTCTTTTGGACTCGAGTTTTTTCTGCAGTAGACCACAACACTAAACACCACACTGACTACTATGTACTGGTAGAACATTTCCAGCAGTATTTCTGCACACATTAAAAGACCCGAGTCTCCTTTGCAAGTCCAGTCAGCTCTGGCTCTTCTTGTCCAGCACCATTGTGTTGTCAGACTAGACCAGTTTGCTGTTTATGTTGAACACCCAGCTACTTGTAGCTCTGCACCACTTCCACATCCTCCCC
>JANRMT010062810.1:9577624-9588102 GCA_026402145.1 Polypterus bichir lapradei
ACATTTCCAGTTAAATCTTGATGCTTATGTCGACTTTATTCTCGACATTTCCAGTTTAATCTCGACTTTTATGACGACTTTATTCTCAACATTTCCACTTGAACCTCGATGCTTATGTCGACTTTATTCTCAACAATTTATGATGACTTTATTCTCGATTTTTCCACTTTAATCTCGATGCCTATGCCGAGATTAAATTCGACATGTTGACATCATTCTCGACATACACTTTTTTTTTCTTCACGGTGTCTGTATTTTGTTTCTTCTCCGTGGCACTAATACGCTTCAGTACAATCAGAATATCAATATAGAAAATATTATATTGGATTATGTACACAAGAAAAGGAAAAACAAATAGAACCAAAGAAAGAGAAGGAAAGAAAGTGCAATCTCAAATCTATAAAGGCACAGACATAAGAACAAAATTAAACACTGCAGTAATGAACTGTTGTGACATATTGTTTAAAATGTATAAATAAATGATACATTTGGGATTTCAGCATAGGAAATATTGTAATGAATTAAGTACACAAGAAAAGGAAAAAAGCGCATTCTGAACTCCGAAAGTCTTAAAAAAAAAATTAATGAATTGTTGACACTACCAAACTATTTTTAAAAATATATAAACAGATGACACGTTGGGAATATCAATATAGGACATATTGTAATGAATTATGAACATAAGAAAAGGAAAGAAAAGCAATAAAGCTCCAAAACAAAATATAATCAAACACTGTAGTAATGAATTGTTAATACTATCGACATATTGTTTAAAAGTATTTAAACAAATGACACTGGAAAAAAAGAACAAGCCGGTAATTATATTAAAGCAGATCAATTTGTAGTCAAAAACATGAACACATAAGGGGGTTAACTTTGTACATCTGATTTAAGATAATTTAACTCAAAATGATTGCGTTACCTGGTAGCTGGTTCTAGTTATATTGACATAAATCTCTTAGATGTGTCACATTAACACAATTAATTGATGGTGAAAAAATAATTAATTTAAAATAATAGGTTTCTCGAACATCTTTCACTTGTGAGAAAAGACTGAAGCCAACTAAATTTGAAATCCCAATTGCACCTACCAAGAAAAATTACTGGACAAATGTATTTTTGATGCTGTGACAATTTCTCAGTAAATGATATTATCCGACCATCTGGCATACAGCACATTCCACACTTTGGTCAATGTCTATACTGGCAATTGTGTGGTCTAAATAAATATAAAATTCTAAATTCTTGATCAGTGTTGCATAGCAGTTAAGGCTTTGAATTTCAAACCCTGAGGCGGTGAATTCGTATCCCACAACTGAGACCACTGTGTGACTCTGAGCAAGACGCTTCACTTGCCTGTGCTCCAAATGGGGGGAAAAATCACAAAAGAAATGGAACCATTTGTGTCTGAAATGTTACAAGTAAGCTTGGATAAAGGCGTCAACAATGTCATAAAGTACTTCCTGATTTGAAGAGCTGAGGTGGTGAGTTGTGTTATCTGTCCTATGAGTCTGCATCCTTGTTTTTTAGGTTTCTGCTTCTGTATGCATCTGGATTTCCCCATGGGATTAATAAAGTTTATTTAATCTAATGAATACAGGTGCAAATTCTGTATGTAGCCATATCAACTGTAGCAGAGACTTATTTTTGAACATTATTAACCATATATAAAGCTACCTGTCCATAACTTTAAACCTTTTGGGCCAGGAGGATCTTAAGATGCCCCTGGTTGATTTTTAGATTCATGCATGCCTAGGGTTGCCAGATAAGAAAATTAGAAATACGGGACACTCTTAAAATCTCTCTCTCTGTGTGTATGTATATATATATATATATATATATATATATATATATATATATAGTAACCCCTCCTCGATCGCGGGGGTTGCGTTCTAGAACCCCCTGTGATAGATGAAAATCCGCGAAGTAGAAACCATATGTTTGTATGGTTATTTTTATATATTTTAAGCCCTTATAAACTCTCCCACACTGTTAACATTATTAGAGCCCTCTAGACAAGAAATAACACCCTTTAGTCAAAAGTTTAAACTGTGCTCCATGACAAGACAGAGATGACAGTTCTTTCTCACAATTAAAAGAATGCAAATATATCTTCTCTTCAAAGGAATTCATGTCAGGAGCAGAGAATGTCAGAGAGAGAGAGAGAGAGAGAGAGAGAAAAGCAAACAATCAAAAAATCAATACGTGCTTTTGGGCTTTTAAGTATGCCGAAGCACCGCAATAAAGCGGCATTTTTTAGAGGAGCGTCCATATCCTCTAGGCAAACAGCCTCTGTGCAAACAGCCCCTCTGCTCACACCTCCTCTGTCAGGTGCAGAGAATGTCAGAGAGGGTGAGAGAGACAGAGAAAAGCAAACAATCAAGCACCGCTCGGGAAGAACATCGTATATCATTGAGGAGTTTTAGTTAATACGTAATTCATGCTCTGATTGGGTAGCTTCTAAGCCATCCGCCAATAGCATCCCTTGTATGAAATCAACTGGGCAAACAAACTGAGGAAGCATGTACCATAAATTAAAATACTCATTGTCCGCAGAAATCTGCGAACCAGCGAAAAATCCGTGATATATATTTAAATATGCTTACATTTAAAATCCGCGATGGAGTGAAGCCGCAAAAGTCGAAGCATGATATAGCGAGGGATCACTGTATATATATATATGCAAGAGTCCGAGGCACCGCTGCAACCCAGGGGGGCTGCCATCTAATGGTAACGCTCTGGC
Source organism: Polypterus bichir lapradei (assembly GCA_026402145.1). Taxonomy (NCBI): domain Eukaryota; kingdom Metazoa; phylum Chordata; class Cladistia; order Polypteriformes; family Polypteridae; genus Polypterus; species Polypterus bichir. The sequence continues at coordinate 9,580,368 of JANRMT010062810.1, forward strand.
CACTCTTGCTCCCATGGTGCTCCCTACGTGGAGGCATCCCGGCCTGGCAAGGGTCCCGGGAAATCCACCACACATTCTTTGCGATAAACACATATAATCAAAGTGGTGTTGTTTCTTTCAATGGAGATGTCCAGGAAGTTAATGCATCCACTCGTTGTTTCTTTTTCCATGGTGAACTGAATTGCAGGGAATATTGAGTTGATGTGCCCATGGAATTCATTTAGCTGATCACTTTTTAATGTGACGAATGTACCTAAACTGATACACTATGTCAACAATACATTTGTCATATTAAAAAGTGACCAGCTTTAAGATACTCTCAAAAATCCTAGCTAGAAGGACGCAAAGTGCTGCCTTCGGTAATATCACAAGATCAAACTGGATTTATTAAAAGCCAATCTCCGACGCCTGTTTAATGTAATATATTCACCAGCAAAGTCAAACACCCCAGAGATATTATTATCATTGGATGCATAAGAAGCATTTAACATGATTGAATGGAACTAACTTTTCACTGCATTAGAGAAATTTGGGTTTGGCCCGAACATTTGTGCATGGATCAAATTACTGCATGCCAATCCAGAAGCTTCAGTTTGTATTAACATCATTTGTTCAGACTACTTTAAACTAGAACGTGGTACCAGACAAGGATGCCCCTTGTCACCTCTGCTATTTGCAATCGCCATTGAACCACTGGCAGTTCACTGTCGAAATGCTTATTAGATAAAGGGGATTATCAGAGAAGGACTGGACAAGAAAATTTCTCTCTATGTAGATGATATGGTACTGTATATATCAGACCCACAAACTACTGTGCCTGCAGTCTTAACAGCACTAACAGAATTTCAAAACATCTCAGTTCTCAGAATTAATTTGAATAAAAGTGTGCTCTTTCCAGTGAATTCTTAAGCACATAATATAAGATTGGACACCTTCTCTTTTATCATTGCAGATCAGTTTAAATACCTAAGGGTAAATATCACAAGTAAACATAAAGCTCTTTATCAGCAAAATTTCGCCATCTGTATGGAAAAAAATTAAGCGACTTGCATAGATGGTCAACCCTTCATCTCACTCTAGCTGGAAGAATTAACGTTGTTAAGATGAATATCCTTCTTAAGCTTCTCTTTTTATTTCAAAACATTCCAATATACTTCAATAAATCATTTTTAAGCAATTAGATTCAATCATAACCTCATTTATTTGGAACTCAAAACATCCATATATCCAAAGAGCGACCCTACAAAGACCCAAGGCAAAAGGTGGGCAGCAAACATACAAGCGATAAAAACCTGGACACAAATAGATGAAGATACACAGGCTTGGTACTCAATAGAAATAAAATCATGCAGTACCTCTTTATATTCACTGCTTTGTGCCCCAATAAATGCAAGTTATTGCCAATATACTAACAACCTAATTGTGCTTCACTCACTCAGAATATAGAACCAATGAAGAAAGCATTGTAAGATGGAGAATCTTTTATCTGTGGCACCTCTGCATCAGAACCACCTTTTTCAACCCTTGCAATCATATGCAGTTTTAAATATCTGAAAAACATCTGAGATTAAATTGCTTAGAGATCTTTATATAGAAAACATATTTGCATCCTATGAACAATTACATTCCAAATTTAACTTTCCAGCAGTACATTTCTTTCACTACTTTCAAATTAGAAACTTTGTTAAACAGAACCTGCCTGATTTTCCTCATATTTCACCCTCCTCTATGCTGGAAAAAATATTGCTCAGTTTTGAGGACTCAGACAGCATTTCTGCAATATATAAATCCATTTTGAAGTCCCTCCCTTTGAAAGATCCAAGAGGACAATGGGAAAAGGATCTCTCACTCAACATATCAGAAAAGGAGTGGAAGGTAGCAATGCAGAGAATTCACTCAAGCTCCATATGTGCAAAAGTATACAATTATTCAACTCATAATTATATATCAAGCACATCTGTCTCGCTTACAGCTGTCCAAAATGTTTCCAGGGTGAGATCCAACCTGCAAACGCTGCAATCAAGTCCCAGCCTCACTGGGTCACATGTTTTGGGCCTGCACCAATTTAACAACATTCTGGACAATTTTTTTTTTTATAAATTAATTGAATTTTTTTTTATTGAAATCACACAACATTCCATACAAATAGATCAATTTTACAAGAATAGGATTGAAAACAAATCAACCCCACCCCTGAGATAGAGATCATGGGGAGCAGAATAAAACTTAAACCTAGTAAAAATAAGTAAATAGAAAAAATAATAAGTGAATATAGATGAATGGAGAAGAAAAAGAAAAAAAATGAATAATAGAAAAAATAATAAGTCAATATAGATGAATGGAGAAGAAAAAGAAAAAAAGGAATAGGGAGAGAATCTGCTTTCTTGGTGCTTTAAAAGCTTATTCTAAAATGTTATTAATTAGATCCTGCCAAGTTTTGAAAAATTTCTTCAGAGATCCTCTAAGTGAGAATTTTTTCCAATTTCAAATACAGTGGAACCTCGGTTCACGAACGTCTCGGTACACGTACAAATCGGTTTACAACCAAAAAGTTCACCAAACTTTTGCCTCGGTTCACGACCACACACTCGGTATACGAACAAGCCAGTTTCCCTTTCGGTTTATACATGTTCAGTCTCTCCCTGTGCATTTCCTGTGCAGCGAGCAAGAGAGAGACAGCATGACACACACAGGCAAGCGAGAGAGACACACACACAGAGGCGCGCGAGAGAGAGGCACACGCGCTAGACAGGAGTGCGCTAGAGAGTGACACACACAGGCGCTCCAGGCTCGTGAAAGAGAGACACACGCACACATGAAAGAGAGAGCGAGGGAGCGAGAGAGGGAGGGCTGGACGCATAAGGTAGAAAAGGCTTGTTTTTGTTTTCAGTTCTGTTTACAGCGATCGGTTCATAGCGTCCATTGTTGCAATGTTACTTTTCTTGGTGGTTTATTAAATTATGGATTTATCAAATGTTTATTTTTTTCCCTGTGCTTAAAACTCATTTAAAAAAGTGTTTGTAGTGAGCGGTTCCTAGCACTATAGCGCAAACTATTGCAGTGTTAGTTTTCTCTGTTGTTCAAGGTTTTCTCAGTGTTAGTCAATGTTTTTACATTTAGTTTACTATTACGCTGTGTATTCTATGGTATAATTAACTATATTTGTGCTTAAAAACTAAAAAAATATATATTTACATACAGTTTTTACGGTCTGGAACGGATTAATTGTATTTACATACAATCCTATGGTGGAAATTCCTTCGGTTCACGACCAAATCGGTTTACGACCAGAGTTTTGGAACGAATTATGGTCGTGAAACAAGGTTCCACTGTAGTATAAAACACCAGTTACCCACTGACTTAAAAGAGGAGAGTTAGGATTTTTCCAGTTGAGCAAGATAAGTCTGCATGCCACTAGTGCAGTAAAGCCAATTACAGTTTGTTTGTCCTTCTCCACTTTAAGCCCATCTGGGAGCCCACCAAACACAGCTGCACAACTGTTAGTGGGTTAGGAGTGATTGTGACACCAAGGCTGTCTGAAAGGCATTTAAAAAGTTTGGTCCAGAATGATGTTAATTTGGCTCAGACCCAAAACATGTGACCCAGTCTGGCTGGAACTTGATTGCAGCGTTCACAGGTTGGATCTCGCCCTGGAAACATTTTGGACAATTTTAACTGAGACAGATGTGCTCGATATATAATTTTGAGTTGAATAATTGTATGCTGGGCACATATGGAGCTCGAGTGAAATCTCTGCATTGCTACCTTCCACTCCTTTTCTGATATGTTGAGTGAGAGATCCTTTTCCTATTGTCCTCTTTGATCTTTGAAAGGGAGGGACTGTAAAATAGTTTTATATATTGCAGAAATGCTTTCTGAGGTCCTCGAAACTGAGCAATATTTTTTCCAGCATAGAAGAAGGTGTGAGATGAGGAAAGTCCAGTCACTGTTCAAGGAGTGGCTGTAGAGGTGGTCCACTCCTACAAGTACTTGAGAGTTCACATCAATGACAGGTTGGTCTGGTTTTGAAACACAGATGAACTATAAAAGAAAGGGAAGAGCAGACTCATTTATCTTAGGAGACTACGTTTCTTTAATACGGGAAGTTGCATTTTCCATATCTTCTTAACTCAAAGATAGCCAGTCTGGTTTTCTATACTGTGGTGTGCCAGGCACAGTAACATCACCTCAAGAGACAAGCTAATTAAAAAGGCAGGCTCAGTTAATGGGAGGCGCTCAGGACCCCCTGGAAGTAGTAGAGGAGGAGAGAATGACGACAAACCTGAGTGCCATTATGAAGACTGCTGCACATCCTCTCTGTGACAAACCGACACTGGGGACTTTCAGACAATGAATCACTTCAGCTTATTTAAAAAGTAAGAAGTTAAAACTAAAGTTTAACTAAAGTTAGAAGTTTAACAAAAGTTAAAACTTTAAAACTTTACTTATGAAATCCATTTTTAATCCCTTTGTCTTGTACAAACACTTGTTTATCTTTCATCAGTCACATACGACTGACAGTAAAAGAAATTCCTTGCTGCTTTTTTCATTCTGTCACTGGCACACAAGAATAACTTTTTTTAGAAGTAATAATATGTTTAAAAGTTCTGTGTTACTGATCGGAATTCAGTGACTTGGAAAACAATGGGTTGAGCAGATACTGTGCATTATTGTACACCACATGTTCATTTTTGTCTTCATTGCCAGTAAATCCAAAGCGTTTCAAGTATAGAATTTATTTTTGTATGTTACATTGAGTGAAAATGCTTGCTTAACAATGAAAACTAAAGGACATTTTGTTGGGGAGGCAGCAGTATTTTCCATCACTTTGAAGCATTGTCAGAACTAAACATAGAAGCAAACATGAAAATAAAATGATGAAAGGGCAGTCTGGCTACAGGGGTGTTACTGGGGGGGTGCACTATGAAGACACAGGACACTAACACCGAGGACTTTTTGCCAAGGTCTTGCTCCGTCAGAATACATACTACTACTAGTAATAACAATAATAGTAATAATAATAAGTAGGGGGCTCTGCCCCCTGCTCACTTCACTCGCCAACCCCTGGGCGGACGCTATGTGCCAGCCACTTTGCATCTCTGTCGCTCGCGTATGTGGATTTCACTTTCACAAATCTTTTAATTCTCGCAGATACGCCTCTTCATTGGGAAGAAACACGAATTAGACGATCTACAAGTTTCTGACTTAAAGTTTAAATCCGAATAATATATACACACTTCTATCATATCACCTATGTCCATATATTCGATCTCTTTTCACTTTTACCTTTTCGTCAATATCGCATTGAATTTTGATTCCGTGTTTGGGATTATATCGTGACAACGCAACGTATAACTGCCCGTGAGTGAATATCGTTTCTTTCTCTCTACACGAGCTGTGTCTGATGAAAGCGGTGTGCCTGGTTGTAAATGTTTTTAATGTGGGCAGGACTTTTCCAAATCTCTTAACATAAAGTCTTGCCTCGCGGGGCTTGAACTTTTCTCTTGTTGGATTTCACTTTCACCAAACAACAAATCTTTTAATTTTCATGGATACCCCTCTTCATTGAGAAGAAACCCTACTTTTCCCTGATGGCAACAAGAATTAGAAAACCTACAAGTCTCCGACTTAAACTTTAAAGCCGAACAATATCTACATACTTCTGTCATATCACCTATGTCCATATATATTCGATCTCTTCTCGCTGTTCCATTATTTGACCGAGTAATAATTTCCTTTTGTTAGCGCTAATGTGATCTTTACTATCAGTATTTTGAGACTTTCGAATTTTAGTACTTTCATAGTCTTTAACCTTCTCTGCATGTGTATTGCGCCAACATTTTTGAACCTCTTTATTACGTTCTACTTTGTCTTCTACTCTGTCTTTTATTTCTGACCGCACTTGGAGCTGAGAGCACAGGAACTTTGTTTGACAATAGCATTCACATGAATGAGAAGTTAGTGGACCGCGGGCGTGGTTGTAAATGTTTGAGAGGAGGGCGGGACTTGTCAAAATCTCTCGGCAAAAAGTCTTGTCTCACGGGACCTGAAATTAACTTTCGCGGGAGTTGAAATTATCTCAGAGAAAGTCTCGTCTCAGGATTTCCTTTTATAATAGAGAGATAATAATAATAATAGAGGCTTTATTTATATAGCACCTTTCACATGCTCAAGGCATTTCACAGAATCTCAGAAATAACAGCAGGGTATATGCAACATTGACTACAAATAATATCTGTATAGAACACTGAAACAGATAAATACAGGATACACAAAGCATTACATGCAATAAAAAAACAATAAACAAGAGTAAAAATACTAAATTCAAAATGAAAAGAAAGCCTGAGCCAATCACATCATTTATGATATAACACACACATACACACACACTTGTATCTGGACAGGGAGGTAAACTGAAAAAGGGGCAGAATGGCAGGTTACATTAAACGCCTTCCTGCACAGATGAGTTTGAAGTTGTTTTTTAAAATGGAGTCAGCTGATCTCATTAATTTTGGGACCTCTGCAACAACGCATTATGTGGTATTTTATGTATCAAACGCCACCGTGGGTAGAAGATAGACAGTACAGTGTGTACGACTGATTTAATGACACACAGACAGAAGTGCTAATAAACGCTATAATAACACAGCTTTTAATAAAGGCTGTACATTGCCATTCTGGATTTACATCATAATCTGAAGTCGTACAAACTCAGATTTGAAAGACCAGCCTAGAGTTTCTGAGTTGGAAATTTGACTTAAGGGGACATTCCAGTTGAAAAATCCAACTAGGAACTTGAAAGTTCCGACTTCCCACTTCAAATGGAACACAACATAACCTCGGCAATTGAATTTTAGACTTCGAAACTGGCAGACCTCATCATGTATTGAATACCATTTTTGAAAATCAATATAAGGTGCCCTCTAGGAGAGTATGCCAAGTCTCTTATTGTAACTGTGTTTCCAGACACAATTTCAAAAACTCCATTATGAATGTGTTAATTATGTTACAGTTATAGGCAAACACGACAAGATGGTTTACACATATAGTAATATGTTTGCTTTCTGATACAGGATAACAGTCTTTACCATCACATTGGAAAGACCAGGGAGCTAGTCATAGACTCAGGAAGCAGGATACAAACCACACACACATCTACTTTGGAGAAAATGCTGTGAATGAGGCGAGTTGTATTTAAATTCCTTGACATCATCAATGGCCTGTAGTGGTCACAAAATATCTCAGCTATCATGAGAAAGGCACAACAATGTCTTTATTTCCTCAGATGTCTACAGTATGTTCAGATATTTCCATTTATGCTGATCAACTTCTACAAGTGCACGGTGGAGTCTATCTTACCTGTTTTTATAAGATCCTGGTAAGGCACCTACTCAGCCAGGGTCTGCAGGACACTATCTGGGTTAAGGATAGTGGGCGGGGCGTAAAGAGAATGCTGACTACAGGGGTGTCATCTAACGGGCTTTAGAGTGTCTCAAATCACTAAATTGTAGTTTTAAATTGTAGAGCAGAAGGGTAACCCAAGGAACAATGTCCCAAAACATTATAGACAACACTTTAATTGAGCTTTTGGTGCCGTTCAAACCGACTCTGTTTTGGTTAATGCTGAAGAAACATGTTATATCTACAGTATCTGTCTATTTATCTGACATATAGTGCCTTTCACTCACTCTATCTATCTATCTATCTATCTATCTATCTATCTATCTATCTATCT
>JANRMT010062810.1:9595664-9607636 GCA_026402145.1 Polypterus bichir lapradei
TAAGTTTTAACCTTGGTATAGTGACAGGTTTTAGTGGTGCCACTCTTGATTTCCCCATTAAAAATGAACAATGTGTCTTATTTTCTTTATTAATCAGGAGGAGGTAGGAAACAGTGCCATACCTGGTATCTGAAGCATTTGTGCAGTCATTATTTGACTAAATTCTGGTGGTTTAATGCGCCTGTTTACATTGTAATCCACAAGTAGCTGCAAATCGCCCATCCATTTTTTCCATTGCCGGACATACTTAAGTTCCACTTCTTGATCCCAAGCATATTTCTCTTTACACAGTTCTCTTAAAATAAGCATGGCAGGCAGTATGATTAGTGCTAAAAATCCAAGTGGGTGAAATATTGAACTGCCCACTGACAGAATAGCATGTCTTGTAGCAGGCTTATCTCACAGCTTTACCTTGAACTTGAAACTGTCGGTCTGTGTGCACCATTGGACACCTAAGGCTCGTTCGACTGGTAACAAATCATGGCTTAAGTCCAAGTCTTTTTGATCTATTGCCCTGTCTTCTTCAGGAAATGACAACAAGACTGCTCCGTTATTACTTATCCATTTTGTAAGATAAAATCCTCCCTTTAAGCACAGTGTATGAAGATCTTTGGCCAATTTTATGGCTTGTTCTTCTGTAGCAACTGAGTTTAAACAGTCATCAACATATGTAGAAGTTATTTAACACGGTGCTAACTGCTTCCTCTGGAGCTGTGCCTCTTGAATCCTCTGCCATTGTTCGTAAAGCTTAATAGGCACAACTGGGTGATGACGTAGCACCAAAAAGATGCACTGTCATTTTGTATTCCACTTATCCATTGTTTAGATTACCTTCAGGCCACCACAGGAAATGAAGAAGATCTGTATCTTCATCTTGAACTTTCACTTGATAAAACGTTGATTTAATATCTGCCATGAGAGATATTGGCTCCTTTCTGAATCTTGCAAGAACTCCAATGAGTGTATTGGTTAATAATAATAATAATACATTTTATTTATATAGCGCCTTTCCCATGCTCAAGGCACTTACAGAATATAAGAAAGAACAGCTGGGTATACATTAAGACAGTGTTTTCTGTGATTAGTGTCTTTTGTCTTTCTGGGCTGTGTCCGGACTGACTGACTATATATTGAATTGCCTTTCTCACTTCTTTCAGACGCAGTAGCACTTCTTTAAATCTAAGGAACCAAGCTATTGCTTTCTTTAATTTGAACCATTTTGAGTAGTACTCCATAAGTCTTTTTACTGGTTCAATTTTTTCTTCTACACTTGCAAAATTTACTACACACACCTTTTGATTTCCAGATCGTCGTTAGTAGACAGGTCCACTTTGTCCGGTCTATTAGGCCATTCATGCTCTGGCTGTAGCGGGAAGTTTGGGCTTTGTATCCAAGTCTTACTTTTAATGAAGCTTTCTGTTGTCGATCCTCTTGATGCCTGATCCGCAGGATTCTGTGCAGATGCGACATGCCTCCATTGCGAGAGTTGTGTGTGCTCTCTTATCACTGCGATTCTGTTGGCAACAAAAGTTTTGTAGCTCGTGCTTTCATTTGCAATGTACCTTAATACTGTAGTGCTGTCAGTCCAAAAGATTGATTCTTGCAGGGGAATCTGTAGTTCTTGTTTTAACATTTTGTCCATTTTGACCTAAGGCAACCACTACTGCTGTAAGTTTTAACCTTGGTATAGTGACAGGTTTTAGTGGTGCCACTCTTAATTTCCCCATTAAAAATGAACAATGTGTCTTATTTTCTTTATTAATCAGGAGGAGGTAGGAAACAGTGCCATACCCGGTTTCTGAAGCATTTGTGCACTCATTATTTGACTAAATTCTGGTGGTTTAATGCGCCTGTTTACATTGTAATCCACAAGTAGCTGCAAATCGCCCATCCATTTTTTTCCATTGCCGGACATACTTAAGTTCCACTTTTTGATCCCAAGCATATTTCTCTTTATACAGTTCTCTTAAAATAAGCTTGGCAGGCAGTATGACTGGTGCTAAAAATCCAAGTGGGTCAAATATTGAACTGCCCACTGACAGAATACCACGTCTTGTAGCAGGCTTATCTCGCAGCTTTACCTGAAACTTAAAACTGTCAGTCTGTGTGCACCATTGGACACCTAAGGCTTGTTCGACTGGTAACAAATCATGGCTTAAGTCCAAGTCTTTTTGATTTATTGCCCTGTCTTCTTCAGGAATGGACAACAAGACTGCTCCGTTATTACTTATCCATTTTGTGAGATTAAAGATCTTTGGACAATTTTATGGCTTGTTCTTCTGTAGCAACTGAGTTTAAACAGTCATCATCATAGAAGTTATTTAACACAGTGTTAACTGCTTCCTCTGGAGCTGTGCCTCTTGCATCCACTGCCGTTCTTCGTAAAGCTTAAGAGGCACAACTGGGTGATGACGTAGCACCAAAAAGATACACTGTCATTTTGGATTGGTTAGATTACCTTCAGGCCACCACAGGAAATGAAGAAGATCTGTGTCTTCATCTGGAACTTTCACTTGATTAAACGTTGATTTAATGTCCGCCATGAGAGAAACTGGCTCCTTTCTAAATCTTGTAAGAACTCTAATGAGTGTATTAGTTAAATCAGGTCCTTTCAGCAACTGTTTATTTAGAGAAAAGCCTTGATGGCTGTACAGTCAAAAGCCACTCTAATCTTATTTTTCTTTGGATGATATACTCCATGGTGGGGGATGTACCACACTCTCTCTTTTTCAAGGGTCCGCTGTTCAGTGGGTACCTTGATGGCATATCCTTTGTCTAAAATGTCTTCATGAAAGTTTTGTAATCTTCATGGAATGTTGGATACTTTGAAAGTTTCCATTTAGGTTCGGCAATACAGCGATTGTTTGGCACTTTAAGTGTCTCATCTTTAAAAGGCAGATTAACTCTTTGAGGGCTGAATATTTTTTCCAAAAAACTTAGTTTTCTGAAAAGCACACAAAGCAATGGTTCCACACATAAATCAACATAAAACGCCTGTTGCTACGTGCTGTGGCTGCTGTTGGTGTATGTTGGGCTCCACGGGGGCGCCTCGATGGTGAGCAGGAATACACGGTGGGCCGGCTGCCTGGTTGTCTTCCTACAGCAGATGGGTGGCGGTGGCAGTCTCAGTGTAACGCAATATGGTTTGTACCTCTTGTCATCATAAGTGGTGGTCCTCCCAGGCGAACGCTGCTGTAGGTGTATCAACTACAGGGTGGTCCAGATCTAATTATGCAGATCCAGATCATCTAGATGACTTTGATTTATGCGGGGATGATTCCAGTTTGGCGCAAAGACGATTCTTCATGTCATCTGTTCGTACACTTCTCGATGCTCCAGGATTTTTCAGGTGATAAGCGTAATGAAAATTGCATAATTAGATCTGGACCACCCTATACACAAACGTGTTCAACACCACGATCAACTGGGGCCTGATCAGCTGATGCTAAAATGCCGTTTTTGTTTTCGATGTCCATCTCCTGATCACTTGCATCAAATTCCAAGTCTGACAAGTCAGAATCTGATTCAGCGATCATATGTAGAACATCCACGGAGTATTTAGTCTGTTGCCAGATGTCGATGCCATTTTAGAGGTTGTTTGCTCTTCGCTACTCACGCAGGGAATCGAGTTTAAATCAACAAAGCTGCTTAACTTTCCTTCTAGCAAAGAGAGTCAAACTTAAACGTAAGGACGAGTTTTGTCGCAGTTTACAGCTGATTGCCGTCCTCTACCCCTGAATTTTGACAAAAGTCGACATCAGCCCTGAAAAAGTTAATGCAATAGTGTCCATCCACTAGTCTAGTAGAATCTGAAGCTATGCGCATGAATTTAATGTCCTCCTGTGACATTTCCTCCTTTTCCTCACAACTGCGTTCTGTAAAGTCTGTATTGTATTGCTGGAGTAACATTTGTTCTACCTCCATTATTATCACATAATTGACCGAATAACTTTGCAGTCTTTTTTTGTCTGAGCCCTTTATCTATCCATTAATAATCCACCCACAGAATGTTTTCACAGCATAAAGTCCTTCATCTTCACTATGTATGATTTGCCATGGCTCCATGACTTTACGGGCATTTCTACTTAATAACAATAATATTAATAATAGAATTGTAATTACAATATTATAGCTTTGGTCAGCATTTATCTGGGGTAGATGCACGTCTTTTATATTAGACCATTTCTTGCATAGGGATGCTCTCCCTTTTCACTGGTACAGAGTTCAGTGTGAACACTTTTGGTAAATCAACAAATGTATTTTGCTCTATCCCACATACTTGCAACTTCGTTAAGACTGTACACTTCACTCATTTCTGTCTATTTACTTTCTCTCTTTCTACAGTGCTGATGTAGATGTGAGACTTTCTTCCAGAAAGATTTAACTGCTCTTGCATACTTTCTCTGCAACATGTAGCTGTGCTGCCAGAGTCTGTTAGAGTAGATGTTTCTACACATTTTTCATTTGTTTCAGACTTAACTTCAGCTGGAGTCACAGCTATGACACACTCTTTACCGGCCCCGCACTGTAAAAAATAATGCGTTAAAATTACTTAAAAAAAATAAGGCAACACATTACAAGCAATATTTTTGAGTAGATTTAATATACTGCACTATTGAGTAAACTTAATTTATTAATTAACTCAAATTTACCTAAAAAAATGAGTTTGATTAAATATAAGTAGTGGCAAAAATGTTTTCAATATACTCCGGTTTTCATTTGAATTACAGTACTCAAAAAAGTGAGTATGCAACACTGAACAGTAATGACTGTATAACAAATACATGCTAAAAATCCATATATCTTTATTTATTTGAACATACACAGATAGTCACAACAACGGAGTTACATTTTCAAAGGAAAATTTAATCAAATGTCTGAGGATAATTTTTACTGAATTACTGACATTCAAATGTTAATGAAAATTTTCTTTTTTACTTTTTTAAACTTTTTTTTAAAAAGTGTATTTTAATCAAATAATGTCCCAGGAATGAGTGGTAAACGGGAAGGAAACAGAGAGTGAAGAGGTGCCACTCTTCAAACAATTCCTGCATTTACGCCAACATATCCTCTTAAATGAATGGCCGCCTTTTCACTACTTTTCAGTATGCAATAGCGAAAATCCTGAAATAAAATAGGACGTAGGAAATCAAACATCGCTAAATGAATCACAGTGTTAAGAATTAACCAGGAAAATACATGGCCTGTGTATAATACTAATTAAATAAGAGGTCAAATAATACCGTGACGGTTAGGCAAACGTTTTTTTATGTTGTTTACAGGTTGTAGTTTAGGAAAAACGCCATATCATTCTCAAATTTATCTCAAAGTGTCATTTTCTTTTTCTGTGTAGAATAAAAGTTTTAAACGATAAAAAAAAAAAAAATATGAACATACGTAACTATCCGAGAAATGTGCTTGCTTTTTAAAGCAAACCAACGAGGTAAGTTGTTAGAAAGACGCTACCTTGCCCGCCATGTTTCCCACATGAAGGGAAAGGTTTCGTGAAAACAACAAATGCTCACGTCTGTAACTATATGAAATGAAATACTAGTTATTCATTACAGAATTAATATGCTTTATACTTACACATTCGTAGTAAAATAGCTCTTATTATGGATAAGCGTTACAGCTGAATGCGTTGTTGTAAAGACCAAGAAATCGATGTGAGAGGAAGTGCCCTGTCATTAAATTTAACTTAACTTAAATGTGTTCAATTCATAGCATAGTTTTTTTACTTAGAATAAGTTATAAAAAATGTTTACATTTCTAGAAAAATAATAAGTTAACATTATTCTTAATTTTTTTATTGAATTAGAATTAAATAATCAATAAAAAGGGTAAAACCCATTTTTATTAATTAAGGTTATGTTTATTTTGTGTATAGTTAGCTATTTTTTATTATTATTTTTCACACATGCAAGATTTATTTTTTACAGTGCGGTATCAGTACACCGGCAAAAGGAAACCTCCTAAGAAAGACAGTCGCATAGCTGCGAATGCACAAACAATATGAGCATGTCGGCATCACGAATCCTCCTAGGAGAGAGATGTCCAGAGTAGTTCTGACGATTTCAATACTTTCTAGGATCCCGTGCTTTTAACAGCACCGGCTTACACAGTTTATATATATATATATAGTAAAGAAATAAAGTTACACAAATTGAACTTTTGGGGTTTCCACCCTGGTTTACTTGAACTTAAATAGAGTACTGTCTCCACAATACAAAGTAAATGGTCACACCGGACAAAATTACAGAAAAATAGGGGAACATTTATACAGAGGGACAAGAAATTGAATCAGGGATGCTGGGAGAACTCAGATGCATGTTGGGATACCGACGTCATCATCTTGGGACTGGAGGGACAACAGGAACCCGGAAGTATGGCTTCATTTTGTTTACCCCGGGCTTTCTTACGGCAGCGCGGTCTCGTTCTGGCTGATGAGATAAGAAGAGAAAGGTTAGTGCGCCGCCTCTGTCCCTCAGCATGGGTTGTCGCAATGTGATCCGAGTCCTTAAACTGCTCCTCATGCGTGACTATATATATATATATATATATATATATATATATATAGTGAGTTGGAGGGCTGATCGCACCCCAAGAAGATACAGGCGCCACTGGGAAAACCCCAATCCCTGAAACACAGACTACCCTCACATTGCTCCTTACCTTCTCACTTGCGCTATAACGCGTAATACAAGCCTCGCGCGATACTCCGCTAACTTAAAAGCCTTGTGCAGCGCCTGTCAGTTTTGTAATTGATTGTTTGCTTTTATCTCTCTTTCTCTCTCTCTGACATTCTCTGCTCCTAGTGGAACTGTCATCTCTGACTTGTCATGGAGCACGTTTAAGCTTTTGAAAAAATAAACAAATGTTTGTTTGCAGTGTTTGAATAAAATTCCGTTTTCTACAGCCACCTGTGTCTCTGTGCAAACCTGTGACCCAAGCGTGACTATATATATATCGTGACTCGTGACTTGAAAAATTTGGAATGTAAGTTACCCTTGATGCATAGGTGCTCGCTAAGAAATGTTTTTAAAAATTTTTTGGTCCAAGCATGTTCTGTCTGTTTGTCTGTCCGCTTTATGTCTGTCCACTTTCACAAGAGAATTACTTAAAGGATTTTGACCTGCTTGTTTTCTATAATTTGCTTGAACTTTCCGGTTGATTTTGTGACTTCTCTCATCGCGCTAAGTACCACTGTTCGCTTGCGGTACCGATGTATTTATGCAAATCCAAGAGAGTGAATGTGGGCCGAGAGCAGGGGGGCGGGGCCTTCCTCACTCACATGCCAGCCTCAGTCGAAGTTGGTTTACGTCTCACCACGTGTTGGAGTGCACCTTGCCTCCGCTTAGCTAGCGATGCCTGTTTGTTCAACAGACGTTATCATCTACAGATTGCTAAGGAGTAACGTTTGACGTTTTTAAGAGAGAGATCAGAGCTCCATGTGTTTTAGAGGGTAGCTGCTGATTGTCAGAGATATCACGGCCACATGCTTTTCTTCCCATGCGGGGAACGCTCTCCCGTCAGAGCTGAACACGATCAAATACAGTACCAAAGTCTTATTCATTTTTAAAGTTCGTCCTGTTTAATTAAGTCAATGTATGTGTGTGTATATGTATGTATGTTCCAGCATCACTTCCGAACAGCTGAAGAAATTTTCATGAAACTTAGTGCACGTTCCTCATTGGTCAACTAAAAACACTGTAGGGTAAAATCAGCCCTAACCCTCTACCTTCTGGGTAGGGTAGGGTGGGGGGTGATCTTGCAGTCTTGTATGCATGTTATCATCCAGTTGACACTCCGGAATGACCACCAGAGGGCGAACTGGAGGTGACTGCCAGCATTCTTTATATTTGAGCACCACTGAGCCCCTGTTGCTTTTGACATTAAATAGAGTTGGCTGGATGATAGCATATATACAAGACCGCAAGACAAACAAATTAGTGAGTCTTCATTGTTTGTTAATGTATTTTTATTTTTAAAGTTGTGTTTTTTTAAATTATATATTTCTCAAACAATTAAAAAAAAGAAAACACTTTATTTTCCTCCCGGGCAACGCTGGGTATTTCAGCTAGTTACTAATAGAGTTACAACTAAGTACCGTAAGAAGGTGGTAAAAATATATTTTTATTACGAAATTTGAAAATGAACTAAATATGGGAAATTTGGGTCTCCCTGAATGGTCAGTACGGGACAGGGAACAAAATGACATATCCTGTATATAAGGGACGTCTGGCAACCCTACGGTTAACCAAATCCAAAGGCCAGGACTCAACAGTACGGCACGTGCGGTGCAGACCGGTTACACAGGCATGAACCTCACTGCACGTCACTGCCCTGCCCTAAAAGTGAAATCGACATTTTGATTGATGTCATGATCTGACAACCTTGGACTTTACAGACCAGCCCGGAGTTTACGGATTGGAAATGCAACTTAAGGGGGCGTTCCAGTTGAAAATTCCAATCAGTGTCTGGGAAATTCCGACTTCCCACTTGAAATGGAGTGCAGCATAATTCCAAATCCTCTGTGCGTTCAGGTGATATCTCCATTGTCTGTCCGAGAACATGTGGACCCATATGTGGGCCTGGAAAATATTAGGGAAAGAGGTCTTATTTTAGGAGTATGTTATAGACCACCCAATTCAGACAATAATTTCAACACACATCTTTTTAGTAATATCAAAAAGGCAAGTTTACAGGGAAATATTATAGTCATGGGGGACTTTAATTATCCAAATATTAACTGGGATAACCTTGCAGATGGAGGAGCACAAGAGCAGGAGTTTTTAGAAGTAATCAGCGACTGTTTTTTAACACAGCATGTTAAAGTACCAACACGGGGTGAAGCCTGTCTAGATTTAGTATTCTGTAATAATCAGGATAGAATTGAGGGTGTAGAGGTAATTGAACCAGTAGGGTCAAGTGACCATAATGTAATACAGTTCTCAGTATTTTGTAATAGTACGGATGCAAAGACTAAAATTGTTAAATTGAACTTTGGTAGGGCTAATTTTGAGAAGATGCGACAAAGTCTAAGTAGGATAGACTGGGATAAGCTTTTAAGTGTGGAGACAGTCGAGGAGCAGTGGAACAGGTTTAAAAATGTTTTACATGTAATGCAGGA
Source organism: Polypterus bichir lapradei (assembly GCA_026402145.1). Lineage (NCBI taxonomy): Eukaryota > Metazoa > Chordata > Cladistia > Polypteriformes > Polypteridae > Polypterus > Polypterus bichir. The sequence continues at coordinate 9,604,795 of JANRMT010062810.1, forward strand.
CAGATACATACCTAAATTTGGAATTAATAGGAAACTAAAAAAAACTCCACGATGGATTAATAAAGATTTAAAAAAGAAGTTGCAAAGGAAAAAACTGCTGTATAAGGCATATAAGACTAATGACTGCAAAGTGAATCGTAGAGCGTATGAAAATATGAGAGCAACCATTAAGAAGGATATCAGGGAGGCTAAAAGACAGTTGGAGAGGAATATAGCAGATAAGGCGAAAGAAGACCCCAAGAGATTCTTTCAGTATTTTAGTAGTAAAAGAACAGTCAAGGAGGAGGTCAAGTTCATCAGGAATAGTAAAGGGGAATTAAAAGATACAGACAATGAAATAGCAGATGCCCTAAACTTACATTTTTCGGAGGTGTTTACAAGTGAGCGAGTGGATAACCTCCCAGAGGTAAACGCAACTACTAAGGAGGTACTGAGGGATTTGGAAATTGAAGAGGGAGAAGTGCTGCTCAGATTAAATAGGCTGAAATCAGACAAATCACCAGGCCCAGATAATATTTATCCTCGTGTTCTTAAGGAGGCTAGTGAGTACAGATATAAACCCTTGACACATATTTTTAGGAAGTCACTGAGCACTGGAGAGATTCCGAAGGACTGGAAAATGGCAAATATCATCCCATTATATAAAAAGGGTGACAGGGCAGATCCAAGCAACTATAGGCCAGTAAGCTTAACATGCATCACAGGAAAATTAATGGAAGGAATTATTAAGGGTAAGATTGAGCAACACATGGCAAGGACAGGAGTTATTCTGACCAGTCAGCATGGGTTCAGAAGAGGGAGGTCGTGCGTTACTAACATGTTGGAATTCTATGAGGTTGCAACAAAAGCATACGATCAAAGTGGAGCATATGATGTTATTTATCTGGACTTTCAGAAAGCATTTGATAAGGTGCCACATGAGAGGTTGGGCATCAAGTTAAAAGAAGTGGGAGTTCAGGGTGATGTTTTTAGATGGGTACAGAATTGGCTCAGACACAGGAAGCAGAGGGTGATGGTGCGAGGAACCTCATCAGAACTGGCCGATGTTAAGAGTGGTGTTCCACAGGGGTCAGTGCTAGGGCCGCTGCTATTTTTAATATATATAAATGATTTAGATAGGAATATAAGTAACAAGCTGGTTAAGTTTGCAGATGAAACCAAGATAGGTGGATTAGCAGATAATTTGGAATCTGTTATATCATTACAGAAGGACTTGGATAGCATACAGGCTTGGGCAGATTTGTGGCAGATGAAATTTAATGTCAGTAAATGTAAAGTATTACACATAGGAAGTAAAAATATTGGGTTTGAATACACAATGGGCGGTCGGAAAATCGAGAGTACACCTTATGAGAAGGATTTAGGAGTCATAGTGGATTCTAAGCTATCAACTTCCCGACAGTGTTCAGAAGCCATTAAGAAGGCTAACAGAATGTTAGGATATATAGCACGATGTGTGGAGTACAAGTCACAGGAGGTTATGCTCAATCTTTATAATGCACTGGTGAGGCCTCATCTTGAGTACTGTGTGCAGTTTTGGTCTCCAGGCTACAAAAAGGACATAGCAGCACTAGAAAAGGTCCAGAGAAGAGCGACTAGGCTGATTCCAGGACTACAGGGGTTGAATTATGAGGAAAGATTAAAAGAGCTGAGCCTTTACAGTTTAAGCAAAAGAAGATTAAGAGGTGACATGATTGAAGTGTTTAAAATTATGAAGGGAATTAGTACAGTGGATCGAGACTTGTATTTTAAAATGAGTTCATCAAGAACACGGGGACACAGTTGGAAACTTGTTAAGGGTAAATTTCGCACAAACATTAGGAAGTTTTTCTTTACACAAAGAACGATAGACACTTGGAATAAGCTACCAAGTAGTGTGGTAGACAGTAAGACGTTAGGGACTTTCAAAACTCGACTTGATGTTTTCTTGGAGGAGACAAGTGGATAGGACTGGCGAGCTTTGTTGGGCTGAATGGCCTGTTCTCGTCTAGAATGTTCTAATGTTCTAAATGTTCTAAATAAGCCAGTTCTTGTAAAATGTTCAAAAATACACTCCGCAGGCGAGAGAACTCAAATTAAAATTTTAAAATTTGCCAACAGATTCCCTCTAATGACTCCAGTAGCAAATATCAATAAATTCGGCGTACTGTGAGCTGCGGTAATTCATGAAGACAGACTGACTGACTGACATGACTTGGGTGGTTTGTGATGCGATTTGCAGCACACGCAGTGCCCCCAAAACTGGGCTGCCTGGAGTGAATGAAACGGCCAGAAAATGAAGCAGTTCTAATAGACGTGGTGGCGGTGAAATGAAACTTAAGAAGTCTGGTCCGTCCTCAAGAAACAAAATGTGTTTTCAGCAGTGCTTTGTTACGTTAAAGAAAGACCGCATTCCTTACACGCCTTTTTATCTTTTCAAATAAATTAGACACAAACATTATCGTTTCCCTGAACAAATATGTCACGCATCAGTCGTTAAAGTGACTTATTTGTGAAATATCTATAAAACAAAAAAGAAAAGTGAAATTGCCTGGAGAGATGTACTTGTTCTCAGAACATACCGATTAAATATAAAAATAAAGAAGATTTTCCGGTTTCTCGATAATAAACCTGAAAGTTTGGCTGTCTGGCTTCTTCGCTATTATAGGCTTGTAGAAAGACTGAGAATCTGACCGGTGAAGCAACGGCGCATGCAAAATAAATAAAATAAATAAAAATCTCTTTAAGAGGCTGAAGCTTTGACGAAAGAAACAGCGTAAAGGTACCCGATGTGAAGCAATACAATTTAACTATGAAATGATGCGGGCAATCATACGGAATCAAATAAAGGCCACAGAGAAGA
>JANRMT010062810.1:9637853-9662863 GCA_026402145.1 Polypterus bichir lapradei
ATCAGCATTAGTATTATTATTACCAGCATTATTATTATTATTATTATCAGCACTATTATTATTATTAGCATTATTATTATTATTATTATTATTATCATTAGCACTATTATTATTATTATCATCTTATTATTATTATTTTCAGTATTAATATTAGTATTATTATTATTTTCAGCATTAATATTATTATCATCAGCATTAATAATATTATTATTGTTATTAGCATTATTATACTTTTTTTTTATTTATTTACTTATTTATTGCTTTATTTTTTCAGATTAAATTATACATTTATTTACTTAATTTATTCACATGAAGGCACCATACATTAGCTACTCACACACATAACTATGGGTACACTAAGGTTTGTCAGTTGGAATGTTCACGGAACTGGCTCTAGAGAGAAGAGATTAAAGATTTTTGATCAGCTTAAAAGAATGCAGGAAGATGTTGTCTTATTACAAGAGACTCATAGGTCTGCCACAGTTGCAGATGAACTTAAAACATCTGAGTTTCCCAGACTGTTCTCTGCCCCCTATAACTTTAGACAAAGAGGTGTAGCTATTTTAGTACACAAAAATATCAATTTTACAGTATTGGACATAGTCTCAGATCCAGATGGTAGATTTATAATACTAAAACTATCTATACAAAATCAAAGCTTATGTATTGTTAGCATATACTGTCCAAACATAGATGACCCCGCATTCTTTCATAATTTTTTCTCTGTACTCTCCGAACACTTGGACTGTCCACTTATACTTGCGGGAGATTTTAATTTTTGGATGGATTATTCTTCAGACAGGCTCAGTACAGCTGGGACTCAGCGCAATTGGCATTCCACTAATATAGTCAAACAGTATATGAGTGATTATGGGCTTTGTGATGCATGGCGATCTTTTTATCCCAGCCGTAGAGAGTATACTTTTTTCTCACACATTCATCACTCTCACTCACATTTGGACTATTTTCTAGTCAGCAGCTCATTATTGGCTAACATTTCAGACACTGAGATACACCCTATAGTTGTCAGCGATCATGCTCCAATTTCTTTAACTCTGTTAAATAAGAAAAAAATCCCATCAAGTAAAAACTGGAGGTTTAATACGTCATTGCTTAGAGACGTAGATTTTGTGGAATATTATAAAAAAGAGTGGGCTTTATATTTAGAACATAATGACCTGCCTGGAACATCAGCATCTGTTCTCTGGGAGGCAGGGAAAGCAGTGATGAGAGGTAAAATAATCTCCTTCTCATCACATAAGAAAAAAATAGAAAACAAACGTATTCAGGAATTAGAAGAAATCATTAAGTCTTTAGAGGCATCCACAGAAGAAGAATTACAAAACAAATTGCGTAAAAGTAAACTAGAACTTAAAGGAATTATTGACAAAAAAATACAATTTTTAGCACAAAGACTACGAATAGAAAACTTTGAACACGGAAATAAATCAGGCAAGTTTTTAGCCAACCAGTTAAAAATAAACAAAGAGAAAACTGCCATATCTGCTGTTAAAGACTCAACTGGGAATATAGTATATGATCCTGAAAGAATAAACAACACTTTCAGAGATTTTTACAAAACCTTGTACTCACCACAGATTAACCCATCAGATAATGAGATCAATGAGTTTCTAGACAGGATAATACTTCCTAAATTATCAGATAGTCAAGCTACAGTCCTGGACTCGCCATTAACATCAGATGAGCTTCACGAAGCTCTTAACTCCATGCCTAATAGAAAAGCTCCAGGTCCAGATGGGTTTCCAGCAGAGTTCTACAAAGAATTCTGGATCATTCTAGCTCCAACATTTTTCAGAATGATGAGTGACTACAGCCAAATATGAATTCAGCCAACATTAGTCTCCTGTTAAAACCAGGCAAAGATCCTATATTTCCTACCAGCTATCGCCCCATTTCACTTATTAATGTTGACCTCAAAATAATTTGTAAAGCCCTTGCAAAAAGATTAGAGAAGGTAACCCCTTTCATAATACACCCAGACCAAACTGGTTTCATTAAGGGGAGACATTCATCCACAAATTCACGTAGATTACTTAACTTAATAGACTTTTCTTACAGCAGAAACATGGGAACCAGTATATTATCTCTCGAAGCAGAAAAGGCTTTTGACAGAGTTAACTGGAAGTTCTTATTTGCAACTTTACATAAATTTGGTTTTGGAAACTTCTTCATAAACTGGTTAAAAATATTATACAGTTCACCAACAGCATGCGTCAGGACAAATGACCAAACATCAGCTAGCTTCTGTCTTCAGAGGGGGACTAGGCAGGGATGCCCACTCTCCCCCTCGCTATTTGCTATTTTTATTGAACCACTAGCAGCAGCAATCAGGCAAACTACAGTTATTAAAGGCATAAAGTGTAAGAACATAGAACATAAAATCAGTCTTTATGCAGATGACGTGTTACTTTTTCTCCAGAATTTTCAATCCTCTCTCTCCCAAGCAATTGAACTAATAAACTCCTTTTCAAGAGTTTCAGATTACTCAATAAACTGGTTAAAATCCATAGTTCTCCCAATTAATTTTTCTTTTGTCAATTCCCTTAATACACAATTGGAATCAGGGAATATTACATATCTGGGCATTCATGTCTCTCCCAGGCTGGCAGATCTAACTAAACTAAACTACATCCCACTATTAAAGAAAGTGGAAGATGATCTTGCTAGATGGAAATCCTTACCGATATCACTTATGGGGAGGGTTGCCACAATTAAAATGATGGTTTTACCAAGAATCAATTACTTATTTTCAATGATCCCAAACAAGCCATCATCTGATTGGTTTAGATCCCTGGACTCCTCTATCACTAAATTCCTTTGGAAGGATAAACCTCCACGAATTAGCTTAAAAACACTACAGAAGACCAAAGATAGAGGAGGGCTGGATCTACCCAACTTCTATCATTATTTCTTAGCCAACAGGCTCCAATATATACCAAGATGGTTGCAACATAACCCGCTGGATGAGTCCTGGTTAGATGTAGAACAGACACTTTGCAATACTATAGAGCTTTCGGACCTACCGTTTATTAGCTCAAAAATAAGAAAGCATGAAAGCTTTAAAAGTATTAATATTAGCACCTCACTGACAGCATGGTGGGAATATCTAAAAATGACAGAGTCTTCACTAATTCCATGCAGACGCACACCCATCTGGAATAATCCTGACATATTGCAAAACAATAAAATGATGAACTTCCCATACTGGAAAAGTAAGGGAATTCTATACATGGAACACATATTTGAAGGATTGGATTTCACTCCATTTAACAGAATAGTCTCCCAATTTGGGATAGACAAGAATAGATTTTTAGAACATCTCCAAATTAAATCAGTAGTTAAAGAAAAATTTAAGCTTAATAAAGTAGAATTACAAACACCATCAAGGGTATTAGACTTCTGTAATCTCAAACATCCCAAATTACTGTCTAAAGTATATAAAACATTGACCAAAATAGATGATACAATAGCAATTCCTATAGGTAAATGGGAGGCAGATCTATTAGTTAGCTATGACCAGACTTTTTGGTCCCAAACTTGTTTAAAAACTTTTAAAACGATCAGAAACCCCAATTTACAATTAATTCAATACAAAATTCTACACAGAGTACACTATACAGGTCATCGGATGTTCAGGATGGGATTTGTGCCATCTGACACCTGCACACACTGCACAGACAACATTCCTGACAGTTATATTCACGCACTGTGGTCATGTCCACCTGTTCAGGGATTCTGGTATGGAGTATGTGAAGACCTGTCAAAGTGTTTGAAATGTGATATCCCAACTTCCCCCTCATTTTGCCTGCTGGGGAACCTAGAGGATGTCCCGATTGAAACAAATTTGGTTCACGTAGTTCTCACTGCCATATGCATCGCTAAGAAAACTATCCTCATAAACTGGAAAAACAAAGATAATCTTTGCATTAACCAGTATAGAAATCTTTTATTGGATCATATTACACTTGAGACAGCCTCTGCCTCCACTTCAAATCAATCTCTCTGGGCTCCTTTGATCGGTTCCATCACATAGCGACGATGGAGGGTCATTGATATTGTCCTGCGGGATGCTGTGGTTGATGTGGTGAAGAGTCTGAGCTTAGAGTGTCTGGAGGATCCCTGGGGGTGGGTTCACTAGGGGGGTCTAGGGCTGGGGGGCTGCTGCCCCACTCTGGTGGTGCTTGGGTTGCCTCGGGGGGTGGACTTCTGGTAGTTGTGTGTGGGGCCTTGGGGGGTCTTGACGGTGGCTGCGGGTCACTGCCTGGTGGCTGCATCGCCCCTGGGTGGGACTGGGTGGGGGCCTGGTGGCTTGGGGTTTGGGGGCGGCCGTCCCCGGATGGGGGTCTGGGTGGGGCCTTGGTGATTGGGTCCTGGCATGTACGCTGCCGGGAAGAGGGCCGGAACATGCGGCGGTGCCGGGTCCTGGCTCCGCCATGGGGGAGGGGGATGTCCGGGAGGGGGGGGTCCAGCTTTACCTGGGTGTCTTATGTCTTACTTAGTCTGAAAGTTGAGTAAATGTGGGGATGGGAGTAAATACTCTGCTGGGGTGGTGTGGGTTGGTGGCCTCAGACTCCGTGGGGCTCTGTAATGCTGCTGCTTTGGGCCATGGCTAGATGGGCTGGGGCCTCCACGCCCCGGGTGGATTTTGGGAACGGAGGTGCCTATTGGGGCCAGTAGGGGAGCTGGCTCCCTGGAGGGCTCAGGCCCCTCAGCCATTCCTCCCCATCCTCAGACATTTCCCTCCTCCTGCTCCCTCACATCATCACACAAATATGCACATAGGGCCTTGGGGTGTGGGTAAGTCAGGGGGTGCGGGTATGGATCCCATTTCCGCAGTCCTGTGGCAGCCTACCCCCCAATTTTATTTGCACATTAAACACTTCCACAAACAACATTTTACACAAATGCACACTCAGGGTCTTGGGAGTGAGCACACTCAACGGCATCCGGTGGGGGGAAATTCCAGCCTCACTCCGAGTGCCAGTGCCCACTTCCAATTTTAAACTGCACCTAGTCACGGAGGGTTTTGGGGGGGAAGTGGGGCTGTGTGTTGGCATCAGCTGGTGTAGGCCACATGATGCCGGCACTGCCCGCGCCCCCCCAACCACAAAATGCACCTTATCAACACACGTTAACATTACATTGGAGCCGGCGGAGGGAGACTAGAGGTCTTATTACACCTCTGTTCTCGGTTAGCTGCCCGGGGCTGGAGGCTAGGAGTGGGAGCTGGCCGTCTGCCTGTGGTCTGGAGTGGTGGGTTGCTTTGCTCTGCGTTGGACGGGGGTGCCTGCTCATTATTACCCCAGCGGAACGGGGCTAACTCTGGCGTCCGGGAATGGCTGTGCCCTTGGTATGGCAGCACCGGGACCAGAGTTAGTAGGGTGTGTATGGGGAGTGTGAATGGGTGTCTGGCGTACATCCTTGTAAGTCTTGGGTTGTATGTGTATGTGAGAGCATGAGGGAGGGAGTGTATGACTGTGTTTGTGTGTGACAGTATATGTCAGGTGTGGTTTTGGACTCCTCCCCTCTCCTGGGACATCTGGCAATGCTACAACATCTTCGCCTACCCTCCCCCTGCCACTTTTTTTTTTTTTTTAAACATCTGTCTGGTCGCTCCTGGTGGCTGCCTGGTGGGATCTGGGTCCCTGGGCTCTGTTGGGTCCTTGGCGGGGTGGGTCGCCCTTGTGTCCCGGGCTGCTGGGTTCCGGGCCCGGCCGGCTCCGGGGTGAGCGGCTACGGGCGGGCCTGGGGGCTAGCCGTTGATGTCTCCCGGGAATCTGCAGGCTGCTGGTTGTGGCCCCCCGGGGTGATCCTCTGTGCCTCTCGAGGGGGGGTTGGGGCTTCTCTGGTGACGGTCTCCCTGGGGTCTCCGCGCTCTGGGGTGACCGCTGGATTTCTGGGCTTGGAACTCCATCCATCTTCCGCACGTTTTTGGGGGCAGGTCTGTGGCCCTTCACACTCACTATTGGACGCTCCTATAGAGAAACCTTACACATACAAGCGTGCGTACGCACACAGGTGCTCACATGGTGCTTTCATAGGTATGACTTGGACATCTTCAGCACATGACCTAAGGCTGTGGTTGACCCTAAATGCCTTAGTAATAATTACTGTGTGATTGTTAGCAAACATTTTTACTTTGATATATCTTCATGTAGCTGATGCATCAATGTTTTTGTCTTGTGGTTTTTTTTGGGTTTTTTTTCCCCCTCTTTTTCTGCAGGTCTAGAAGCGGATTCTGGTTCATTTATTGTTTATTCTATACGAAAATCCCCCCTTCCCCCTTTACCTCCATCTCCTCCTTTTCTCTCTTCTTTTTCTTTCATTTTTGTCTCCGTGTCCGGTTCGAATCTTAAAAACATCTGAAAATATTTCTAATAAAGTTTTGGTATCAGGCGTGGCGTCAGCAGAAGCTGTAACGCTCCACCTGAGAGAAAAACTGTAAGGCTAGTCGCCAGCATTCAGACATCAATTCTGATTGCTTCACAGCCGAACAGGACACGGTTAAAAAAAAAAACAAAAAAAAAACAAAAACAAAATGAGCTTAACAAGTACATTAGGAGAACAAATTATATTGCCTGATAGCAGTGGGCACAAAACACCACTGAGGCACCTGTTAGCACAGCGTAGTGAAAAGAGCCTTGGTTTAAAAGTGCTCCACGACAGAGTGCCTCCTGGGAGTGATTGTTTCCTGATGGCATACAATTTAACCATCATCCCCTTTTCCACAACATCTTTCAGTGTGTCCAGGGTTCGCCCTGTGATGGATCAGGCTTTCCTGATAGGTTTGTTTAGCCTTTGTGTGTCTTTTGGACTTGAGTTTTTTCTGCAGTAGACCACAGCTTTAAACACCACACTGACTACTATGGACTGGTAGAACATTTCCAGCAGTATTTCTGCACACATTAAAAGACCTGAGTCTCCTTTGCAAGTCCAGTCAGCTCTGGCTCTTCTTGTCCAGCACCATTGTGTTGTCAGACTAGACCTGTTTGCTGTTTATGGTGAACACCCAGCTACTTGTAGCTCTGCACCACTTCCACATCCTCCCCTGAATGGTGACTGGTCTCGGAGGCTCCTTAGCATGTCGGAAGTCCACCACCAGCTCTTTTGTGTTGCTGATGTTGAGTTGTAAATTGATGTCTCTGCACCTCAAAAGTTAAGTAGAGAGAAGTTGAAGACTGATTTAAAATTTTTTGGAGGCGTTTTTAAACCTTATCACAGATCTTGTAGCTCTTTCCTTGAACAGAAACATAACAACGTTAGAACATTAGAACATTCTGGACAAGAACAGGCCATTCAGCCCAACAAAGCTCACCAGTCCTATTCACTTAACTCTTCTAAAAACACATCAAGTTGAGTTTTGAAAGTCCTTCAAGTCCTCCTGTCTACCACACTACTTGGTCAATTATTCCAAATGTCTGTGGTTCTTTGTGTGAAGAAAATTCTTCCTGATGTTTGTGTGGAATTTAACCTTCACAAGTTTTCAACTGTGTCCCCGTGTTCTTGTTAAACTCAGTTTAATGTCACCGTCTCGATCCATTGTACTAATTCCCTTCATAATTTTAAAAACTTCAGTCAGGCCTCCTCTTAATCTCAAGTAAAGGCTCAGCTCTTTTAATCTTTCCTCCTTAGTCATCCCCTGTAGTCCTGGAATCAGCCTAGTCGCTCTTCTCTGGACCTTCTCTAGTGTTACTATGTCTTTTTTGTAGCCTGGAGACTAGAATTGCACACAGTACTCCAGATGAGGCCTCACCAGTGTATTATGCCTTTTTTAAGATTTATTCATTTATTTTCCTTAGTATTTTTGCACAAATAAATCTGATAATTGCATTTGCACTTGTTAAGTCTCTCTCTCTAATTACTGTTCCACTGGTCATCGGTCCCAGTACTTGATGTCCGTGCCCTAGCACTAATGCCCTTCGAGGATACGTCATCACAAAGAGAGACTGTAGATTGTATAACGTAACAGGTAATGGCAGCGTTAGCCCTTTTCGCCGATATCACCTTTGGCGGGCTACACAAGGAGTGAATTTTCAGGGCTCACAATGACTTTTTGGCTCATAACGATGATTGTCTTAAAAGCCAATTTAGACTTCCTAGAACCATCCTCTTGGAGTTGATTGCTGGACTGAAGCCTACATTTCAGATACCATCGTGCAGAAATCACGCAGTCCCTGTTCGGTTAAAGTAGGGTATTTGGCGACAGGCGTCTTTAAGAATGAATTGGCTGACCAGTCAGGAATCTTGCTGTTATCTTTGAGCTGTATCATGCCATCTGTATGGGATTGTATCAATAAGATACAGCTCAGATACATGTCATTTCCTTATGGTCATGGTGAGCAGGCCCGAGATCAAAAGGCAATTTGTAGTCATTGCTGATTTTCCAAATGTAGTTGGTGAAAGGGGCCATCACAGAATCAATTTGCTTTTGTAAACAGAAAATCATTCAACTCATATACAACAAACATAGAATGCATTTAATTTCAATTTATGGCACATTTGAATATTTAAGACAAAAAAGAAGAAAATCTTGCAAGTTACTCTCCATTTCATCCATTAATAAACACAATTATCCCAGCAACATTGTTATAAGAGTATTCTTCTTCAGTTACGGTTATGTCCCATACTGTTAGGTCTGAAATACTTAACCTATTTTTCTCTTGTTTTAAATATGGGACAACTGATTCTCATGTTGAATTCTGACCTTCCAGGTGTGTTCAGGATGACACGACAATCATCTTCCCAAGCAACCAGACAGAGTTCAGATTTGGAATGGCGGCCTTCGCTTTTATCGGGGATTACAGCCAGGTTAGTGATGAGCAGACACGATGGAGTATCCCGTTGAAATGTGACCACTTATACTCAATGCGAATTGTCATTTTTGATTCCTCCCTTTCTTATTCTGCCCACATAAACCACATTAAGAAGCTTTCTTACTTTCACCTCCGTCACAGATCCCGTGTTCGCTCCTTCCTCTCTTTTTCAAATGCTGAGAAACTTCTCCATGCTTCTATCACATCCCACATCGATTATTGTAACTCACTGCTGGCAGGTGCCCCTTCTAATCTTATATCACAGCTCCAGTTTATTCAAAACTCGGCTGCAAGAGTCCTTACTTGAACCAGCAGCAGCGAGCACATCACAACCATCCTGCTTCACCTTCACTGGCTCACTGTGATTGAATATAAACTTCTATTAATAACCTACAAAGCTTTAAATGGCCTCACACCGGACTACATCAGTGACCTTCTAAATCACTAGGCTCCTGTTCGCCTACTAAGGTCCTCTGATTCTGGTAATCTTGTTGTGCCTCACACTAACCTGCACTCTATGGGTGACAGCAGGGCCAGGGCGGGATTAAGGTGGGTGCCATTGATGCTGCAGCATTAGGCCCATTCCTGAAACAGGCCCAGATGAAAACAGACGAGAATTTTCCGGAAGCTGAACAGTTTTCCTTTGCTATATTAACCTCAAAATAATTCTTAGAATGAAATTTGGAGTCTGACTTTCGGTTGCCTAGACACAGCGTTACTTATTATACAGTTACTATTGTTCTTTGCGCTGTGACGTAACTATAACGTCGTTGTGTTTATTGTTAACCGAAGATTTCAAGTTAATGCTATCAATTTTACGTTAAACAGTTTACTTAGTAAATTTAGCTGTGTTTTTTGCATATCTTGGGGATTCTTGCCACTTTATTATTGTTCGGTATATGCCATGTAGTATATTTTTCACCTTGAAAGTTAGTTGTACAGTAAAAATCGATGGCTATTTAAATGGTTATCTGTAAAGGTAAAACTAAAAGCCGGCCCGCAGGCCCAGCATGGATGTTTCGAATTTCTTAAATCCTCGACAGGATTCTGGTCTATTATGAAATTTAAATCGTGGACAAATTTTTACCCTCAAGAGCCTGAACTGAGACACTTTGACCCAATGTCTCTGCAAATTCATTTTTTCTTACTCTGTTCCGTAAGAGAATTGCAAAATTTTGTGTATTTCATTGTTAGGTTTTCTGCATTAAGTGCTCTTTTCAGACAATTGCTATTGAATGTTGATGTTACATAGTTTGATGTTAATCTCGAGTTGTTACGATACTACGTCGTTATTATTACTCATGTTCAATAAAGGCTGGCTGGTTGCGTCGCAAGCAATTAAGGCTCCTTGGTCGGTCTGAGTGCGCATGTACGGTGAGTGTTGAATGCACGTGCGCCAATGCCGAGAAAAAATAGGCCTTTTTTGCGCTGCAGCATCAGGCCCAATTTCGTCTTAATCGGCCTTGAGCAGGGCCTTCAGCTCCATAGCACCCAGACTCTGGAATGACATCCCGAAATTAATTAGATCAGCTGACTCCATTCATTCTTTTAAAAAACAACTTAAAACTCATCTATTTAGGAAGGCTTTTATCTTAACATAACATTCTGCCCTTTCTTTCAGTTTACCTCTCTGTCCAGGTGCTCAGGATAATTTGTGTGTCTGTTATACCACAAATTAGGTTATTTATTAGGTTTTTCTTTAAGTATTAAATTTAGTATTTTACTCTGGTTTACTGTCCTTTATTCTATTTAATGCTCTGTTATCTGTTTCATTGCTCTATTCAGAAAAATATTTGTAACCATGTTACATATACCCTGCTGTTTCTTTTTTCTAAGACTCTGTGAAGTGCCTTGAGCATGGGAAAGGCGCTATATAAATAAAATGTATTATTATTATTATTATTATTATTATTATTATTATTATTATATAGGATTGTTCTTCCATTTTAAGGTGTACATGACCTGTACAGTCATTCTGTGTACTGCTGGAAGTCCCGGAACCCGATGCTCTCAGGGCTGTGTTAACAGCACATCTGCTGTGCCCAGGTACAGGAGATCATTGGTTTCAGAAAGCCAGGAGCACTTCATCTCTCAGGGACCACTCTACCTTGCAAGGAAGAATAAGTACAACAATGGTGAGTCTGAATTTCCTGATCCTTGTTAGTCCAATTAAACAGTGCAAGCAATTATGATAACAAGTGCAAATGATCAATTAATTAAAAGATAAAAATGAAAAATACATCACATCGACACAAAGTGCAAATTCAAGCCATGCAACTCAATTAACACACACAAAACACAACAACAAAAGAACAAACCTGAGCACTAAAGTAACAAGTGACATGGGTTTTGGTGCCACCAGGAGGAGTTAAGATGGAAGCACATGGACGGGAGGAGAGCATTTAGAAATAAGATGTATCTTCATCAGGATCTGCGGTAGGAGACCCAAGCTGCTGAGGTGAACACAGAGGGGTGTCTACAGTGGTGAGGGGAGGTTTGATGGCCATCTGATGGTGTTGGTGACAGAAAGACAATCTCTCTGAAAGGTTAAGGAGAGAGAAGACTGATTTTTAATTTTTTGGAGGTGTTTCTTAAACCTTGTCATAGCCCTGTAAGACTTTGCAGCTCTTTCTTTGAACAAAAAATATTAGAACCATAAAACATAACAATCTAGAGGAGAACAAGCCATTCAGCCAAACAAAGCTTGTCAGTCTAATCCACTTAACTCCTCCAAAATAACATTAACTCTAGTTTTGAAAGTCCCTAAAGTCATCCTGTCTACTACACTACTTGGTCACTTATTCCAAATGTCTGTGGTTCTTTGTGTAAAGATAAACTTTCTCATGTTTGTGTGGAATTTCCCATTTGCAAGTTTCCAACGGTGTCCCCATGTTCTTGAAGAACTAATTTTAAAGTCACCATCTCAATCCACTGGAGTAATTCCCTTTATAATTTTAAACACTTCAGTCAGGTCTCCACTTAATCTTTTTTTGCTTCAACCGTTAAGGCTCAGCTCTTTTAATCTTTTGTCATAACTCATTCCCTGTAGGCCTCTAATAAGCCAAGTTGCTCTTCTCTGGACTTTTTCAAGTGCTATGTCTTTTTTGTAGCTCAGAGACTAAAACTGCACACAGAATTCCAGATAAGGCCTCACCAGTGTGTTATAAAGCTTGAGCAGAACCTCCTTGGACTTGTAATTTTAACAATATATGTGCAAAAAATACACACAGTATGTTTTACATGCTATGAGCATATGATTAGATGACTTGACATGCAGATTGTATGACATGAGTAATGTGTAACTGTGTCCCCGTGTTCTTGATGAACTCATTTTAAAGTCACTGTCTCGATCCACCGTACTAATTCCCTTCATAATTTTAAACACTTCACTTGTGTCACCTCTTAATCTTTTTTTATCTTAAACTGTAAAGGCTCAGCTCTTTTAATGTTCCCTCATAACTCATCCCCTGTAGTCCTGGAATCAGCCTAGTCGCTCTTCTCTGGACCTTCTCTAGTATTACTACATCTTTTTTGTAGCCTGGAGACCAAAACTGCACATAGTACTCCAGATGAGGCCTCACCAGTGTGTTATGCCTTTTTAAAGATTTATTTATTTGTTTCTTTTAGTATTTTTTTCACAAATAAATCTAAAAATTGCATATGCTCTTCTTAAGTCTTTCTCTCTCTGTTATTACTGTTCTACTGGTCATCGGTCCCAGTACTTGATGTCCGTGCCTTGGCACTAATGTCCTTTAATGACACATCGTCACAAAGGGAGACTGTAAATTGGCCTTATTTGAGTGTACGTATAGGATCTGCAATGTTCTGGTGGCCTCTTCAGGGTTTCTTCATGCTATCGGGAGAAGCTCAAGTTTATTATTAACGAATGTCCTTTAATTTTACACAACTGAGATCTTAATAATTGGCCCACAACGGTCCTTTGGGTGTTTAGAAGCTAACATTAAATCAGTGTCCAGGAACACAGTGGTGTTCTTTGGCTCTAATTTGAATTTTGAACCTTATGTGGTACAGTCATGTTTTTACAAATTAAGAAATATTGCTATGGTGAGGGTTTCATTATCTTTTGAAGACAGTGAAAAGATTATTCATGCTTTTACCACATCTCATCTTCATTATTGCAATGCTGTATTTGCTACGTTGAGCAGTTTTTCTCTTGCTCAGCTCCAAAGCATTGCAGAATGCTGCAGTTTGACTTCTCACTAGGTGCCAACGTCATGTTCATATTTCTCTAGTTTTATTATCACTTTTCTGGCTTCCAAATCAGTATGGAATTAATTTTAAAATTGTACGGATTACTTTTAAGGCTTTGCATGGTTTTGCTCTCGATTATGTTATGGAATTGCTGACACTGCATCAAACAATGAGACCCTTAAGGTTGTCAGACCAAGGCCTACTTACTGTTCCAAAACCTTAACTGAAGACTAAAGGTGACAAAGCATTTTCTGAGATGGCCACTAGACTTTGGAACTGCTTACCATCAGCTGGTCCTATCCCAGCTAGCATAGGAAACAAGGCAGGAGCAAACCCTGGACAGGGTGCCAGTCCTTCGCAGGGTGAACACACACACACTCACACACACCAAACTCACATACTAGAGACAATTTGGCATCAGCAATTCACCTGGTTGTCTCTGGGTAGTGAGAGGATATTGGAGCACCTGGAAGAAAACCACAGAGACAGAGGAAGAACATGGAAACTCCACACAGGAATGACTTGGGAAGCAAACCCTGGTCTCCCTATTGTGCTACCACTGTGATTATATTTTATTATTTTAGTCATTTTACCTGCTGTTGTCATTTGTTTTTAGTTCTAATTGTTTCCTTTGCTGAAGTATTTGTTTGGTTTATGTTGTGTTTTCAAGAGATCTGTATAAATAAAATTATTATTACTATCATTATTATTATTATTATTATTGTAATGATGATGATTAAGCAAGTTTAAGAATATACACTGCCATTTGTGAATGTGAACACTAGTACTTCAGAAAACAACCAGTTTACCTTTTGTATTTTCTATTTCATACTGAACACCTTCAGAAAGCAGTTTAAAACACATTAGTCCTACCTGTACATACACGCTGGGCTTTATCACAAATCTCTTTTCATAACAAATATAACTGCGTGTTTAACCAAACTATCCGCACTTAACCTAAAAATGATGCATATCCTTTATCAATGTACATATTTAAACCTCATTGTCTTCATTACTGTTCTCTTCCTTCCTTTATCTTTCTCTATAATTTTCAGATACAAACGGAATCTGACCATCATAGCCATCACGTGCCCCTCATTCCCGTAGCCTACTGCAAATTTATTTCTTTAAATATGTCCATACCAGCGTGGTTATTTCATTTCAGCGATTAATTCTTCTGTTTCTTTCCTTTTCTTTCTTTACAGAGGTCCATCTGAATCCAAACACCCTCATCATTGTGGTGCGCTTCATTGCAGCTGTGGCCACTGTGGCCTCTGTGGTCGGTGTCGTGATTTATAAGATAAAAATGTCAAAGGTGGTCCAATACGAACGTCTTACTGCTTCAGAGTGCTGAGCATCTTCAGAATGCGTTGTCACCTCAGTGGAATTGGGTGGAAAGAGGAGAAATTACTGGGAGGAGGCCATAACCGTGTTTCCGAAAAATAGACATCGACCTGATATATGGTGGGGAGAAATCAGACACAGATTGAGGCGGCTTTGAAAACCACAGTTAGATTACTGTGGATTACTTTTTGCTTTAAAATCTACAGGAGTCCATTGACAGAGAGTGAAATGTTGATAGCAAGTGCTCCACTTTCAAAACTTACTATGTCATTAAAGTGGAAATGTAAGAAGCGATAAACTCATTAGTTTCAAGATTCATCCTTCCTATTAGGATGTTGGGTGTTTTGATTGTCTCAATGCATTTAAACAAAATTAGAGCAGGTTGTGCTCAGAACAGAAGAAGAGCAAAGTTGTTAACAGATGTTGAGCCGACTGACCCTTTGAGAACTTTTACTTTTCAGTTGCTTTGACTGTGACAGTCCAACCTTATTCCTGCATCTCGGGTTTCTGCATTTTCTGAAAAAATTTCCTGCGCTTCAGTGAGTGGCAGCCATTCCAGCAGCTCCGTGTATGACTTTATCTTTTTACCTTTTTTTTTCTATTTTTCTCTATTTCACTGATCACTTCTATCACTTTCTTTTACGTGGAATCACTCCCTGGACACTTTTTACTATTTTTACTACTTGACTTGGATTTTTACACGCCGAGACTCGCCTATTCAAATAGTCAACTTAAAGCACTGAGAAGAAATGCC
The DNA here is from genome assembly GCA_026402145.1 of Polypterus bichir lapradei. Taxonomy (NCBI): domain Eukaryota; kingdom Metazoa; phylum Chordata; class Cladistia; order Polypteriformes; family Polypteridae; genus Polypterus; species Polypterus bichir. The sequence continues at coordinate 9,652,998 of JANRMT010062810.1, forward strand.
CATGCCGGTGTGGTTGCCTATTTACCTGACAAGGTAAGAAGACGATATCGGGGCAGCCGAGCCAGCGCAAAGATAAAAGATTTTGTGAGTTTCCCCTTGGGATTAATAAAGTATCTATCTATCTATCTATCTATCTATCTATCTATCTATCTATCTAGCTTAAGAAAATGTTTACGGCTCTGAAATAAAATGTGATTAAATATATATTTTCAAATGTCTGTTGTTGTTGAGATATGTGTTTCATGTTCTACTTCATCTGTTAAAACACTTCTTTGCACTACTCAAAATTATATGAGAAACAACAATACGATAAAGGGGGTCCAGAGTTTGATGACACTAACGGGAAATAACCCACCGTCCCCCAGACTCTTTGGGGTCTCACAAAATATTCACAACCCATTTGGAGCAATAAAACATTCAATATAGAAATCCTCACTGGCTCATACTTGGTAAACCACAATCCATGTTTAATGTTTTACTGTTTGTTTACTTGCATTCTTTGTAAGCAGATTTGTTATTAAATAAAAAAAAAAATCATCATTCATTGTAATAAGACTCAATCACGAACATAAAGGTTTGAGGAATTGCATTCCCGTACACTTGAAGAAAAATGCAAAATGAAAAATTGTCTCTACAGACAGAAGTTCTAACGAAACTGAGGTAGGACGTGATGGTGGCAGATTTATATCACGAGAACAGGAAGATGTGGGATCTTGAGTGAGCCAGAACTTGAAGTGATGTCATCATCAGGCGGGTTCTTGGGAGGCGGAAGTGATGTCATTAAAAGGTGGGTTCTGATGTGGGACTGCAGAGGAAGAAAAGGAGATTTTGTTACTGGACAGCGGCAACCCCTGAAAAACACTAACTTTTGAACCTGTCAACCGTCTCCCGTGCACACGTGTGTGACTGTTATAATAAGTTTGTTATAATATTAAGAATTGTGTCACTGTATCTGTTTAAGCTCTCTTTAAATGTATTTTTCATTCTTTATCTGTGTAACATGCCATGAAGAGCTGAGCCAGCTTTAGCACAGAGTGTCAGCTTTCAGAATTGCTGGGCTAGGCAAAGCATAAAGACAGACAAGGACAGCTGTTGTCAGCCCTAAAAGGCCTAAGTGTTATATGATCTGACTGTCTGATGCTTAGCTCAGTTTGTCTACCTTGTTTGGCATTGTACTGGGGGATTTGGTCGTTTGGACACAATATAAAAGAACGCTGGAACTTTGCCAACCTTTGAAGACCTGTGGGAGTGCAAGCCATAGACTCCAAAGCCACCTCCGTTGTGACAGCAAAGAAGCAATTTCTACACGACCGAATCCCCGAGGTTTAAGATATGAAATTTGACTGGTCTTCCCTGTCGTTTTATAGCAACGTATGCCGCATTAAACAAGCTAAGTATATTCTGTCTTTTCTGTGACTTTGTCGCCGCCTATCGCCGATAAGAGGGATATCGCCGTTATAATTTATAATTATTTAAATAAAGGGTTATTAAAACGCCGCAATATAAAAGAACATATTTCCACGGAGCTAACACTCCCATCGGAAATAGTGACACCATATAAATCAATTTAAATCAAGTATTGCAAACAAGAAATATTGTGAGAGGATTAAAACAAATGTCTCTCCACAACTCTCCCATCCGTACCGCTCTGGGATACCAAAAATCAGATCCTGGAGGGCCACAGTGACTGCTGGTTTTCGTTTCGTACACATTCTTAATTATTAACTAATTACTGCTGCTGGAATGTACTTTTCCTTAATTTTATTGGTTTACGGGGTTCAGTAAGAATTTACCTAAATAAAATAAATCACAAACACTTTTATAACAATAATAATAATTTATTTTAGTTATAGACTCTTTCCAAGGCACACAAGGACACAGAGCACATTAATAACAACAGTCACAACATAAAATTAATAAAATATTACAATACAATAAAACCAGAATAAATAGAATAATAAAATTGAATTTGAATTTATCAGCTAAAATTATCAGACAGAATAAGCCAGCTTAAAAAGATGTGTTTTAAGAAAAGATTAAAATGTAGGAAGAGAGTCAATATTACAAATGTCTTGGGAGAGAGTTCTAGAGGCGAAAGGCTACTCGACTGAAAGCTCTAAACCCCATGGTAGTCAAGCGAGCAGGAGGTACAGGGAGATTCACTTGACAGAGGCCCCAAATATTCTGTAATAACTCTTGCTAGGATGAAGCAATCTGAACGAAACAACATGCAAAGTGCTCCTCAGTATATGGAGCTTCGAACAAGCCAGGATGCCCCCACGTTGGAGCGATGAGGTAGGTGCCAGACAGCCATTGTGACTTATAACCTCTGTTTGCAACTTCTGGGTGCATACTACCTGTACCCCTTCACTCAGTCACTCAACTTCTCAAGATGGTGGTGTACAGTATTGAGCAGCGTGTCTTCATGGTGTGAACCTATTGGGTCACCAATTCATTTAAGCGATGTCAGAATCAAGTGGATGATCGTGAGTTAATGGAAGGTTACTTTCAGCAAGATGGAGAAATGTGTCACACATCAGCAAGGAGCATGTCCTTCTTCGGCAACAGGGTAATTTCAAAGGGGCTTCGGCCACCACAGTCGCTGGATCTGACACCACCAGACTTCTTCCTTTTGGGTATGCAAAAAGGAAAAGTCTATTGGAACAAGCCTCACACTGTGGAAGATTTGAAGGAAAACATCCTACGTGAAACTGTTATTCCCCCTGAGACATTTGCTGATACATTCAGGAACTTGAAGTAACGCATCGAAATGTGTCTGGGAGAAAATGGAAACCTCTTCCAGCATCACATGTAATGCAATCAAAGTATGTCAAGGTATATAGCACATTTTTTTGGTTCAGATTGCTTCATCCTAACAGGAGTTACAACAGAATATTCGGGGAGAATCTCCCTGTATAATAAGATTGATAGAGGAAGAAGATCTAAGGATATGAGAAGGAATGGAGATGTGAAGAAAATCAGAAAGATAAGGAGGTGGCAGATTATGGAGGAACTTGTAGGTAATAAGCAGAATCTTAAAATCAATGCGATATTCAATAGGGAGCCAGTGAAGCTGCTAAGGGACTGGAGTAATGTGTTCTGTGGAAGGGGTTCTGGTAATGATATGAGCTGCAGCATTCTGAACCAATTGAAGTTTGTAAAGGAGTTTGTGAGGAAGACCAGAAAGGATAGAATTACAATAATCAATATGAGATGTGACCAGAACATGAACAAGAATTGCTGTGCTGGTAGCTGAAAGAGATGGGCATAAATGGCTGATTTCACATGGATGGAAACATGCAGACTGAATAACATTATTAATATGTGTCACAAATTTTAGGATACTATCAAGAATAACACCTAAGATCTCAACCTGGGAGGAAGAAGACATTAGAGAATTAGCAATAGTCAATGAAATATTATCACATTTATCCAAAACAGACTTAGTTCTCCTACCAGAAAAACATCTGTTTTATCACTATTTAATTTAAGAAAATTAGCAGACTGCACTACTGGTGCAATGAACATATGGGACTTCAAGACTCTGGAGTCCTCTACCCAAGGTCTGCAGATTTTGTGAAGGGAACCATTTTGTTTCATAAACTTTTATTTAGTTAGTTGTCCAAAGCAAGGATTTTTCTTTATTGTTACTCACCCAGACTGTGATGATCGTGTGTGCGCCTCACTCGTTTCCAGACATGCCCTTTAATACAATTTCTTTGACATTTAACAACTCACACTTTGGTTAATATGTATCTTATAATTGCTGATTGTCAAAATAAACAATCCAGTTATCGGAATAAACATCATGACCTTGTGGACTGTATTTGTCAAGCCCAACGAAGCTGGCATAAGTCAAACTCTGTTTCATTTCCTCTTATTTAGACTAAACTAATTAAAATTAAGTATAAAGATGACATAAAATAATGTAAATTAAAATAAAATACACAAAGTTTTTTTTATTAGCTTGAGTATCTTATCCATTGTGGACACTAGGTGGCACTGTTGCCCCTTTAAACCCAACAGACGGACGCTCTGGATGCAGGATAAAAGTAATAAGAAGATTTTTAATTCTTTTATCTTCTATAAACAGTGCCTTCAAGCACCACAGCCACACTAATCAAGCAAGTAATTCACAATTCTCAATAATAAATGCAATTCTCTTCTCCACCACGCCTCCCAGCAAGCTTCGTCCACCTCCACCCGACTCTGGCTTGCTTGCCGGGTTCACAGCAGTCCTTTATAGTCCTTGACCCGGAAATGTTTCTGGTCTTCCTCCCATGTGACTTGCCACACATCCGGGTCAGATGGAGAATTCAAGTTCTTTAATCAGACCTGAAGTACTTCGGAGCTTATGTCCTAGTGACTTCCTTGTACTTCTGGGCTATAAGGGAAGCAGGACTCCCCAGGTCTTTCCACAGCACCCCCTGGCAGTACCCAACAGGGCTGAGATACCGAAATCCAAGTCACAGGATGCCCTGTGGGAATACAGGGCACCGATACACACCAGGGGAGCTGCCATCTAGTGTCTTGGGGGAGGCAGTGTTCAAAAGTTGCTCCCTTCCCCTATCCTTCCATTCTTGGGGCATCCCAGCTGGGTTAAGCTGCCGGCCGTCTCTTATACCATCTATTAATTATTACTATGCTGAGCACTGCTAGCTTAATGATTACGCAGACCATGTCAGGTGTGCTTTTCCCAAAGGAAACATATTGCTACGAGTGATCATGTGAGTTCAAATAGCTTGGTAAATCAAGCTTGTGATCCACTAGATTAGATTAGATTCACTTTATTGTCATTACACATGTATAAATACAGGGCAACGAAATTCAGTTTAGCATCTAATCAGAAGTGCAAAGAGCAGAAGTACAATAAATATAATATGTGCATATTATGTACAATGATATTTACAGTTAAATGCGATATATACAGTTAAATACGATATGTATAGTTAAGAGCACAGTGAAGATGAGAATAGATATATAGATATATATAGATAGATATACAAATGTTCTAAATGCGGATGGCAAATATACATATTTTACAATATACATTTATGTACCTATACATGTATTTGTATGTACTACAATACTATAAGTACTATATATATATATATATATATATATATACATACAGATGTACAACATACAGGTGTATTATGTATGTGCAGTAATAATATAATGCTTGCACACAGGGCTTTGAGGGTCCCAGAATTTCCCAAATAGTCCCCAAAACTTTCAACCTTACCTCACGTTCATCTCTTTTTTGGCCTTTGAGTCAAAACTTACAGTAAAGAGATTGGCTGCTGCGACGGCCACACAGCAAGTCACTTGCTTGGTTTCTAAGCTTTTCAAATTGTGTTTTTTATACTTAATTAGCACTCATCTTATATCAAAAATTTAAATGTTAAGAACTATACAGTAATCCTCGCTATATTGTAGTTCGACTTTCGCGGCTTCACTCTATCGTGCATTTTATATGTAAGCATATTTAAATATATATTGTGGATTTTTCACTAGTTCGTGGGTTTCTGCGGACAATGGCTCTTTTTACTTCTGGTACATGCGTCCTCAGTTGGTTTGCCCAGTTGATTTCATACAAGGGACGCTATTAGTGAATGGCTGAGAAGCTACCCAATCAAAGCACTCGGTTAAGTTCCTGGATGCTGATTGGCTCAGTGACGGAGCACAGAATTCGATTCCGCTTTGCGGTAACCAGGAAATCTCGTCTTGCTCATTGAGCATCAACGTGTTTCGCTGTGTAAAGAGTTAACTTTCGTCAATGAGCTGCTCAATGCCCACTCCAAGACGCTGAGCGACGAAGATTTGGCCGAGATGGCCAAGTCAGCGAGCGAGGAAGACAAGGAACAAGAGAACCCAGCACAGGAAGAAGACGCCGGCCTAACTCTCAAGCGTCTCATGACCATTCTACGAATGGCAAAAGATCCCCAGACATCGGTTGATAAATGGGACCCGCAAATAATTCGTTCTTTGCAATTTAGAAATGCTCTTGACGACGCCATGGAAGTGTATAAAAACCTCCTTACACAAATGAAAAAGCAGCGGCAGGAACTGCCCATAATGATGTTCCTTACCCGCAAAACACCACCTAGAACACCTTGAGAGGAAGAAGAAACTCCAGATGATGCACCTGAAGAGGCTCCTTTAGAAGAGCTGTAACGCCCTCCTTTGTTAAAATTAAACTCATCGCTATCGGACAAGTCATCGTGTCATTGCTGGTGAGTACCCATAACTAATTTTCTACGTACTTAGTACATGTACGTATATTTAGTGTAACTGTACACGCATTTTACTGTATACAATTTTTCTTGCATTGTGCATATTTATTACTGGTGGCCTGTCTATCGTAATGGCTGTAACATATGTCATATCAGAGACGCTCGATATCTTTAAAATAGCATTTAGGTTTTACTGTATATAAACAGTGTGTTTACATACATAATTTCAACGACACTTACCTAATATCTAAGAGAATATAAAGGGTTTATGCTGTATAACTGTGCGGGAAATGTTTATAAGAGTGTTGGAGAGTTTATAAGGGCTTAAAATACAGTATATAAAAATAACCATATAACATATGGTTTTTACTTTGTGGATTTTCACCTTTCGCAGGGTGTTCTGGAAAGCAAACCCCGTGATTGAGGAGGGATCACTGTATGTCTGTTATGTGATTATTCATGAACTAGTGGGGCAAGAACCTTGATCTTTATCTTAATCAAAAGTATTGACCTGATATGTCTTGGAAATTCAAAAAACTGTAGGCAGTGTAAAATGACACAAAAAGATGTTTGAGGCAGCCACCTGCATACTTGAATAAGGCTGGAAAAATTGAGGTTTGGTAGCACAGAAGTGTACAGGTTGAGTACAAAACAGAACTGAATTCAAAGTGGGAAGTTGTCTTGTAACGGCCAACCCCTTACCCAGACCGGCCACTACACTACCCAGACTTATACCTTGGATTACCTGAGGATTCTTGCTCTAATAACAAGCTGTACTCCTTACAAATTGTCTTACTTTTCCTGACATGACAAAATAACCAGAAACCGTAAACAGATATGTAAAATTAAACACTGATATATTGGAAAATGCAAAGACAGACAAATATATGGACCAGACAATCCAATGAAAGGACCCTGTAGCCGCAGGAGTGTAAGGCAAGTTCAAGCACGAGTAAAACACGTGCTGAAAGAAATCTCTCAGTCCAAAAAATCGTTTAAAAATATTTAGTGAAAATTCAAAACAAACAATCCACGCAAGAATTAAGAAAAAATTTGTTACTCACATAGAATAAAAGGCAAAAAAAAGAAAAAAATGTATCTTCTCTAAACTGTTCTTGTAAAACTTTAGTTGTTTCTATACTTAAAGGTTCTTAACTTGTTCTTCTGTACGCTTTAAATGTATGGAGCAGCACATTCAATTAAGAGCTTTGTCTTACATGTTACTTGGCACACAAAACACGCACAAAAGGTACGCAAGGCAGGATAGGCTCAAAAGGCACGGTTTAAAACCATGTGCCCTCTACAAGATTACACATGGCAAGGTAGATCACTAATTGAGAATAATGTTTAGTCAGAGAAGCTAGAAACAGCTAGAATATACCAATTCAATTCATCAAATGGGGGTTATAAGAACCTCCCATAGATTATGCACATGGTAAAATTTCATAGGGGGACATTTTGTACACTGAATCATTCCATTTCTCTCTTAGGAAAAGAAACATGTCAATATTACATTTAAAACCCAGCAGATGAACAGGCAATAGGCACCCATTGTTGGCACTGGGGGTGAGAAGTTAAAAGGCTGTTTGCAGATTGTAGGTATTTGCTGTCTTGCAAAGGAGTCACCACTTTGAACGTTTTGGCTGGTTCAGATTACAAACAATACAAAGTTGTGATAACAGAACTGCTCCTTCCTTGGAGGATTTCTGTATTTACCTGACTGGCAATTAACATGTTTGACAATATTGGGTTCTAAACAGCAGATCTTTACTCATTAATGGTTGGTAACAATACATTTTGTTAAATCGTGTTTTCATTATTTGTTAAACCCAGGAAATTTAAATGTGCCATTGTTTAATCTGGTTGCCCTGAACTGATAATTGCAGGGACTGAAGGAGATTTAATCTCTGGCCAGGAGAAGGCAAAAGGGAGGGGGGGACAGTCCACTGAGAACACAGCCAAGACACTCGGACAGAGCACAGGGGCTCACAGGCTGACAAGGGTACGTGGCTGGCACGACGTGAGGCACAAGGACGGCAATACTTCCAGGGAGGAAGAGACGGCTCTACAAGGAGACGCCGGTTGTGGGTCCAGCAAGAGAGGGAAGCCGCATGAAAGGACCGAGCAAAGCTGGCAGACAAGAAATAAGGCGTGCCGAGGTCACAGCAACACAAGCTGCTCAGAGTGGAAAAGAAGGAACAACGAAGAGACGCCAACAGGGATTCCACGATTTTGACAAAACTTCTCTTGGGAAACGAGTGTCCGGTGAACAGAGTGCATCCGTGGACAGTTGAACAATTAAGTGTTGGGGTAACACTGAGAACAAACTGGACTTTGCACCACTACAGGTTGTATAATCCAATTCTTGTTTTTAATGGACTTTTAGAGTGTGGACTGTGTGCTTTCCTTTCTAAAAAGAAATTTTCTTCATGATACTGTTAGATTTGGTTTATGTTCATTTATCTTTTTAATGTACTTATTATTGTCTGGTGTAATAGAAGTTGCTGTTGTTTTTCCTGAAATTACTGTTGTGTCTTTCATGGTGTGTTTACTCACCGCCCAATTTAAAGAACACTGTGTGCTATTATTGGTAAATTTCAGGAGTTCCCAGTCTCTTGATAAAACTGGGTGGCGTAGTCGGATATTTAAATGGTGTCTAAGTTAGATTACCTGTAAGTGTGACCTGACACCTGTCACATAAAACATTTATGTATCTTATGTAACTAGGAAATGGCTCTTACAACCCCTCTATCCGACAATTCCTGTGATTCTCTATCAGATCTGATTTTACCTTTGGCAGGCAAAACAACTTGGTGGGCCATGGCACCAAGTGCCACATTTGAGTACCGAGTAGAGAAACAGAATAGGTAAAGGTTGGTAACAAATTATAACTATCATGTTACTTATGTTTTAGTGCTAATGTCTAACAACAGAGATGCAGTCTGTACAGTAAATCAGTAGCTCTAGTCAGGGTGTGCTAAACTGAAGCTGTGAGTCTTCAGCTGGGATTTGAAAGCTGAGACTGAAGGGGCATCTCTTATTGTAGCAGGCAGACCAGTCCACAGTTTAGGGGCCCTGTAACTAAAAGCTCGACCTCCCACTGTTATTTAATTAATCCTTGGAATCATAAGCAGACCGGCATCTTGAGATCTCAATGTGCGTTCTGGTTTGTAAGTCATGATAAGTTCAGACAAGTAAGCTGAGCCTTGGACATTTAAGCCTTTATATGTTAAAAGGAGGATTTTGAAATCTGTCCAAAACTTAACTGGGAGCCAGTGTAAGGATTTAAGAACTGGAGTTATGTGTTTGTATTTTCTTATTCTTGTGATAATTCTTGGAGCAGCATTTTGGATTAACTGGAGGCTGTATAAAGAACAGTTTGAACATCCAGTGAACACCGCATTGCAGTAGTCAATCCTACTAGAAATAATTGCAGGAATTAATCTCTCAGAATCCTGTTTATTTAGAAAGCACCTTAATTTCCCAACATTTTTAAGATGGAAGAAACATGATTTGGACAACTTTGTAATGTGTGCTTTAAATGACATGCTAGAATATATACAGTGCAGACCAACAGATAAAAATAAAGAAAAAATAACACACCAAATAATTCAGATAGATAGATAGATA
>JANRMT010062810.1:9687397-9699389 GCA_026402145.1 Polypterus bichir lapradei
TTTAGTTAGCCAATAAAAGGTGTCATTTTGCTTGGCTTTTCTCTACATTCATAATGGCTAACAAGGTACAACACTCTAGTACTACCAACACTTTGCAGAGAATTGAGTTGAAGTGACGTTAACATATACACTTTTATGTTATGTAGTGCGTGAGATCCATACACATACCTGCATGTGACATTGCTGAGGTGACCATGATGCTAAATCAAAGACGAATGCCAATGTCCACTTGTAACACAATAACAAATATTTATAGTTTAGTATAGTATAGAATTTATTTATTGACATTAAGTTACAACATACATAGATTAGCACGGGGCCCCTATGCTTGTGGGGCCCCTGGCAACTGCCCAGCATGCCCATGCGTTAAGACGGCCCTGTCACCAACTACACACTGCCCATTTTTGCTCAGATGAACTGTTAATTAACCCTGACCCCTGTCACTCAGCCCTCTATAGTGAGGTCCCCCGACCCCTCACAAAGTGATTTCCCCCAAGACTCTTTTCTTCATGTGGGAAAAGGCTGACTCTCATAAATAAGTAGAGCCAAATAATGCAGTCAAGGAGGTAGCACATTTCCTCATGTTTGGGTACTTTTCCTCTGTAGTAGGTTCCAAAACTGTCCAAGAGCCCCAGACTTCAGCTAAATGTCATCCTGTAGTTTCAAAATCTCATCCTCCACTGTAGAGGAGTTTTAGGTGAAACAGTGTTGCAATTTCTGATGCGGGTGAATCACCCTCAACATCTTCCCTAAATGGATAGAACTTAAATGTAGCGACTGGCTCAAGTAAAGCTGAGTCTTGAAACCGTCTGTCAAAGTCTGACAGACAATTTTCAATCTGCTCCGTGTAGCGGATGCTGTCAAGTTGCACACACGCCTTCCATTGTGTCTCCAGCTCTGACGTGAGGTTTTGGATGTTCCCCAAATCAAGATACTGCAGCTTTGAGGACAGATGTTGCATTTTTCGTTTGAAAGCATTAACTGAGCTAATCATATTGACCATATTGGTTTTCTCTTTTCCTTGCAGCTGTAAATTAAGCTCATTCAACATGTTGGTCAGATCGGAAAAAAAAAAATGCCAAATCTAGCGGCCATTGATCGTTATTAAGTTGCTTGTATTCTGCATGTTTAATGACAAGGAGAAACTCCTTTATCTCCTTCCAGGGGTCTTGAAATCTCAGCAGGAATTTCTCCCTAGCCATCTGTCTCAACGAAGGCATATTTTATCATCTCTCCATCTTGGAAGGATTTCTTATGCTTAATGATCGAGTGACTCACCTGGAACGATGCTTCGGTGTGACTACCTTTGCTTTTGAATTCAGCCGAATGAAAAATGACGGCTGTCCGATTAACTGCGATTTTAGTTCCCTCTCCTTTCTCTTTCTCAGATCGCTTTCCGGAAGGAAGTCCGTTTCGTAGTTTTTATGAACAGTTTGAAAGTGCCTTTCCACATTTTCCTTCTTTGGAATAGCAATGATAGATTGACAGATCAGAAAAACGCACTTCGATTGTGACATTGTGAGAAATAAAATCCTCTTCCAATTCCACATCCAGTCCATACCCTCCCCAAACAAATTTTTTTTAAAATTCCTTCCTTAGTCGATATAAATTGGAAGGCTAACTAGATCACAGCCGGAGTTTTGCAGTAGTTTAAGCGTTTGATCGTGCATGCGGGATGACCAGTGTGTTAGAAGAAAAGAGATCTCAGACTGGCCGTCCTGTATGTCAATCAAGTGGCAAATGCCATTGGGAGGATATATGATAGACTAACGTTTAAAAAAAATTTGTTTGAACGCAACTCAATCTACCTGCACTACCTTTCCGATATACCAGTCGATCGCGATCTACATATTGGGCACCCCTGCTATAAGCCATCACCCGTAGGAAGGCCATAAACTAACTAAACAAAGCAACTGGGGCAGGAATTGTACCTGAACACTTTCATTGGTATCTGGTCAGGGAGAGACTGGAAAATGAATTCAATTGGTCTAAAGTACGGACATTTATGATTGGTTTTGAAATGGAAGTGACTACGATGCCCCATTGGTTTAAGAATTATATAAGGTTGCTCACCCGGTACCTCTCTCACTCTCTCTCACCATCTGGCCATGAAGAGAAGACTATAATGAAGACAACTTTATCTCGGGAGCCATTTTAAGAGAGGCAAGTGGCTTATTTCAATACTCCATTCAAAAGGTATGTGGTAGCAAAGCTAGACTGAAGATAAGCTGAAAGCCGCCCATGGACGCAAGATGCGCTGCTACTTAGGCTGTAAGGGCATGATACGCCAATATTCATATTGAATTAGGGTTAGGTTTAGGGTTTATGAGCATTTTAATTAATAATACATAATTAAATATGTACCTTAAATCCTGTGAATCTCTTTACTTTCCTTAGGCTCCTAAGGGTAAATTTCGCACAAACATTAGGAACTTTTTCTTCACACAGAGAACCACAGACACTTGGAATAATTGATCAAGTGGTGTAGTAGACAGTAGGACTTTAGGGACTTTTAAAACTTTTTTCAATGAATTAAGTGGACAGGAGATTTGTTTTTGTCTGAATAGCCTGTTCTCATCCAGGTTGTTTTCATTCTCTAATAAAGAGTATAAACGGGAACAATAGGGTCACCATAGGACCTTACAACAGAAAACAACAATAAAGCTGTTAGCCTCCTAAGCACCATTCACAATGCAGCAACTGTCAATTTCTGTTTCAAAGGAAATGTGGAAGTCACTAAATCTTGTGCTGTAGTGGCTTACAATTACACAAAGGGGTGCGTCAATTTTGCGCATCAGATACTGACATTGTATCCTCTCATGCGTGAGCATCAGAAGGAATATAATAAGAAAAGTGCACAAAGAAACACATGTCTAGTATCCCAATTGTATCATCGGCCTGTGTGTTGGTGACTGCCTCAGAATGCCACCAAAAAAAGGACGTGTGTGTACTAAATCTGCATCAGAACAGCAGTGGACAGTCGACAGATCTCCATCCATCCATCCATCCATTTTCCAACCCATTGAATCCGAACACAGGGTCACGGGGGTCTGCTAGAGCCAGTCCCAGCCAACACAGGGCGCAAGGCAGGAACCAATCCCGGGTAGGGCGCCAACCCACTGCAGCAGTCGACAGATCTTTCCCACTTTATTGATGTTCACATTTTGAAATTTTCATGTTTCTGCTACACATCATAACATTTTTTTTCTTGCTGTAAAGTAAAAGTAAAGCAAGGTGGTTAATGAATTAATTAGTACTAAATTAGAAATAATAATAATAGTAATTCATTAATTTGTTTATTTATTCAGTATGACCTACTGCCCACTTTTTTCTGAATCCTGTGACCGGACTTCAAAGTAAGATCTCTGAAATCCGTCTACTCCAACCTCAGGTTAAATTCCTCGAAATTCATGCATCACATCCTGCAGAACCTGTCACTTCTACTTCATTCCAAATGCTAAGAATGCCAGCACTGAGATTTTGAAAAAGACACCAACACTATCACTAAATACCTTAAGTTTTAAATTTGCTTCGCCCACACATAGCAATTTGTTTTTTTTGGTTTTCTAGTAAATGGCATTTAACTCAACGAACTTCCTTGTTTCTGCATATTTTCAATATTTTCTAGTTTTAGCCAGTACATATTTTTTCTTTCACTAAAATAATAGAAATTAACAATTGGAATCAATCTTATTACTGATGAATGTGTTACAGCCTATCCTGTCAATGTGGAATTTCAGCAAAAATAAGCATATATATATATATACAGTTAGGTCCATAAATATTTGGACAGAGACAACTTTTTTCTAATTTTGGTTCTGTACATTACCACAATGAATTTTAAATGAAACAACTCAGATGCAGTTGAAGTGCAGACTTTCAGCTTTAATTCAGTGGGGTGAACAAAACGATTGCATAAAAATGTGTATTGGCCTGGTGATGAGCGGTGCCTGGTTTCCTCCAAACGTAACGCCTGGCATTCACACCAAAGAGTTCAATCTTTGTCTCATCAGACCAGAGAATTTTGTTTCTTATGGTCTGAGAGTCCTTCAGGGGCCTTTTGGCAAACTCCAGGCGGGCTGCCATGTGCCTTTTACTAAGGAGTGGCTTCCGTCTGGCCACCCTACCATACAGACCTGATTGGTGGATTGCTGCAGAGATGGTTGTCCTTCTGGAAGGTTCTCCTCTCTCCACAGAGGACCTCTGGAGCTCTGACAGAGTGACCATCGGGTTGTTGGTCACCTTTCTGACTAAGGCCCTTCTCCCCCGATCGCTCAGTTTAGATGGCCAACCAGGTCTAGGAAGAGTCCTGGTGGTTTCGAACTTCTTCCACTTACGGATGATGGAGGCCACTGTGCTTATTGGGACCTTCAAAGCAGCAGAAATTTTTCTGTAACCTTCCCAGATTTTTGCCTCGAGACAATCCTGTCTCGGAGGTCTACAGACAATTCCTTTGACTTCATGCTTTGTTTGTGCTCTGACATGAACTGTCAACTGTGGGACCTTCTATAGACAGGTGTGTGCCTTTCCAAATCATGTCACATCAACTGAATTGACCACAGGTGGACTCCAATGAAGCTGCAGAAACATCTCAAGGATGATCAGGGGAAACAGGATGCACCTGAGCTCAATTTGGAGCTTCATGGCAAAGGCTGTGAATACTTATGTACATGTGCTTTCTCAATTTTTTTATTTTTAATAAATTTGCAAAAATCTCAAGTAAACTTTTTCATGTTGTCATTATGGGGTGTTGTGTGTAGAATTCTGAGGAAAAAAATGAATTTAATCCATTTCTGAATAAGGCTGTAACATAACAAAATGTGGAAAAAGTGATGCATTGTGAGTACTTTCCGGATGCACTCTATATATATTGTGAACGCTGGCCCGGACACAGACAGACAGACACGTTTAAATCACTCCACACACGTTTATTGAACATATTTACAATAATAAAGTGCTCCACAAACCCCAAAGGTCCCCAAAGTCCTGGCCTCATAGTCCAATGCCTTATCTTCTCCAGGCCGCCTCCTTGCCTCTTCCAAGACCTTGTCCTCTTCCACCCGACTCTAGCCCGAATATGAAGGGAGGCGGCTCCTTTTATATTCCCCCGGATGTACTTCAGGTGTGTCCCGGCAATCTTCCACTGACACGCCCGAGTGTGGCGAAGTGTCGGCTGCATCCCCGGAAGCACTCCAGGTGTCCCTGCTCCTCTTCCCCCCAGCACTTCCGGGTGTGGTGGAAGTGCTGAGGTCCAGGGCTCCAAAGGCATAGGGGCGCCCCCTGGCAGTGACCATGGGCCCCTAGAGGGTTGAGCTTCAAAGCTCTGTACCCATGGCCCCCAAAGGAACCAGGGTGGTCGCCCCCCACATGGTCTGGGGAAGGCGTAAGCCCTCTTCCAGTCCTCATCCCGGCCGGGTCGCCCCCCCCGCCCAGCCATCTCTGACAGTGCCCCACCTCCAGCGAAAACCCGTCGGGTGAAGCAGCACATCCCGCGAGGGAACCTTACTCCCAAAGTAGGTCCTACTCCTGAAGCGCCGGGGTCTGGACCTGTCGAATAAACAGAAACAGGGGCAGAGATGCCGCCTGGACGCCACCACCTAGCATCCCTCCGTGCCTCGCACAGGCAGCACTCCCCCCTCCTACCGGCACCCCAGGGCCTACTCCTTCGGCACCCCCTCTGAGGTTTTCGTGCCCCTTTTGTTGGAGCCACTCACAACTCCGTAGCCTCCGCCAGCTGTGGCAGCACCCCATCGCCAACAAAGAGCCGTCCAATGAAGCGGCCCGTCCCACGAGGGCAGGTCCCCAATGAAGCGGGTCCTACTGTGCGTCCAGAGTCCGGTCCTGCAACCAAAACAGAAAGAGTGACAGAAATGCTGCCTGCATGCCACCACTAGCGTCCCTCCATGCCGAGCACT
This sequence comes from Polypterus bichir lapradei, assembly GCA_026402145.1. NCBI lineage: Eukaryota > Metazoa > Chordata > Cladistia > Polypteriformes > Polypteridae > Polypterus > Polypterus bichir. The sequence continues at coordinate 9,693,313 of JANRMT010062810.1, forward strand.
GGCAGCGCTCCCCCTTCTGACCGGCACCCCGGGACTTGCCTTTTCAGCACCCCCTCCTCGGGTTCCGTGCCCATCTGCTCAGAATGGACGGGTCTGCTTGTGTGTCCAACACCTCCGCTAACTCTGGGACTTCCCTCTGCCTCTGCAGAGGACGGCCATTCTCCGGACGTGAGCATCCTGCCTCACGTCCTCCCTTGTCAGAGGAACCGGCATTCACCCCTTGATTCCTCTTTCTCTGGGACGCCGTGACGGTTTGGGTCTGCACATGGCAAATGCACAGATCTTGTCCCGTCTGCATCCCTGTGGAGTGACGTGAGACTGCCGCGGGCTCGGTGCATAGGGCGATAGGACTTGGGGCACTCATCAGCCCCTGTCCTGCCAGCCCTCTCGCTCTTTCTCCCCTCGCCGCGCGCACAGCACTCACCGCCGCGTCCAATGTTGGAGAACCCCCTACTTGGTTCCGATCATTTACATCACAGACCTTTTCAGTGGGCTCTCCCTTATGCTTTACGAGGGTCGGTTCTATTCACCATGCCTGTGGTACCGCTCTGGCCGAAGGATCCAGCGTCGCGCCGTTCTGTCCACATCCGTAGCACCTGCACCGACGCGACTGCCTTCCTCTCCAGCTTCTGCACCTCTGCACGGGGGGCACTCAGCACCTGTGAAAGCAACTCTGCGGACTGAAGGCAGACCTCCAGCTCACACAGAGCCGTTGGCAAAGACAGGAAGTTAGCCGACGGTGAGCTGACCTGTCCTTCAGCAACACATGCCAGCTGCTTCCTATGGGCCCCTTCCTTCAGCCCAGTCGGGTCCTTCCCTGGCCGAAGATGGACATTCCTTGGTCCTGCCTCTGTCCAGTCATCAGTGGACACACAAGACACACCGTCCAATTCCTTGTCTGTCTCAGGGAGGGAATTTCGGTCCAGAGCCATTTTGCCTCTACTTTTCTGGGTGCAGCGGCATGCTCGGGTTGTTTCGAGCTGCAGCAGCTTCTTCTCTGCAGCTCCCATAGCTGCTGCCGCTCTGCCGGAGCCCTGTAAACCAGCATGCACCCACCACCGACACGGATCCGGGAAGTCCCTGCCTTTCAAACACAAAACACACACAGCCCCCTAGGGCCAGGGAACTTACCTCCCAGATCCCATTTGTCCGTGGAAACATCCTGGCCGTGGCCTCACTAGGCGACATGCTGTCCCGGGCGCCTTCAGCGACAGCACGCTTGTAGGAGCCCGCTGCACTCTTGCACCACCCGATGCTGTTCTTCCACACCAGGTGAGAACAACTCTCTGTCTCAGGGCCGTGAGCACTCTGCCCCCGCGGCACATGTGCGGGGCTGCCTGCTGGTCCGGGCCGCCCACAAAAATTTTGTTTTGGGGTCCCTGCCTTGGAACAGGCAGAGGGCCCCACATTGGGTGCCATTGTGAATGCTGCCCCGGACACAGACAGGCAGACACATTTAAATCACTCCACACACATTTATTGAACATATTTACAATAATAAAGTGTTCCACAAACCTCAAAGATCCCCAAAGTCCTGGCCTCACAGTCCAATGCCTTATCTTGTCCAGGCCACCTCCTTGCCTCCTCCAAAACCTTGTCCTCTTCCACCCGACTCTAGCCCAAATATGCTTCAGGTGTGTCCCGGCAATCTTCCACCGACACGCCCCAGTGTGGCAGGAGTGGCAGCTGCATCCCTGGAAGCACTCCAGGCGTCCCTGCTCCTCTTACCCACAGCACTTCTGGGTGTGGCGGAAGTGCTAAGGTCCAGGGCTCCAAAGGCATAGAGGCACCCCCTGGCAGGGACCATGGGCCCCTACAGGGTTGAGCTTCAAAGCTCTGTATCAATGGCCCCCAAAGGTGCCAAGGGCGGTCACCCCCACATGATCTGGGGAAGGCGTAAGCCCTTCTCCGGTCCTCTTGGGCATCATGGCCGGGTCACCCCAACCATCTCCGACAATGTTTATATATAGAGTCTAGTACAGTAATCCCTCGCTATATCACGCTTCGACTTTCGCGGCTTCACTCTATGGCGATTTTTATATGTAAGCATATCTAAATATATAACGCGGATTTTTCACTGCTTTCTGCGGACAATGGGTCTTTTTACTTCTGGTACATGCTTCCTCAGTTGGTTTGTCCAGTTGATTTCATACAAGGGACGCTATTGGCGGATGGCTGAGAAGCTACCCAATCAGAGCACGTAGTTAAGTTCCTGTGTGCTGATTGGCTCAGCGACGGAGCACTGAATTCGATTCCACTGTGTTAACCAGGAAGTCTTGTCTCGCTCATTCAGCATCAAAGTGTTTTGCTGTGTAAAGAGTTAACTTTTGTGCTCTTTTGTGTTTATCTTAGTGTATAGTCAAGCCCTTCGTTATGGCTCCAAAACGATCTGCTCCTGCTACTGCTTCAGGGGCCGTGCCCAAGCGCCAATGCAAGATGCTAACGATTGCCAAAAAGGTAAAAGTTTTCGATATGTTGAAGGAAGGGAACAGCTACACCGCTGCAGGACGCCATTACGGCATCAATGAGTCCATGATTATTTTTATTTGAAAAGGAGGAAAAGAATATAAGATCTACGGCTGCAATGTCCTTTAACCAGGGTGCAAAATGAGTTGTAAGTGGACGTAATAAGGTGGTAGTCTGGATAGAATCTGCTTTAGGGATTTGGACAGAAGACTGCCGGAAGAAGAACAACGGCGATGCTACACAAACGCCTGAAGTGGCTCCTTTACAAGGGCTGTAACGCTCTCCTTTGTTGTGCAGTAAAACTAAACTCATCGTTATCGGACAAGTCGTCATGTCATTGTTGGTGAGTAACCATAATTAATTTTCTACGTACAGTACTTATTACATGTACGTACGTTTAGTGTCACTGTACACACATTTTACTGTATGCAATTTTTCTTGCATCGTACGTTTTTATTGCTGGTGGCCTGTCTGTCGTAATGGCTCTAACATATAGGATATCGGAGATGCTCGATATCTTTAAAATAATATTTAGGTTTTACTGTGTATAAACAGTGTGTTTATATACACAATTTCAATGAATCTTACCTAATATCTAAGAGAATACAAAGGGATTATGCTGTATAACTGTGCGGGAAATGTTTATAAGAGTGTGGGAGAGTTTATAAGGGCTTAAAATATATAAAAATAACCATATGAACATATGGTTTTTACTTTGCGGATTTTCACCTTTCGCGGGGGGTTCTGGAACGCAACCCTCGCAGTCAAGGAGGGATCACTGTAGATATATAGATACGAGTATAGCATCAAGTCAATGACATTTCTAGGCTATTGATCTGATCAGTTAATTTGCAGAGGGGCTTGTTCATCAGTTTCAGCTGCTTTGGTCAATGGAGGGGCAACAATGAGATGACCCCCCAAAACAGGAATAAATGGTTTAACAAGTGGAGGCCACTGACGTTTTTCCCTCCTCATCTGTTTTGTCACTCATTTTTCATTTGGCTACAGTCAGTGTCACTACTGGTAGCATGAGGCCATACCTGGACCCTACAGAGCTGGCACAGGTAGTCCAGCTTCTCCAGGATGGCAGGCATATCAATACGTGGCATTGCCAGAAGGCTTGCTATGTCTCCCAGCACAGTCTCAAGGGCATGGAGGAGATTCCAGGAGACAGACAGACAGTTCCTCTAGGAGATCTGGACAGGGCCCCTCGTAGAAGGTCCTTAATCCATCAGCAGGACCCACCGGTATCTGCTCCTTTGGGCAAAGAGGAACAGGATGAGCACTGGCCGAGCCTACAAAATGACCTCCAGCAGGCAGGCCACTAATGTGAATGTATCTGAACAAACAATCAGAAACAGACTTCATGAGGGTGGCCTGAGGGCTAGATGTCCTCTAGTGGGCCCTGTGCTCACTGCCTGTGCTCACCGTGGAACTTGATTGGCATTTGCCATTGAATAACAGAATTGGCAGGTCCACCACTGGTACCCTGTGCTTTTCACAGATGATAGCAGGTTCACCCTGAGCACACGTGACAGACCTGAACGGGTCTGGAGAAGCCATGGATAATGTTATGCTGCCTGTAACATTGTTCAGCATGACTGGTTTGGCGGTGGGTCAGTGATGGTCTGGGGAAGCATATCCATGGAGGCACACACTGACCTCTACAGGCTAGACAACGGCACCCTGACTGCCATTAGGTATCAGGATGAAGTCCTTGGACCCATTGGCAGACCCCGTGCTGGTGCAGTGGGTCCTGCCTTCCTCCTGGTGCACAACAATGCCTGGCCTCATTCCAGTCTGGCTTCCTCTTAAGAGGCAACACCACCATCTTCAAGTCAGTCAAACTCTGACTACCACCTGAAAAGATGTTGGTACCTTGTTTCATTTTTGTCTTGCCTTTTATTTTCCCTTTGGCCAACAAATACACAGGGTTCTCCATTGAGGTTCCTCAACTCCCTGTAATTGTCTGTTTTGTTTTGTTACAATACATATCACTCTATTATATTCAAAAGTTTTTCATTGTGTCCATATTATTCAGCCTTGACCACTCCCATCCACACCGCCCAACCAATCATTACTCCTACTGTGCACATCCTCTTTCCATACCACCCTGAGACACTCTCAGTACTAATTCACCCTTCAACACAGTCGGTTATAATGGCAAGGCAGAACAGCTAATTATATCTTCAAAAACATCAAATTTGACATCGTGACAGAAAAAAATGGCAAGAGCTGATAATAAATGCATATAATAAAAATTATGAACAAAGAGAATCGTTCAATATATGAAATAGAGAAAAATATTACGAACATTATGCAAACAGAAATGCAGAAAAGCAATGTTGTAAGTTGGGGAATAAAGTTTCGTAATATTTTTTTCAACAAGGCATTAATGTAATTTAATTTTTTATTTATTTTTATTACGCTTTACTTTTTTACTTCTGTTTTTTACTTCTAACTACAATTTATTATTCATTGGTATTTAAAATAGAGAGTTGTTGTGAAATACTCAAGTAACTATAATTCTAAAATAACTAAGGAGCAAACCATCTTCTTATATAGGGCAGCACGGTGGCACAGTGGATAGTGCTGCTGCCTCACATTAAGGAGACATGGGTTCACTTCCCAGGTCCTCCCTGCATTGAGTTTGCATGTTCTCCCTGTGTCTGCATGGGTACTCCGGTATGGTTTCACAGGAATGCAGATTAGGTGGATTGGCGATCCTAAATTGTCCCTAGTGTGTGCTTGGTGTGGGTGTGTATGCCTTGTGGTGGGCTGGCGCCCTGCCTGGGGTTTGTTTCCTGCCTTGCTGGCTGGGATTGGCTCCAGCAGACCCTGTGACCCTGTAGTTAGGATATAATGGGTTGGATGATGGATATATATGTGTATATATCCAACCATCCATTACCCAACCCACTGAATCCGTACACAGGTTCATGGGAGTCTTCTGGAGCCAATCCCAGCCAACACAGGGCAAAAGGCAGGAACCAATCCCAGGTAGGGCACCAACCCACCACAAAACACTCACAAACCAATTTAGAATTGCAAATCCACCTAGCCTGTATGTCTTTGGACTGTAGGAGGAAACCGGAGTACCCGGAGGAAATCCACGCAGACTCGGAGAACATGCAAACTCCACGCAGGGAGGACCCAGGAAGCAAACCCGGATCTCCTTACTGAGAGGCAGCAGCGCTACCACTGTGCCACCATGCTGCCCATATACTCTGTGTATGTGTGTGTATATATTATATTATATAAACATATAGTGATTTGGAGGGCTGATCGCACCCCAAGAAGATACAGACGACCCTGGGAAAACCCCAATCCCTGAAACACAGACTACCCTCACATTGCTCCTTACCTTCTCACTTGCGCTATTAGGCAAGCCTCGCTCGATACTCCGCTAACTTAAAAGCCTTGTGCAGCGCCTGTCAGTTTTGGAATTGATTGTTTTGCTTTTATCTCTCTTTCGCTCTCTCTCTCTGACATTCTCTGCTCCTATCGAAACTGTCATCTCTGACTTGTCATGGAGCACATTTAAGCTTTTGAAAAAGAAACAAATGTTTGATTGCAGTGTTTGAATAAAATTCCTGTTTTCTACAACCACC
>JANRMT010062810.1:9721976-9745546 GCA_026402145.1 Polypterus bichir lapradei
CGGACCGCTAGGGTGGAGAAAACAAGAGCGGCTCACGGAGCAGCAAGCGCATCAACCTCTGACCAAACGAATACTAAACGTACAAAGAAAAAGTATGAAAACTATAAGTCAAGTGTATACACTGCAGTCCACCCTTACTGGTATATATAATACACGACGTCTGTTTAGCTCTAAATGAGGCTCATCAGGTGTACGTTTAATTTTCGAGCTTCAGATGTCAACGCCCGAGACGACTGGTTTGTCTACTTGACTGGCTGTAAGTCAGAGTATCACATGCATAGGTTTGATCACAATGTGATTATTTGGATGGTTACTTACCAGGTAACGCTAGTGGTTGGTTGGCCTCACAGTTGCGATAAGGAGCTCATAGTTATGTGATACAATACCTGCCAAATAATACAAAGAGTGCATGCCACGTGTTTCGTAATTGGGTCTCATCAACAAGGCGAGGAAGCCTCAGGCGCTGACTTCAGTGGTTTGATCCCTCAAGGGGAAGCAAAGGTGTGTACACCTGATGAGCCTCAACTAGGGCGAAACGTGTCGTGTGCCCTTTGTATTATTTGATAGGCATTATATAGTGCTGCCAACCGTCCTCATTTTCCCGGACATGTCCTCATTTGAACGCGCCATGGACTTTCCCCGAAGGAATTTATAAAATTTTGAAATTTTTTTGGAATTTTGGCTCCTAAAATTAAAAAAATCTCCACATCCTTATCATTGGTAAAAACTGAAAGCCGTTGAAAAATCGGCATAATCTTCACTACCATTCCGGTAGTAAACTGCGCAGATATTGACGAAAATAGCCGATGTCTGTCCAACTTTGGTTTTTCACTTCATCTTTTGAATTCAGCAATATCTTCTTGGCGAGTAGATAGTTTATTATAAATGTTGTTCCTTTCCTTAATTATTTGAAATCCTGATACACCGTAAATACGTGAATTTATTCAAAATCGAAATTACAATTTCACTTATGTGAGATCTTATTTTTCGATTCTTATTTTCGATTCAGTCCGCCGTATTTAAGTGCGAGTAAGTACTGCTTTGAAATATTTCAGTGGAAAATATTGTTATTACCACCCGTTGCTCCAAAATGAATTTATAATTGTAAATGAATGAGTCAAATATTAATGTTTAAGTTAATTTAAAAAATCGCACATTTATTCTGTCATATAAATGCAATATCTTTTTAGTTATCAGGTGATCAAGTAATAGGTCACTTCTTCAAGTAATTTAATAATATTTTCATAATTCTTTCATTTACATAAATTCAAAAATACCCATTATGCCGAAAAGAAAGTGTAATTTCACAGAATACTTGAACAACAAATATCCTTGTTTTCGAAAGGGCAACACTGATTCAATTAAGGGGCTAATACTCCCAAGACTCAATTTCAGCAGCGTGCTATGTAAAGATTTCTATTCATATCTACCCAAGAACCCAGATCTACTGAGAAAAATACCTTCAGTGGAAAAATACATAAAATAATGTTGATAAATGCAAATAGACTAAATTGAAAAGAGTAAATTTATTTTTATTTTACTAGAAGTTATCTTACCATGGGCGGCACGGTGGCGCAGTGGGTAGCGCTGCTGCCTCGCAGTTAGGAGACCCGGGTTCGTTTCCCGGGTCATCCCTGCGTGGAGTTTGCATGTTCTCCCCGTGTCTAAATTGATTTTTTCCCACAGTCAAAAGACATGCAGGTTAGATCCCTGGTGTGTGTGTGTCCTGCGGTGAGCTGGCGCCCTGCTTCGGGTTTGTTTCCTGTGTTGGCTGGGATTGGCTCCAGCAGACCCCCGTGACCCTGTAGTTAGGATATAGCGGGTTGGATGAATTTACCATGTGTATAATTTTTTACAGGTTTACGACAGTTAAGCTATCCAAATAAGAATGGAAGGTAATGAAGTCTGTTAATTTAAGAGGCTTGACATATTCAAAATATTTAATGGCTTATTAGTTTGCCAGTGACTGTGATTGTGGCCACCATATCATTATTATAGTGATAAACTGCTTCTAAAGATTTATATCATTAAAAAAAGACAATATAAAGGCGTATGATGGCATCAAAGGGAAAGGCATTCTCAAAAGTCCCAAATGTCCTCATGTCCAGAGAAAGAGAGTTGCAAGCCCTAAAGAATGTGCTTCTCGCAGTTGAGAGGGCGTAGCGGATATGTGCGGACTGGCCGACCAACCACAAGCGTTACCTGGTAGGTGACCACCCAAATATCAGATTGTGATCAGATCTATCTATCTATCTATAACTGTAACCTGTCCTGATTACAAACACCACGTTAGGCAATTATTCAACACACTTTTATTTTATATTAGGAGTTTTAACAAACCCAGTCAAGAATACAATAATAATAATAATAATAATAATAATAATAATAATAATAATTAATAATTGATACAGTATATTAAACTAGCAGCAGTCAACAAAGGATTAAATAAATAAATAAAACCTTGGAAGTATTTCGTTCCTTTAGAAGATAAAGCTCTGAAGGTCAACGTCCTTATGTAAAACTATGACAGATACTTCCATCACAGCGAAAATATTCAGAATTAAATCTGAACTTGGAAGTGTAAATGGAAACAACAACAGCAATAATAATAATAATAATAATAATAATAATAATATAGCGCCTTCCCTGTGTTCCATCATCCCGTACACTGTGTACACATTTGAATGTTAATTTAACATTTACGTCGTTGCTGTGTTGACATCTGCCACCTCGTTTATAATCTCTGCTCGTAAACTAAGCACTTTGCACACCAATGTGCTCCAGGCTCTGTCAAGAACATCAGCTTCTCTGAGGAATGAGCCGATCAGGAAGCAGAAGTGATTTTTCCTCGTGGTATTTTTGGGGCTGGTCATCATTAGCATGTGAGAAACTATAAAAGCAAACCAAGAAGGAAAACAAAATAATTTAACAAGCTACGGAAGATATCAGCAGCCAACATGCTGTTACTTCTCGTTTTATTGAGTGTCTTGTCCATCGGACTGGCATCCCACATGCAGGGTGGGATCATGACATTCACGCCGAAAGGGAGGAATCGGGACGGCACATATCGGGTATGCTCAGAGTGATGCACATTTAACCAATTCTACGCATTCATAAAGTCGCATTTTAAAAAATCGCTATCCATTTCCTCATCTTAAACAGATGCATCAGAGTGAATATTAAAATAAAGAAACTAAGAACTATAGGAAAGTAATCTAAAAGAAAGGTTGCAAAATATAACATATTTAAGTATTTAAGTTACACGTACATTACTTGCTTTTAGAAGAAAGCTGATTTGAACTGATCTGTTTGGTATCAGCCGTTTATCAGAAGTACCATCATGCATATTTAGTTTTGCAAGTACAGCATGTATATAACGAACGCACCATGCACGTGTCTGTTACCTTTAATTGCAGATTGATTTTCGTTACAAAGAATCTTTCCGAAATACCTGTCATCAAGAGTTTTACTGGGGCTGCAACAGCGGGGACTGCGGCTACACGAGAGAACTCCGATACGGGCAGATAGACAGCAGCCCTCTGGGGGACTCCTGGTGCCAGGCTGAAGGCTTCATGTCGAGAAGTGTCCCCAGTGACAAGCCGTTTGATCTGAGGTAGGTGAACTGTGAATTATTTTATGTTTAAATAGTCAAAAGGTTTTGAAAAATGAATTATGGGAAATTCATAAGACGCGCACACACCCAGTAGCTGCAGCCAGGACAGTTTTTAGCCTCCAACTGATCCGCGCATTTCAGTCACTGTGAAGCCCGTACGTTGTCGTTGCCTTCTGGAGACACGCCCATCGCAGGCTGGTATGTTGTCATCCACATGACCCTCATGTTAAGTTCGGGCCCGCTTAGCTACAGTTATGTTGCCAGGTCCGCGTTTTTTTTCCGCTCTTTTTGATAAGTCTCCGTAGCGAAATAATAGGCTGTCATGAGTTGCGTTTTCTTTCTTTTTTTTTGGGGGGGGGGCTTTGAATAATAAAAAATAATAAAAATAATAACCCCACACAAGGTTTTTTTTGAGCGGGGCGCTAATAATTTAAAATCAATGCGGTGTTTTGGCCAGTTTTCTAGCCCCCCCGACTACTACATTATTACCGTATTTTTCATCCATCTGACACCCCTTCCCCTGCTATTCGCACTTGCATATGTGTTTATAAAATTGATCAACTATGTTGTCAATTTGATATACGACTGTGTTAACTAACGGTATATGTTTGAAAAAAACGCAATATGTTAATGACGACTAGGGATTCGTTTCCTGTAACGAACAGTATAGTTAAAAAAAGAGTGAGTTTTGCGAGTGTTTCCTAAAGCCTTTTCTTATCCGACATTTAAATGATGAGTTTAAAGTTCTTCTTTGTTGGGCTCCTCCACCGGTTGTAGAAAAGTAAATTATAGCGACCTCCCCATAACAGGTTCGGAAGAAAGTTGCAGCAGGACAAAAAAGTGATTGCAAGAGCAGTTTATTCTTAACAGTGTAAGAAAAATACAGAAATGTTTAAAAATTAAATAAAGGAAATTGAACTGGAAATATTTACAATATTGAACTGGAACTATTTACAATTACCTATTTACAATTACAATTACTCTCATTGTTAGGGTCCTGAGAGACACCCTCAAAAAAATTCCAGGTTCTTACACAGAAGCCTCCTTTCCCCTGCACCAGGCCCGCTGCCAGAAATATTTGGGCCCCAGACAACTGGGTACATGTGGGCCCCTCTGCCTTCCCCCCGGGTCCCCAAATGCACAAAAAAATCAAGCGTGAAGGGGCCCCCTTCTGTTAGGGCCCCAGACCAGAGTCCCATTTGACCCCTCCTGGCGGCGGGCCTGCCTGCATTCGTATCTCACCCTTATATACCAAACCTTGTCGTCATTCAGAAACTCCCACTTTCATTTCCAGTTCCTCCGCACAGGGTACCACCCCTTGTCTTCCTTCTAGTGTCAATCATTCCCTGACGGCAGTCCTCTGCGCCATTCTCATCTCGACTCAAGAGTCCCTCAGCCGTCAGACTTTACCCCGGCCGGCATAGCAGGAACATCGATCCTACGTAATAGTCAAATTAACTTCTTTTCAACACTGCATTGGTTCACGACTTCTGCAGCACTAGGTGGCATCGGTGCAGAACCGAAGCAAATGTGATTCTCCCTACTGGCTGCCATATTTCTGTCACACTGATTTTCTAGCAGTATTAACAAGCAGGATCCAGCGGTCTTTGATGGGGGGTTCTGTACATGACAACACTGCTAACGTCGTCTCACAAAATAACTTGTAACTTAGCGACGCTATCTCAATTTCATATTTATATAGCTTTAAGCTTTAGAATTCAGGCCATGTGTTTTTAAAATACTAAAAATACAAAATATGTGTATATCAAAACCGCTTCGCATACAAACCGAAAACATGGATAGTTGGCATGAATTAGCTTTACTCACGATGGTACCTTTGGAGTAACCAGTAGGTTTTTTTAAAAAAACAGAACAGAACAGATGCTCTGAAAATGAAGAACACAAGGTTGGGCTTTCATTTATTTAATGACTGATCGTGCATTCTGACCACAAAAAGGTCATGCAAAAATTTCCCCTCAGGGATTCATTAGGCGCATTAAGCATATCAAATTTTGACGTTTTTTTTTTTTTTTTTGGCAAGGTATGACTATAGTAGCTAAAATGTCATCTAACTAGCCAGCTTCATTGGGTTGCACAGAGTCAAGGTCACCCATGATTTAACATTGATAACATTTTGCTACTTAACATGAGCTCACTACTGTTGTGACTTTGTCAGTTGATAAAATTTGGTTGTGTGTCCCAAACGATTCTGAAAAAACATTAGAATATTCAAGTCAGGTGTATTAAGTTAGGCTGGTATATTGATTGGCAGGAATGTATGGAACATAATTTGTGCCAAAATTAGATCAATAAAATGGTGATTATGAAATATTCACACAAAGAGGCACCATGTTTTTTGATATACAGTGGAACCTCGGGTCATAACCCGATTTGGTCGTGACCCAAAGTAACTTACCCCATAGGATTGTATGTAAATACAATTAATCCGTTCCAGACCGTACAAACTGTATGTAAATATATTTTCTTTAAAAGATTTTTAAGCACAAAAATAGTTAATTATACCATAGAATGCACAGTGTAATAGTAAATTAAATGTAAAAACATTGAATAATACTGAGACAAACACCCAGGCTCCCTGCCCAGCAGCTCGCTCGCTCTCACTCTATCTCTCTCTCTCGCTCACTCTCGCTCTCTCTCTCTCTCTCTCTCACTCGCTCTCACTCTATCTCCCTCTCTCGCTCGCTCTCACTCTATCTCTCTCTCTCGCTCGCTCTCGCTCTCTCTCGCTCGCTCTCTCTCGCTCTCTCTCTCTCTCACTCACTCTCTCCTGCACCAGCTTTCTCCTCCTGCTTCCTGCCTTCTCTTGCAACCTCCCGTTCTTTCCTGTTCTCTTCTTTTTCCCTTAAGCCGACTCGCGCTTCTATTTATGAAGAGGTGTGGTAGTCGTGGCAATCAGCAGCTCCTGGGAACAATTACGGATGCACTTAGGTGAGAAACGCCCACATCACGAACTCCTCAGGAACCGCTTCGGCCACACACCAACACGCCCCCTTGCTAAGCCGCGAGTGCGGTGATTATTTATTAAAACTGGCCTTTTTGACGGGAGTTGTGGACCCGCTATACCACAGGAGGAAGCTGGGTTGAGAGGAGGTTACAGTTGTGAGGGAGAGTCCCTCTGTGTGATGCACCGAGAACAATGTACAGTACAGGGAGAGACTGAACACGTGCAGAAATCATCAGCGCGTACGAACTGGAAGGGAAACTGGCTTGTTCGTCAACCGAGTGTGTGGTCGTGAACAGATGAAAAAGTTTGGCCGTAACCCGATTTGTACGTGTTCAGAGATGTTCGTGAACCGACGTTCCACTATGTTAATCTCTGTATCCAGCAGGGGGCACTCTTTCTTACCCCGGAATGTGTTTCTTGATGCAGAATAGCCTACAACAACAACAACATTTATTTATATAGCACATTTTCATACAAATAATGTAGCTTAAAGTGCTTTATATGATGAAGAAAGAGAAAAAAGACAAAATAAATAAGAATTAAAATAAGGGAACACTAATTAGCATAGAATAAAAGTAAGGTCAGATGGCCAGGGAGGACAGGAAAAACAAAGACTAGAGCCAATACCATTCTTTTTGTAACCATGGTGGAAATAATTACAAGTGAGACAAAAAGAGATATATGTATTTAACTTGCTTTAAAAGAAAACATTCATTCCCAGAAAACAATGTACTGTGTAATTGTTTATACGTTCATATTCAAGATGGAGATAAGCCAAGGGACATCCCAGCCAAGTGGGAGAATGCTGTCAATCAGATGTTCCATCCAGCAAGTAATGTCAGTGGCACAGTGAGACACTTCTGATGTTTGCTGGCTCCTCGTCATTATAAACACTCACATAAATACATATTCATAGAATTCATGTCAGATATGGGCAACTACCAGAAGGGCTGTATGCCTAAATAACATCTTCAGCTGTTCTTATCAGTTATGGCTTCTGCAGACTGTGGTCGATTGGCACTATTTAAAATAACCTGCTAGTGTGTCCTTCACCTGTTTTCTACCCATCTCTCTAGTAGTCTCTCTCTCTCTCTCAGCTGAATTGCAAATCTTTGAAATATATTTCACAGATTATGTTGGCATAAAATAAGATTCTTGCTATAATCTCTCAGAGGAAATCATCTTTTTGCATGACCTTTGGAAGTCAGAGCTCAGGGTCAGCCATTGTGCAGCGCCCCTGTGGCAGTTTTCAAGTTAAGGGCCTTGGTCAAGAGCACAATGGAGTAGGAACCCATCTGGGAGTAAAGGGACTTGAACCAGCAACCTTCCAAATACCAGCGCAGATTTTTAGCCACTGAGCTATGCATAAATGAGTCATTATATTTTTTGAAAGTACAATTTTTTCTTCTTTCAGTTACTCCTATTTAGGGGCGCCACAGCAGATCATCAATCTTCATCTGTCTCTTGTCTTTTACATCATTTCTGCCACACCAACTGCATGTCCTCCCTCACTACATCCATAAATCTCCTCTTTGGTCATCCTCTTTTCCTCTTGCTTGGTGGTTCCATCCTCAATATTCTTTTGCCGATGTACCCCTCATGTCTCCTCTGCTTGTGCCCAAACCATCTCAATCTCGCCTCTCTCACTTGGTCACCAAACTGCCGTACCTGTGTTGTCCCTCTAATGTCCTCATTCCTAATCCTGTTTACCTTCGTTACTGTGAGTGAAAATCATAACATCTTCAACAGTGCCACTTGCAGCTGTGCCTCCTGTCTTTTCATCAGTGCCAACATCTCCAAACCATACAACATAGCTGGTCTCACTACAGTTGTACAGACCTTCCCTTTCACTCTTGCAGTTACTCTCAAATCACTCCTGACACTCTTCTCCACCCAATCCACCCTGACTGCATTCTCTGCTTCACCTCTCTGCCACACACTCCATTGCTTTTGAATGTTGAACCCAATTATTTAAATTCATCTACCTTCACCACCTCTGCTCCTTGCAGTCGCACCCTTCCAGCAACTTCCCTCTCATTAACATCTGTAGGTTATAATGTAGGCCACAATAGATAACATACAATTAATTAAACAACAATGATATACCATGTCTGCTTTGGGCAAAGTGTGAGTGAGGTATAAGGAATCAAGCGATTCCACTCTCTATCATCTGTTCCTTATCTGCTTGGGCATGGGTAGCACCTGCACGGTTCTGTTTCAGGTCAGATATCCTTCAGGGAAAGAGTTGTTCAATTGACCTCCATTCTGTCTTCCACTCAGACCTGTACCTCAATAGAGTCTCTTACGGGCAGACATCAGCACAGTAATGTTTACATTGAATGTTTCATTTTGTTCTGAAAAATTACGCTACAAAGTGCAATGCTTTTTTTTTTTTTTTTTTTACCAGACAAGGATGCCCCTTGTCACCACTAATTTTTGCAATCGCCATTGAGCCACTGGCAGTTCACTGTCGAAATGCTTATCAGATAAAGGGGATTATCAGAGAAGGACTTGAACAGAAAATTTCTCTCTATGCAGATGATATGGTACTGTACTGTATGTAGCAGTCTTAACAGCACTTACAGAATTTAAAAAAGATTTCTGGTCTCAGAATTAATTTGACTTAAAGTGTGCTCTTTCCAGTGAATTCTCAAGCACACAATATTCGATTGGACACCTTCCCTTTTATCATTGCAGATCGTAAACATTACAAGTAAACATAAAGCTCTCTATCAACAAAATTTGTTGTCTGTATGGAAAAAAATTAAGCAAAGCTTCTCTTTTTATTTCTAAATATTCCAGTATACAGTACAGGCCAAAAGTCTGGACACACCTCCTCATTCAATGTGTTTTCTTTATTTTCATGACTGAAGGCATCAAAACTATGAATGAACACATGTGGAGTTATGTACTTAACAAAAAAAAGGTGAAATAACTGAAAACATGTTTTATATTCTAGTTTCTTCAAAATAGCCACCCTTTGCTCTGATTACTGCTTTGCACACTCTTGGCATTCTCTCGATGAGCTTCAACAGGTAGTCACCTGAAATGGTTTTCACTTCACAGGTGTGCCTTATCAGGGTTATTTAGTGGAATTTCTTGCTTTATCAATGGGGTTGGGACCAGCAGTTGTGTTGTGCAGAAGTCAGGTCATTTATTTTTCAACAGGACAATGACCCCAAACACACCTCCAGGCTGTGTAAGGGCTATTTGACCAAGAAGGAGAGTGATGGAGTGCTGTAAATGGTCATGAAAATAAAGAAAACAAATTTGAATGAGGAGGTGTGTCCAAACTTTTGGCCTGTACTGTACATCAATAAATCGTTCTTTAAGAAATTAGATTCAAACATAACCTCATTTATTTGGAATTCAAAACATTCACATATCCAAATAGCGACCCTACGAAGGGCAAAGGCAGAAGGTGGCATGGCTCTACCTAACTTTCAATTTTACTACTGGGCAGCAAACACACAACGTATTAAAACCTGGACATTGACACAAATACAGTAGATGAACATACAAAGGCTTGGTCTGCAATAGAAATAGAATCCTTCAGTTCCTCTTTATATTCCTTGCTTTGTGCCTCATTAAATGCAAATTATCGCCAATATACTAATAAACCAATAGTGCTTCACTTACTCAGAATATGAACCAATGTAGGAAGCATTTTAAGATAGAGAATCTTTTATCGGTGGCACCTCTGCATGAGAACCACCTTTTTCAACCCTCACAAACATATGCAGTTTTTAATGTCTGGGATTAAATCACTTAGAGATCTGTACATAGGCAACGTCTTTGCATCCTACTAACAATTACATTGTAGCTGCGTTTTTCCAAAGTTACCAAAGCTCAGCAGCTCTAACTCAGAAAATGAGATTTAACAAAAGCCTGATGCGCAGAAATGATTCCAAAGACAAATATCTTCGTTTTTAAAAGTTTAGTTAAGTTTCAAAGTAAAACAGTTCACACAAAAGGAAAATTAAAATAGCAAAGAAAAGGGAAAATTCTTGTTAAGAAAAGTTCAGTTCTAAGCTTAATCTTGTTACATCTCAAATCGTTACTATTTACTTATCATTTCTGAACCTTTTCAAAACGGTCAGAAAACTGTATGCTTATCTCATCTCTGAGTAGAAAATGGGTCTTTTAAGTACTGGGACCTGTTCTAAACACAACTGAGCTTATTATCACACTGTTTCTCAGTTATAGCAAGAAGGTTCTATCTCTTACTGACTCATAGCGGGAAATGACTATACCATTGTCTATGACTGTGGAAGAAATTTATATTCTATTCAAATTAAGCAAACATTAATATGAGTTTAACTAAAAACTTTAACTTTCTTAAACTGACTCTTACAACATTCTAAATATAACTTTCCAGTAACACATTTCTTTCACTATCTTCAAATTAGAAACTTTGTTAAACAGAACCTGCCCGATTTTCCTCGGAAAAAATAAAATTCTCACTTAGAGGATCTGTGCAGAAATTTTTCAAAACCTGGCAGGATCTCATCAATAACATTTTAGAATAAGCTTTTAAAGCACTGAGGAAGCAGATTCTCTTCCTATTCTCTTTTTTTATTCTTTTTCTTCTCCATTTATTCACTTATTGGTCTGGAATCCCTACAGATTTTATTTTTTCTCCAGCCGTCTGGAGTTTTTTTTTTGTTTTTTCTGTCCCCCCTGGCCATTGGACCTTACTCTTATTCTATGTTAATTAATGTTAATTTATTTTGTTTTCTTATTGTGTCTTTTATTTTTCTATTCTTTATTATATAAAGCACTTTGAGCTACTGTTTGTATGTAATTTGTGCTATATAAATAAATGTTGTTGTTGTTATTCATTTATCTGTTTACTTATTTTTACTAGGTATAAGTTTTATTGTGCTGTCCATGCTCTCTTTCTCAGGGGTGGGGGGTTGATTAGTTTTCAATCTTATTCTTGTAAAACTGATCTATTTGTATGGAATGTTGTGTGATTTCAATAAAACAATAAAATTAAAAAAAAAAAAAAAAAACTTTGCAAACGGGAGAGGCTGTTGAGAGTTGCTGAGAATTTTTGGGTTTTCTGTGGTGTAAGAGTTAATTAAAAAATACATTTTGCCCCTATAAGCTTGGGTTTTGGTTGGCACTAAGGAATCTTGCGGGAATTTTTAAAGCTTTTGTCCCTTAAGAAGAGTTTTTTGCTTTTTTTCTCCCTGTAGCGGGTGTTTGGAGGTGTGTTTGGAAATGTTCCTTGTTCTTGTAGCTGTTTTTGTTATCTGTATTTGCATCTGGCATCAAGGAGGCAGGGTAGAAAGCAGCAGTAACTGATATAGGTATCTATAAGTAAATAACTGTATTGAAACAATAAATAGTTAATAAGTAACTGAAAGTAAAAAAAGAAGTCTGCTGCTGACATCAAAGCAATAAAGGGGAAGGCTCAGTGGTGTGTAGCTAGGTGGCCAGATCAGGCACAAGGGGTCTTAGGAGCAGATAATATAATAAGAAATGAGCTGGCAGCAGATATTCACTTAGCAGGTTTTATTTATTTATTCATTTTGGATTGAACAGTTCCTAGTGGTCCAGAGGTAGAACAGTTAAGTGGGCGACAGGGGCATTTCAGAGGGAGAATATTACAGGAGCTTAAGGGGACAGAAGGTGTAAAATAACAACAGCAATTCTATAATCTATTTTCTTTGGCTAATTTTTTTTAGTTTAACCATTTTTGTCAAATCATTTCATTTCAACTTAAAACATAAAACAGTTAAGGCAGTTTTAGTAATCCTGAATCAAATTTTAACAATGAGGCCAGTGCAATGCAAGTCCTGTTGGATGTTGTACTTTTTAGACGACTGCTTGGAGGAGCCTGTAGTCATCTGTGAGGATGACTTCTGAAGGAGATGCCAGCTGATGCAGCACCTCAAGTTCAGGGTCGCTGAACTGGAGGAGGAGTTGGCTAGCCTGCATAGCAGTAGAGAACTGGTCGACCTGGCACACTTGGCGTTCTTTATAGAGATAGTGTGTACCCCTAAGATGACATGGGAGGAGATTCCATACCAGACAAGTAAAGATAGGTGGGTCACAGTCACACAGTGTAAGGTAAAAGGTGCATATTCTCCGGAGCCATCAACCCGAAAATTAGAAGTGTCAAACGGTTTTCAGGTCCTAGCGGAGCTGGATGGTGTCTCTGATGATTATGAGGTGATAGGCAGGGATGAGGAGCCCCAACGGGTCACCTCAAAACCAGTTCTCATAAAGACAGAGAATGTGATAGCTGGGGGCTCAATCAGTAGGGGGACTGAAGTGCAGGTTTGCACCCGGGAACAGAGAGTCTCGCATGGTGTGTTGCTTACACAGGTGGGGGGCTTCCCTGGAAGGGTGGATCCAGTTGTAATTATCCAGGTTGTAACAAATGAAATGCATAAGGGTAGTTTTTCAGTTCTGTGATCCAAATTCAAAGAGTTAGGTGCCAGCCTGAGGAGCAGAACTGACAAGCTTGTCTTCTATGAAGTTCTGCCTGCGCCACATGCCAGTCAAGGTTAAACTGAAGAGATTAGAAGGCTTAACGCATGGCTCAAATATTGGTGTAGGATAGAAGGGTATAGGTTTATGGGGAATTGGGACTCCTTTTGGAACAGATGGGACCTGTTCTGCCATGATCGGTTACATCTGAACTGGAGGGACAGCAATGTATTGGGGAGGATTGTTTAAATTAGGGAATGGGTGACCAGTGAGTTTAGGACAGGCCAAGTTTAGAACTATACATGTAGGAACAAACAATAATGTAAAAATAAAAATGCATAGTGATGTGAATTCTTACCCAACATTTAAATATAGAAGGAGTAACACTTTAAAAATAGTTTGCCTTAATTCTAGAAGTATCAAAAATTAGGCAAGTGAGTTGGAGTTGTATGTACAAAATAATTATATTATTATAGCATAATTATATTATAGCAATAATGGAAACTTGGCTAAATAACAAAGATGGGGATGGGTGTAACATAGAGGGATACATATTGTTAGGAAGGATAGACAGAAAAGAAAAGGTGGTGGAGTTACTGTTTATGTCAAACAGAATTTAAATTCAAGTCTACTTCAGTTGGACGATGAGCCCCATCTTAGTGAGGACATGTGGCTTCACCTGGAAAGCATTAGGGAAAGAAGCCTTAATTTAGGAGTGTGTTATAGACCACCCAATGCAGACAGTAAATGCAACACACATCTGTTTAGTAATATTAAAAAGGCAAGTTTACAAGGGGATATTGTAGTCATGGGGGACTTTAATTATCCAAATAATAACTGGAATAACCTTGCAGATGGAGGAGCACAAGAGCAGGAGTTTTTAGAAGTAATCTGTGACTGTTTTTTAACACAGCATGTTAAAGCTCCAATGTGGGGTGAAGCCTGTCTGGATTTAGTATTTTGTAATAATCAGGATAGAATTGAGGGTGTAGAGGTGATTGAACCAGTAGGGTCAAGTGACCATACTCTAATACAGTTCTCATTGTTTTGTAAGAGTGCAGATGCAAAGATTAAAATTGTTAAGTTGAACTTTGGTAGGGCAAATTTTGAGCAGATGTTTCAAAGTCTAAGGAGGATAGACTGGGAAAAGCTTTTAAAGGTGGAGACAGTCGAGAGCAGTGGAACAGGTTTAAACATGTTTTACATATAATGCAGGACAGGTACATACCTAAATTCAGAATTAATAGGAAATTTTTCAAAACTCCACAGTGGGTTAATAAAGAGTTAAAAAAGAAGCTACAAAGGACAAAAACAAATGAATAAGTCATATAAGACTAATAACTCCAAAGTTACTCGTAGGGCATTTGAGAACATAAGGGCAACCATTAAGAAGGATATCAGGGAGGCTAAAAGACAGTTGGAGAGGAATATAGAAAATAAGGCGAAAGACGACTCTAAGAGATTCTTTCAGATTTTAGTAATAAAAGAATAGTCAAGGAGGAGGTGAAGTGCATAAGAAATAGTAAAGGGGAATTAAAAGATATAGACAGTGAAATAATGGATGCTCTAATCTTGCATTTTTCTGAGGTTTTCACAAGTGGATAACCTCCAGCGGTAACAGGGACTACTAAGGAGGTACTGAGTGATTTAGAAATTGTAGAGGGAGAAGAGCTGCTCAGATTAAATAGATTGAAATCAAACAAATCACCAGAATCAGATAATACTTATCCTCAAGTTCTTACCCTTGATGTACATTTTAGTATGTCACTGCACACTAGGGAGATTCCAAAGCACTGGAAAATGGCAAACTTTATCCTGTTATATAAAAAGGGTGACCGGATAGATCCAAACAACTATAGGCCAAAAAGCTTAATGTGCATCACAGGAAAATTAATGGAAGGAATTATTAAGGATAAGATTGAGCAACACATGACAAGTACATGAGTTATTAGGAACAGTCAGCATGGGTTCAGTAGAGGGAGGTCATATTTTACTAATATGCTGGAATTCTATGAGGAAGCATGAAAAAAACACAATCAAAGTGGAGCAGATGATATAATTTATCTTGATTTTCAAATGGCATTTGATAAGGTGAGGAGAGGTTGGGCATCAAATTAAAAGAAGTGGGAGTTCAGGGCTATGTTTTTAGATGGGCACAGAATTGACTATTGATTATAATTATTGTGTTCTCTGCTAAACTTATGAGAGCTACCTGTGTTAGAAAACCAGAAAGAAAACCAATTGTCAAAAACACATGAATACAAAATAGACAATTTCTTTCTTTTTTTCTTTCTTTCTTTCTTTCTTTACTTATTTATTTGTTTGTATTTTTAACAGAGAATACAGCTGCTGTTGGGTCTACAATTTATATGGATACCCTAGCTGGATGCTTTCCACTCACGTGGACCTGGGCGTGAGATCCGACACTAGAATTCCCAACAGATCTCCAGTCACAACACTCCCCCCAAAGCTAAGGTTTGGAATTAAACAAAATATACATTTATCAATTATTTTTCTTTCTTTCTTTCTTTCTTTCTTTCTTTCTTTCTTTCTTTCTTTCTTTCTTTCTTTCTTTCTTTCTTTCTTTCTTTCTTTCTTTCTTTCGTAGGATGTTCATGGTAAAATTATCTATAATGTGTCTAACGTGTTTCTAATCATATCAAGGGTCCCACAAAACTGCCCCACCACCTACTCACTGCTGGCTTATGACCCTGATGGTGACCGTGTGAGATGCAGATATGGACAATCATACAATAGTGAGTGCTACACCTGTGCTCAGCAAGCTGGCTTTGGACTAAATGAGGTAAGAGAGCTGAAAGAAATTGGAAAATAAATAAATATACAGAGAAAGAAACAAATAAATAAATATGACCCCCAGGGAGTGATAACTTCAGAAATAGATGAGGTTTAGTGCTGGGAAATGCACTTCGGAAAAGCCATTCTGCAAACAGTAACACCACAAAGCCAAAATAGCATAGTAACTACAACAACAAGAAAATGTTTGTTTAGTTAAACCTACAAAATATACTTCATATGGTAAGAAGTGCAGTGATCTCCACTGAGATGGCTCTACTTAGCATTGTTGACTCATTACAGTAGGCTACAGCTAGCAGCTCTGTCCTCATCCTGGTAGATCTCTTCACTGCCATTGACAGTTCTGAAATTCAATGTTTAGGAATTTCCCCAGTGTACAGTGAACATCCTTACATCCTTCACATCTTCTACAACTCTGTGATGACCAGTATGGTGTGCTGGGATGGTATTATCACATCAAGAGAGGCCCACCGAATCAACAAGCTAATTAAAAGGGCAGACTCAGTTATGCAACACACTCTGAACCTCCTGGAGGTAGAAAAGGAGGAGAGAATGAAGACAAAACTGAGTGCCATTATGAACAATGCTGCACATCCTCACTCTGATACACCAACACAGAAGACTTTCAGCCAATGCATCATCCAGCAGCAGCATTTCAAGATGGTCCTTTATACCAACAGCAATACACCTTTAAAGTGCCTTACTGAGACTGTGACAGCTAAGTTAGACGTTTTCTTTCTTTTTCATTTCGTTGCTTTTTAGTCATTCTGGTGTATGCTCAGACCATAGTGTGTGTACATTTATATTTTTTATATATGTATATATATTTACATTTTATTGTAATATTTTTTATTTATGTTTTTCATATATAGTAAAAATCCAATTTTTACCCTGGGGACAAAAACGTTTTATCTATCTATCTATCTATCTATCTATCTATCTATCTATCTATCAAAGCAGCTGGTGTGAATTTTTCAACTCATTTATACCATTGTGACATTTGTCGAGCATTGCTCCAGTATTTCCAAATCCCTCCTCCCTTACTCCAGCCCCCATGAGAATATGTAAAAGTTAGGATATTAAAGGCCAATGTCATGTAGTGATATGGGGTTTCAAAATGCACATTTTTGATTTTTGGACACTAGATGGCGCTGCATGACTATGAAATTTCCATCCATTTTCCAACCCGTTGAATCCGAACACAGGGTCACGGGGGTCTGCTGGAGCCAATCCCAGCCAACACTGGGCGCAAGGCAGGAACCAACCCCGGGCAGGGCTCCAGCCCACCACAGGACACACACACCAGGGACAATTTAGAATCGCCAATCCACCTAACCTGTATGTCTTTGGACTGTGGGACGAAACTGGTGTACCCGGAGGAAACCCACGCAGACACGGGAAGAACATGCAAACTCCACGCAGGGAGGACCCGGGAAGCGAACCCGGATCTCCTAACTGCGAGGCAGCAGCGCTACCACTGGGCCACCATGCTGCCCACACTATGAAATTTGGAACTTAAAATCGCAATATTATGTAATTCTTAAGGTTCATATTTAACTTTTTTGTTTAATTATTTTGAAAGTGCTGTCTGAAGCGATCGCCTTGTCACCTCAGTCCACATGCTGGTCAAGCCTGGCAGGTGTTGGTGGGGAGACATGACATGATATTTGGCGGGGGCGAAATGACCCCTATGGAGCTGGAGCCTGATCTGAGTGTCTGTGCATCATGAAAAGTGGTTTTCCTGTGTGATGCTCGTTCTGTTTAAATATCACATATCTGTGTATGATAAATATTCTCTGTTTAAGGCAGGCATATCCTAAGTAGTAGCTCCGTGTATGACTTTATGTTTTTACCTTTTATTTTTTTCTATTTTTCTCTATTTCACTGATCACTTCTACCACTTTCTTTTATGTGGAATCACTCCCTGGACACTTTTTACTATTTTTACTACTTGACATATCAGTATACTGCTGCTGGATTATGTGAATTTCCCTTTGGGATTAATAAAGTATCTATCTATCTATCTATCTATCTATCTATCTATCTATCTATCTATCTATCTATCTATCTATCTATCTATCTATCTATCTAATAGCACTCTCCATTATTTATTTATTCATTGTGTATTCCAAATTACCAGAATAAGGTTTTGGGGTTCAGCCAACATTGAAGTGGTAACGCAACCCTCAATTTTAACTGAATATGTCACACACACTGATCAGACTGTTTGACTTGTCAGTAAATTACCAAATATGGGGGGCAACTTGAGTCAGGGGGTTTACTGTGTAAGAGTGCAGATCTGTAATCTGGCCATCTGATAATGAAGAACAGAATCCATTAGTCTTCAACATCATGCCTGCTCTAGGTTATGGTGAACATGTTCTTAACACCTGACTGCATTCTATAAACTGCACATTGTATGAAGCTTCATAGGTGAACTGTGTTCTTTGTTTTTTATTTTTCAGATTTCTTGCGAACTTTCTTACTATGGCACACAAACTGGGGTGTACATGTTTGAACTTGTCATGGAAGATTTTCCGCAGCAGTACATTCAGTTACAATACGCTGATGGCTCGTCAGTGGGCAAAGCCCCCCTTTACTTAGTCAGCAGACGTAAAAGAAATATAGCAACAACCTTAAGCAACTGGGGTTGGTGGAATGGACAATCCACAACAGCAGCTCCTTATACAACAACTCCAAGCCCCTGGTGGTGGTGGTGGAATGGGCAACCCTCAACAACAGTTCCTTATACAACAGCTCAGACCACTTATACGACTACCCAAACATCAACATACTTTCCATACACACAACCTACAAACCAAGACCCACTAAGTAAAATACCCATCCAGTTCCTTGTGGAAGGTCAGTCAATTTTTCTATTTGCTCAGTTTCTGTTTTATTTAATTGCTTGTGTAGTTCATCTAAACTTGAAAAACTAAAAGTATAAATAGCGGTTTTATTTTAGCATCATACATTCAAAAATGAGTATGTGGATATAGTATCATGGTGAAATCCAAACAGACACAAAATCAAAGCTAATAAACTTGGAGGTGCAGTGCAATCAAACCATTGCACACCCAGCTCCATGACATAACAGAGAGTAACATTTGGGTGGCAGTGATGATTAAGTTGGATTTGGCTGACGTCTTAATTCAAGTCTACTATGACCGACAAAGTAAAATACTTTAAAAGTAAAAAGGGCTTGAAACTCAGGTTCATGAAAACAGGCCTCAAAACTAAAAGTAGATGTGGCTGTGAAACTCAAAAAATCAGGCCTATGGCCCGCACACACAATAAAGGCCAAGTCTATAAATTCTGAAAAGGAAGATGGGTGCTGTAAATCTCAGGCCCAGGTGAGATGACAGAATAATCTTTAGGATAAATTTTATTAAAAAAACAAGAAAAAAATGTGTATATATATATCAAAGAAGGTACAAAACAAAATGTTACCTTCTTTGGGGTGACTCAAAAATGAACAACATCAAAAATACTGTTTTTGCATCCAAGCTTTTACATAAATCCTCAGAGAGACAAATAAAGTTATATCTAAAAATACAAATAATTCTTCCATGAAGAATCATGCAATTTATTACAGTTACAGAAAGGTAATTAGGGTAAGGACCTGCTTTCTCTCCATTTGGATCTCCAAGTTTTGATTTGGTGTTGCTCTTTTTTGACATAGCTTGGCTCTAAACTTGGCTCTTCTTCTTTCGTATTTCCTCTTATGCTCTTTGTCACCTGGTTCTCATTAAAGTTTGTCTTGCTCTTTATTAACCTTTTTTTTCATTACATGTTTAGCACTTAGTTGCTCTCTTCACAGGTTGTAAAGCTGCTACGGTGCCTTCCATATTGTTTGGGACAAAGACACATTTTTCTTGATTTACCCCCTCTGATCCACAGTTTAAAATTACAAATCAAACAATTCACATAATTAAAGTGTATGTCGCAAACTTTCATTTAAAGGAATCTGCAGACATTTTGGTCACACGACACTTTTTCTATTCAATCTCATAATGTTTGTGACACAGCAATGGAAGGTCTTTTAAAGCCAGTGTCATATTTAGGACTTTGTCACGTATCCCTCACTAATAGTGACTGCTTGAAGTCTGCGATTCATAGACATCAGGAAAGGCTGAGGGTCTTCTTTGGTGATGCTCTGATAGATAGATAGATAGATAGATAGATAGATAGATAGATAGATAGATAGATAGATAGATAGATAGATAGATAGATAGATATGAAAGGCACTATGATAGATAGATAGATAGATAGATAGATAGATAGATAGATAGATAGATATGAAACGCACTATATGACAGACAGATAGATAGATAGATTCTTTATTAATCCCAAGGGGAAATTCACATACTCCAGCAGCAGCATACTGATAATGAACAATATTAAATTAAAGAGTGATAACAATGAAGGTATAACAGACAGACAATAACTTTGTGTAATGTTAATGTTTACCCCGCCGGGTAGAATTGAAGAGTCGCATAGTGTGGTGGAGGAATGGTCTCCTCAGTCTGTCAGTGGAGGAGTCTGCCAAGCCATCTTCAGCTCCTGCTTGTTTTGGTGGGCTTGTCCTCTTAAGTTTTCTCTTCAGCATATGGAAGGCCTGATCATCCATCCATCCATCCATCCATTATCCATCCCGCTATATCCTAATTACAGGGTCACAAGGGTCTGCTGGAGCCAATCCCAGCCAACACAGGGCACAAGGCAGGAAACAAACCCCGGGCAGGGTGCCAGCCCACCACAGAGTACACACACATATACACCAAGCACACACTAGGGACAATATAGAATCGCCAATATACCTAACCTGCATGTCTTTGGACTGTGGGAGGAAACAATACCTAATCAATTGGACTTCAATTAGTGGCCGACTTGGCCATTCAAGGTTTTTTTTTTTTTATTTTTTAGCTTTGAAAAGTCTTGTGTTGCTTCAGCAGTATATTTGGATCATTATCTTGTTGAATAATATAAATCTCTCCAATGAATTTGGAGGCAGATCAGATGTTTCCACACACCTCAGAATTCATTGTGCCACTGTGGTCAGCAGTTACATCTTCAATGAACAGAAGTGTGTCAGGACCTGTGGCAGCCATACATGCACAAGACATAACACCCCCAGCACCCTGTTTAACAGATTAGGTGGTCTGCTTTGGATCTTGGGTGGTTTTCCTTTACTTTTCTCCACATTTTGCTCTTGCCATCACTCTGATCAGGTTCATCTTTGTCTCATTTGTCCACAAAACATTTTCCCAGAATTCTGCAGGCTCATTGAAGTCCTTTTTCACAAACTGTAATCTGGCCATCCTGTTTTTGTGATTAACTAGTGGTTTGCATCTTGCAGTGTGGCCTCTGTGTTTCTGCTCATGAAGTCTTGTGCTGATAGTCATCTCTGACACATCCACATCGGCCCCCTGAAGACTGTCTCTGGTCTGTCAGATAGGCGTTTGGGGCTTTTTCTTAACCATAATGAGTATTCTCCTGTCCTCGGCAATGAAGGTCTTCTTTGGCCTACCGGGACCTTTGTGATTACTGAGCCCACCAGTGTGTTCTTTCTTCTTCATGATATTCCAGACTGTTGATTTTGGTCATCCTAAGGTTTTACCGATGTGTCCAATGGTTTTATTCTTGTTTCTCAGCCTCAGAATGGCTTCTTTCACTTTGATTGGCACATCTCTTGTCCTCAAGTTGAACAATGGCAACTGTAGACTCCAAATGGGTAAAAGTAAACCCATCTTATGAAGCCATGAAACCCACTTGTGGGCTATGAACAAATGTATGTCCACATGTCAATCAGCAGAACCAAACACATGTGGTACCTTACTGAAATAGGGCCTAGAAGACAAAGGGAAAGTTTAAGTTGAGCAGCTCCTTTCCCCTGTACAATTTCTAAATCACCCAGGACCACCTTAGTAGTCCCTGTTATTACTGGGAGTTTATCTACATCCTAACATTTGATGACCTCAGAAAAATGTGACTTTAGAGCATCTGCTATTTCACTGCCTGTATTTTTTAATTTCCCTTTACTATTCGTGATGCACCTCACCTGCTCTTTGGCTGTTCTTGTACTACTAAAATACTGAAAATCTCTTTGCATCATCTTTCTCCATACCCATTATATTCTGCCCTAAATGCCTTTATTATCCTTTTTAATAGTTGTCCTCATGTTTTCATACGCCTTACGATTCACATTGGAGTTACTAATCTCATACATCTTATTTGTCTGTTTCTTCATTTGCATCTTCTTTTTCAACTCTTTATTAACCCACTGCAGTGTTTTTTTTTTTTATTTCCTATTAATTCCAAATTTACTGTAGGTATGTACCAGTCCAACAATATACAGTATGTAAAATATTTTTAAACCATTTCTACTACTCCTCAACTGTCTCCATACTTCAAAGTTTATCTCAGTCCATCTCCTTAAACTTTGCCACATCTGCTCAAAGTTTGCCTGCCAAATTTAAACTTAGCACTTTTAGTCTTTGCATCTGCATTTTACAGTTTTAGATTTGTCTTTTATCCAGGCACTATTCCACTGAATTTTAATTTTGTTTCCTTCTTCTTTTTGTCTTTTCCAGTTATTTCTTCAGTGCCCAGCTGCAACTTTGGGGATTACAGGCCTCAGTATTTGAGCCCTACACCTTTCAATGGACAAATTAGAAAAGCCTCTGTCAATAATCAGTTTCACTTCACCGTCAGAGCACAAGCATCATATGCTGTGTAAGTTACTTGGACCTTTGTTCTTTTGTCACCTTTAAAATAAAAAATGTTCCATAGTGGACTGCCACACCAGTCTATCTACTGTACATGATTTATAGCACCTTTTAGAATAAGTTCAATCTACATAAATAATAATAATAATAATAATAATAATAATAATAATACATTCTATTTATATTCTCTTTGTTTTCATTTTTTTGTTGTTTAGCTGCTAGGCTTCCCTTCTGGTTTCCTATACCAAACACCTGAGTCTGTTTATCCCATTGCCCCTAGTGATAGTATCCTTCCAAAACGACCCTTAAATCTTTCGTGAAGTGGTAAATACTGCTATCTTATGGAACTACCATCCCAGGATCAAAATATGTACCTTCTTATTGCAAAGGTAAAGTGTGCCCACTCTCTCATGTAAATGTTAACCTGGGCTACGAAGGACTACCGGATCAAGAAAAATGAAAAATATCTGGGTATCTATGTTTTTCGAAAACAACACTCTTGATTGGCCAATCGAGTCCTCTCTATACACAAGCTATGTCCATGGAACAAAGTTTTCATTTAATAATGCCGTTTGTAAACAAAACAATCTCCGTCCACATTTGCATTTTCACTTTGTTTATTAAAGTATCTCCGTTCTCACAGAAATGACCAAAAATGCATACAGCGTAGACATTCACCTACACTGGGCAAGCATGCATCAGCAGAAAAATCCTTGACAGAAACACCACTAACCATATTATTTATCACAAAACTGTAATAATCAGTAAATTGCTTGCCATTTGAGCATTCAAAATGAACAAAAGACAATTTACAGTAAATGCATACAGCTAAGCAAGACAACAAGTGCTATGGAGAGAAACTCTTCTGTGTCCACTATGTAGGAATACTTTTTCTTCTGTGAATGGTAATATCTGGGACTGAGATTTGTAATGAGCAGAATCCAAACACAGAAGAACTAAATCATAATAATAATTTTTTACATATATATAGTGCTTTCCTCACTGCTCA
>JANRMT010062810.1:9745946-9762488 GCA_026402145.1 Polypterus bichir lapradei
AATTTCAATGAATCTTACCTAATATTTAAGAGAATACAAAGGGATTATGCTGTATAACTCTGCGGGGAATATTTATAAACAGTGTGGGAGAGTTTATAGGGGCTTAAAATATATAAAAATAACCATACAAACATATAGTTTCTACTTCGCGGATTTTCACCTATCGCGGAGGGGTCTGGAACGCAACCCCCGCGATCGAGGAGGGATTACTGTAATTTACTCTCCTTTCAACAAAACAGACAACAGTGGTATGTCTTTCATTTCCTAGGAACATCAGAGTACTGCGGTGTTTTCCGAACAAAGATTTTTAGTGACGCAGTATTTAGATGTATGAAATTAAATCAAATGTGAAAAACTGGATGTGCAAAAATGTGGGTCCCCTTGTCAATTTGCTGATTTGAATGCCTGTCACTGCTCAATGCTGATTATTTGCAACACCAAATTGGTTGGATGAGCTCATTAAGCCTTAAACTTCATAGACAGGTGTGTCCAATCATGAGTGGTAAAAGGTATTTAAGGTGGTCAATTGCAAGTTGTGCTTCCTTCCCTTTGACTCTCCTCTGTAGAGTGACAGACAGCATGGGATCCTCAAAGCAACTCTCAAAAGATCTGAAAACAAAGATTGTTCAGTCTCATGGTTTAGAGGAAGGCTACAAAAAGCCATCTAAGAGGTTTAAACTGTCAGTTTCAACTGTAAGGAATGGAATCAGGAAATGGAAGGCCACAGGCACAGTTGCTGTTAAACCAAACCAGGTCTGGCAGGCCAGGAAAAATACAGGAGTGGCATATGCAGAGGCGGGATTGTGAGAATGGTTACAGACAACCCACAGATCACCTCCAAAGACCTGCAAGAACATCTCGCTGCAGATGGTGTATCTGTACATCGTTCTACAATTCAGCGCAATTTGCACAAAGAGCATCTGTATGGCAGGGTGATGAGAAAGAAGCACTTTCTGCACTCACGCCACAAACAGAGTCGCTTGTTGTATGCAAATGCTCATTTAGACAAGCCAGATTAATTTTGGAACAAAGTGCTTTGGACCGATGAGACAAAAATGGAGTTATTTGGTCAAAACAAAAATCGGTTTGCATGGCAGAAGAAGAACACCGCATTCCAAGAAAAACACCTGCTACCTCCTGTCAAATTTGGTGGAGGTTCCATCATGCTGTGGGGCTGTGTGGCTAGTTCAGGGACTGGGGCCCTTGTTAAAGTCGAGGGTTGGAGGAATTCAACCCAGTATCAACAAATTCTTCAGGATAATGTTCAAGCATCAGTCACAAAGTTGGCTATTCCAACAAGACAATGACCCAAAACACAGTTCAAAATTTACAAAGGCATTCATGCAGAGGGAGAAGTACAATGTTCTGGAATGGCCGTCACAGTCCCCTGACTTGAATATTATCGAAAATCTATGGGATGATTTGAAGCAGGCTGTCCATGCTCGGCAGCCATCAAATTGAACTGAACTGGAGAGATTTTGTATGAAGAATGGTCAAAAATACCTCCATCCAGAATCCAGACACTCATCAAAGGCTATAGGAGTCGTCTAGAGGCTGTTATATTTACAAAAGGAGGCTCAACTAAGTATTGATGTCATATCTTTGTTGGGGGGCCCACATTTATGCACCTGTCTAATTGTGTTATGATGCATATTGCATGTTTTCTTTTAATCCAATAAACTTAATGTCACTGCTGAAATACTACTGTTTCCATAAGGCATGTCAGATATTAAAAGGAAGTTGCTACTTTGAAAGCTGAGCCAATGATAAATACAAATCCAAAGAATTAAGAGGGGTTCCCAAACTTTTTCATATGACAGTAGATGAACCCAATAAACATTCCTGATTAAGTCTCACAAATTTCATGATAATGCACCATTCAACCTTATGACTGCAGCTGTCAGGACAGGCTGTACCTTCCCATAATACTATGGAATGATCAGGACTGAAAAATGAATGAATTAATGAATGTGTTTGTGTGACAGGTTGCTAAAGTTTCCATTCACTTATACAAACTTTGTTGGTATTTCCTTTTTCTCCTTTATTCTAGCATACAAAACATCATGATCAGTGGCCCTCTGAATATAACAAAATCATACCAGTATGATTACCAGACACACACTGGAACAGCAGACGTGACATGGACACCTTCTGAAAATGACCAAGGCGAGTCCGTCCCCATTTGTTTCTTTGCTGAGACTCAAGAAGGGTAAGAAATGAGTTAAAAACTAAAAAACTGAAGGTAACGTAAAGATGAGCTCAAATGGCGCTGGTCTCATTTTATTGTTTTTGTCTTTCAGGTACCAGTCTGAGTTGAGATGCATTGTAGTGAAAGTAGGAAGACGTGAATTTCTCCCATTGAGTAAGTGAAGCTGAATAGTAAAAGAAGTTCATTGTTATTACTTTTGAGTTTTGTTTTAATATAACAATTTAAGTTTATTCAGTTTAAAGATCACACCATACAGCAATCTGTAAAACAGCAAACATTCAATCGATGTGCCACTCCCAAAAATAAACATTAGGGTGAATTAAGACAGGGTATCCAACTCTGATCCTGGAGGGCCATGGTGGCTTCTAGTTTTCCTTCCTTCCACTTTCTTCATCAGGGACCAATTTCTGCTGTTAATTAACTTTTGTTTTCTTCATTTTAATTACTGTGTTTTTAAAGACTCCATTCCCTGAAATATGTTTTTCCTTAAATGGCAGCCAAACAAATGTAAGATGTGAAGTGAGTAAACAAATGGCCAGCTAACTCCAACCTATTTCTCTCCATCCAGTTTCTTAATTAGAAGAACATTGTAGTTGTTAATTAAACTCGTTTTTTACCACCATGGCTTGCTGGTGCTCTCATTCTGACACAGCAGATATTTCCAAAATGGTAGATTTTCTTTTTTTCTAGGAGAAACATCAGAATGTTTTATAGACCTGAGCAGATCAACATAACTGAGGCCTTCACCTTTTTTTATTTTCAAATATTGTATGATGGTCAAGGGGTTATTTGGTCATGCAATGGCTCACGTTGTGCCCCATTATTGTTTGACTGTTAATTAAGGGAATAAAAACAATTAAATAATAATAAATTTTATTTATTCATAGGTGCCTTTCTAAATACTCAAGGACACCAAACAATAGATGAAACACACATTATAAACAAAGAGTCTGCATCTTAGATAGCAAGTCAATTACAAATAAGACAAAAGAAGTTAATTAGCAGCAAAAACTGGTCACTAATTAAGAAAATGGTTACAATGAAAACCTGCAGCCACGGCGGTCCTCCAGGATCAGAAGTTGGACGCCCCTGCATTAAGACATAATCATTCCCACTCCTACCCATCTTATTATTTCTTATTATTAGAACTGTTATTATTGACTGAATGTCAAGTCTGAAAAGATGTCAATAGAAGCTCTCAATAAATGTAAAAAAATGTATTCAATTTACGTGGGATCCAGTCCAGGCTTGGTTCCTGCTTTGTTCCCAGTGTGAATGGAAAAAGCTCTTTGTCCATATTTATCCAGCATCTCAGAATTTCACTTAAGGTCTGACTAGAATAAGAATTTTCCCTACCTCAGAGTAAGACATGAGAAGTAGCTACGAAGTATCCTACACCCTCTCCTAGCTAGGAGTATGAGTTTGTGTTTGATAATGAATGACGTCACGATTTTATGACACTCCGAGCCACAAAATGGCACTCATGATGACATTTTTAAGTTTTGTGATTCTAATGCTAAGGCTGCATCTCAAAGATAATATTTGTTATATTAAAAAAATAATAATAGCATTCAAAGTAGTAGAAGAAGAAGAAGGCAAAAGTAACGAGATAGGATAGTAGGCTAAGCAGCACGTAACTCTTGATCTTGATCACAACAACAAGAACAATTCTGTAACCGGAATGGACAGACAGAAAACTACTTCTAAATCTAATAATGCTCCTGCTTATTTAACAATGAATGACTCTCAGCCTTACCTTCAGAAGAGTCGCCTTCTCGCTGATATGGCCACAGGAAGCACCTCATAATGTAACAGTTATTGAAACTTGCCATGGCTATAAGTCACATTCACTCCTCTAGTGTTTCCTGTCGTCTTACTTTGTCAAATGCCAGATCTCTCCCCATGACCCTCCACCTTATCTACTATGAGATTTTATTTATCTAATGCCTTGGGAAACACAGCCTGCATTCATGAATTTTCTCAGGCTTGTAAAGCGTAACACAGATGTTCCAGCGGCTCATGGAATGCAGAGCTCAACATACACAATAGGAATTTTGAAAATATGCAGTTGTTAAGAACAGGGGTTAGTGCTGGGGCCGCTTGTATTTTTAATTATATATAAGTGATCTGGATAGGAATATAAATAACAAGCTGGTTAAATTGGCAGATGGTACCAAGATAGATGGATTGCCAGGTAATTTCAAACCATTTGAATCTTTGCTGAGGGACTTGGACAACATACAGGCTTGGGCAGATTTGTGGATGATGAAATTTTATGTAAGAAAATGTAAAGAATTACATGTAGGAAGTAAAAATGTGAAATTTGAATATACAGTGGGAGGTCTGAAAATTGAAAGTACACCTTATGAGAAGGAGCTAGAAATCATGGTGAACTCGACACTATCAACTGCCAGACAGTGTTCAGAAGCCATTAAGATGGCAAACAGAATGTCAGGTTGATTTGTGGAGCACACGTCCAAGGAGGTTCTGCTCAACTTTATAACACACTGGTGAGGCCTTATCTGGAGTACTGGGTGCAGTTTTGGTCTCCAGGCTACAAACATGATATAACAGCACTAGAAAAGGTCCAGAGAAGAGCGACTAAGCTGATTCAGGGCTACAGGGAATTAGATAGGAAGAAAGATTAAAAGAGCTGAGCCTTTACAGTTTAAGTAAAAGAAGATTAAGAGGATTCCTGACTGAAGTGTTTAAAATTATGAAGGGAATTAGTTCAGTGGATTGAGACTGGGAATTTAAAATGAGTTCATCAAGAACATGGGGACATGGCTGAAAGCTTGTTAAAGATAAATTTCGTACAAACATTACGACATTTTTCCTTACACAGAGAACCAAAGACATGTGGAATAGGTGACCAAGTAGTGTGTTAGACAGTAGGACTTTAGGGACTTTCAAAACTAGACTTGATATATTTTAAAAAGAATTAAGTGCATAGGAATGGTGACTTTGTTGAGCTGAATGGCCTGGTCTTGTCTAGATTGTTCTAGTGTTCTAATACCTACTATGAGTCGCGTTCACTCTTCCAATGTTTCCAGCTGCCTTTCCAAAGTTGCAATCCGTATCTGCAATCCCCCTTATCTTTTAAGAGATTCTAGTTATCAAATGCCCTGGGAAACACTGCATGCCTTCTTGAATCTTCTCAGGCTTGTAAAGTGTAATGTGAATGTTCCAGTGGTTCATTGAATGTAGAGCTCAATATATCTGTCATAAGTCGCATTCACTCTTCCTCTGTTTGCAATCGTCTTCCCAAGTTGCATGCCAGATCTCTCTCCATGATCTCCCCCTTATCTTCTTCAAGATTCTATATATATATATATATAACACCTCTGGAAACTTCATCTGCCTTCTTGAACCTTCTTGGGCTTGTTAAGTGTAATGTGGGGTTTCAGGGGTTCATGGAATGCAGAGTTTATCATACCTGTGTGACATTTTGCTCTCAGTCACCCATGCACCCTCACTTATCTTTAGAGTAATATGCAGGCTACTACAGTACAATGTGCATCCATGACCACCCATGTCCTGATACTGTGATTTCACTTGCGATTCACTTATGTTTGCTCATTTCTATTTAGGACAATGATCTTAATGTCTGATTTGCATGATTGTAGCTTGTTTTAACATTACCTCTTGTGGAATGGTATGGAAATGTATGAATCTGCATATTACCTCATGTGTTATAAGGGTGCTCAAAGTTTGGTGCAAAATTTGATAAATGGTTGGTTGTGACATACCCAAATCATTGCTCTTATAAGGCTTCTTGAGGCCAAAGAAGTAACGTTAAACACACTTTCATTTCAGTTGACAGTGAGTGGCTTCTCTGTGCAGAAATATCACGCCAGATTTGTAATGAATATTATTCCATTTTTGTCAGATCATTGTTATCCATCATTTCCAACACATTTGGCCATTCCTGGGATGTCCATGCCATTCTCTGCTTAAATGCCATCTTCTGATAGCTCCTAGTAAGTTAGGACAGCTCATGTGCCTAAATCCTCATGAAGTTTGGAGTAGTTTCCTAAATTAGGAATATTGATGAAATGCTTTTACTCTTACTCCTAAAAGTAGAACCACATTTGCATCAATATGAGCCAGTTAGGACTGTTCTCCTACATTTGATAAATACAAGTACTGATCTCCATGACATTGAACTGACACAAACTGAAATTGCATCTGGAAGTTTTGATAGTGCACAGATGAAAATATTCATTTTCACATAATGATTATAGTTTAATGTTAAAATAATTTTCTTCTGCAAATCATGTTCAATACCCAGGCAGACAATGTGAAGTTACTTTGTGAGTCCACAAGAGCATCTTCTGCATACCTCAATAGTTTAATGTTAAATCTGGGATGAGGTGTGAAACCTCATTCTCACCCAATATTCAACTCATGTCTTTTTGATGGGGGTGAAAAACATTTTAGGACTTTATTTCTTGTTTTAATATTATGTGGTCAGGGCCATAATATTGTCAGGGTAATATGCGGAAAGGGCCCTTCATACTTTAGTTGATGCCGCCATTACCTGTATTTCTTTCCCCACAGACATCAAACGTCACATACGCAAACAGTGAGGGTAGTGTTTCCTAATTGGGCTATTTTTGATCAAATTTTTGGGAGGAAAAAATGGTCTTTTATGGATTGCAGTTTTTTTTAGGCTACTTTTTTTAAAAACAACGCAGTATTTTCACCTATATTTCAACCCCCCACACATTTTCTCCATATTTTTATACATATGTCACCCCTTCCACTGCTATTTGCATTTGTATATACAGTGATACCTTGATATACGTCTGCTTTGGAATAAGTCCAACTTGTATATGTTCTGTTTGGACAAGAAAAATTTTGCTTGGTATACGACCTTTGTTTGGAATACGACTTGCGTGCTACCCTTGTTTACCTCTCTCTCGAGACAAAGCCACGACTGCCCACGAGCATCAGTACGGCAGTTGCTAGCATTCAGTGAACAACCCGCGTGCTACCTGTTATGTATGATTGTTCAATGATGCTTTTGTCCATTGTTTTATGTTCGGGTGTTGATTGCTATGGTCTGCGTCTTTTGAGACGTATGACTGCCGGAGGGAGGGGTGTGGTTTAGAAGGCACGCTGTATGGAGAGTTAGTTAAACAGGGTTCAAAATAAACAGCATTCGAAACATTATTCTGAGTGTGTCGCTACTTCAGTCTAGAGATCACTACACTACCCTTGTTTACCTCTCTCGAGATAAAGCCACAACTGCCCACGAACATCAGCACGCGAGTTGCTAGCATTCAGTGAAAAACCCGCGCTATAACTCATTGTGAATTTTCACATGATTTTGTATTTTTTTGCGTAAATTTGAACTGATTATTTTTATTTTTTTTTTAAAAAAAACCTTTATTGTGAATATAAAAAAGAAAATATTAACAATATACACAGTCAAAAAGACAAACAAGCCCAATTTTCAGAATGTAACAAAAAAAGCCATATATCAGACCACCACTGCTCACCTTTTACACTCCTCCTACTCCGCACATTAATGTGCAGAGTAGGAGGAGTGTAAAGGGGGAGTAGTGGTGGTCTTTGAACTGATTGTTGAAAAGTATGAAGGTAGCATGCATATCCGGGACTTGGCTTCTGCCTACCGTATGCCAAGAACGACGGTATCTACGATTGTGAAAAATAAAGACGTTATTAAAAAGTAAAGTGACGTTAAATTTTCATTTATTTCATCTAATTGCTTTTATATTTATGTATTTTAGTATTAAGCAGTGTTTAAATTATTTTATACAACCCCATCAATGTATAATATGCCAATAACTACAGGATTTGTTTTCATGGGAACGGATTAATCATTTTCCCTTTATTTCTTATGGAAAAAATTCATTTGGTATACGTCCTGTTTGGTATAAGTCAAAGGGTCTGGAATGGATTAAGGACGTATACTGAGGTACCACTGTATTGTTTTCCGTTGTAAAATACCCAGGGGTCCCAGTCATATGGTACATACCCATTTTATCACTCTGAAATATCTCTGATTGGACACCCCCCAGCCCAGGTTTTCAGGTACGTACCTAACCCTTTTGCTCTAACACTGTCCCTGACTTTCAGGTGTGTCATTTTGTCTACCTTAGCTGTTGGGCTATTTATTTGGTCAAATTCACTATTTTTAAACTTTCCTTGAGCTAGAAATTTTTACGGACCTGGCAACCTTGGTAGAGACAAGACACAAACGTAACCAGACCAAAACACTAAGTGACAGTGTCCAGTTTCTAGCTAACTAGAGGACTTCTGGCCTTTTGTCATATCCCCAATGGGTCTTCCTTTTTCCCCAGTAGACAATTCCGTGATACCACCTGGTGCCTAAGATCACTTTCAATCTTTTGTTGTTCATTCTTGGCCGCACTCAAGAACTATGGTGGTGTTCAGGCACCCATGACATTTGTTGGGCCACTGTCCTTCTCACGTCATGGAGAACATTGCATTGTATGTTTTCAGCCTATCCTTAAACCTCTTTTGCTTACTTGCACCCCCCTTCTGGTGCAACCAGTATAAATACATAGCATACTGCTCCCTAGTAGCTGGCTACTATATTACATTGGAATATGACTCTCTTAAGTGCACCATTCTAGTAGTGCCTGGAGTCCATCTCGGCAGCATCAGGTATTAGGCAGGAGTTCGTCACTCATAATCACTTACTCACAGCGGGTTCAATTTTACAGCAGCTAACCTAATTTCCACATCTTGGGAATAAGTGAGGAATAATGGAGTTTACCTTGGTATTTGAGCACAGTCTACTGGAGTTATTCTTTTCAATTAAATCAATATGAAAGAGTAAATTATTTTATAATTATGCAGACCACCAAAATTTACATAGCTGATCACATTTGTTAAATATGTATATCTCTTGCAGATATTGAGGCCAGCATTGTGTGCACCAAGACGACGATGTCCGTGTTTGTGCTGAAGTCCTCGGCCCCAGGCCTGAATGAACAATACTTGCGACTTAATGACCCCCGTTGTTCACTGACATCAAACTCAACACATCTGATCGCGAGTGTGTCTCTGAACTCCTGCGGTACTCGTTATCAGGTAAGGGCCTGGGCAGCAGACTATTGAGGATGTTTTCGGAAAGGGTGTGCTGTGTAAATGAAGTCCAAAATATACCAGAACAAGTGAGGTTTTATGGGCCTCAATAATAATCGAAGTCTGATTCTTCACATACTTAAGTCAATCACAGATTCTTTTCTTGACCTTCTTCAGTTTGCTCACCAAGCTAACGGATCAGTTGAAGGTGTAGCTAACATGGCTCTTCATTACATTTGATGCGAACTGGCAATTCAGCCCATCAAGCCTCCCATTCCTGTTTACCTGATTTCTGCAAACTAACATCAACTTTAGTTCTGAAGGTCACCAAAATGCTAATGTCTACCACATTATGTGCTTTACTTATTCACATGTTTCAACGGTTCTGTGTAACAAAAGCCATTCTAACTTTTGTCTAGAACCTACCCTTAACAAGCTTCCAATTGTATTCCTGTGTTCTTGTCATAGACCTCAAGTCATAGCTGGAACGCTTCAGACATGTTACACTGTTTTCGGTTTTCTTAAATTTAGTTGGTTCAATCACTGCTTGATTGCCATACCTGCACTTCTTTTTATTAGTATTGTTAGTAAATGTATGCATACTGGTGCTTACCGGCACTTCGCCCTACTACCTCCAAGGGGTAAACCCCCTTCCACTTTCAAATACATTTTATTAGTTTCGTGGTATCAGTACACTTCCACATCTCCAAAGACATCAACACTCATACCTCCTGTTCTCCAAAATAATTCAACAATTTATTTGCGTCAGAGCAGTTCAGGAGCTTCCATAACTTCTTCAGGTGCACAATGCTGCCAGTTTCTTCCATGCTTCCGTATCTCTTCAGAGTGCTGTGGCGGCTTCTTTGAAGAAGTTCTCAAGATCTGATATGAGATCTCTCACTATATCATGGATGTCAAACTCCAGCCCTGGAGGGCCGGAGTGTCTGCAGGTTTTCATTCTAACCATTTTCTTCATTAGTAACCAGTTTTTGCTGCTATTCCTTCTATATAAAAGCCGTCGGGATTGTCCTTCAGTCCCGTGAGTGCTACGCAGGCGCGGAGTTTCACACACGCCCCGTCCATTTTGCAATGCACGATGGGAATTGTAGTTTCGTTTTTCCAGGTAAAAGATGATTTTCTACTCCAGACTGTGCGATATCTTCTTCTTCTTTCTTACTATATAAAAGCGGTTGGGATTGTCTTTCCGTCCCCATCGTTCCCTTGCTTTTGTGCGCGATGCACTGGAAAAATAGACAAAATTATGTCTCTGGAAATAATTAATGTTGATGGAGTACAAATGCCTCAACACATAGTAAATATCAGGGGGGTTCAAAAGGGCAACCTCAATATAGAAAAAAAGTTTAAATTTCATCACAAAAATAACAGAAACTACGAGTATTAAAGTAATACCGCTCAAATGCAATATAACCAAATTAATGAGTTTGTATAAAATATCAAATTGATCTACATATTGAATTGCCTTAAGAAGTGGTCAACTTAAAAGTCGGTCGCCTTAAAAGGTGGGTCAGCCTAGTTTAGTTTTAATTGACTTGACTCAGGCCCCTTAGTTGTCTCTTTTTCCTTAATTAGCAGCCAAACTGTAAAGAGACACAAAAAGAGCCACCACATGACCAGCTCACCTGTGCCCATCACAAAATATCTGAAAATAAAGAAAAGTGAAGGTCTCGCTAAGGTTGATCTCTCAGCTCACCAAAACATTCTGATGGTGTTCTTAGAAAAGACCAGAAAATCAACAGTTTTGGAAATGTCTGCTGTGGGAGAATGAGAGCAGCAATTAAATAAAGGGCTTAATTAACAGCAAGAATTGGCTTCTCATTAAGAAACTGGTTGGAGTGAAATTGGTTAGAGTCTGACATTCCAATGTAGCTGGTCGTCTGTTGGCTTGTTTCACATCTCATTTCTGTTTGGCTGTCATTTAACGAAGAAAAGAATCAATTCTAAGGACTGAATCCTTAAAAACAGGGCTGTTAAAATGAAAGGAAAAGGAGTTAAGTAGCAGAGAAAACTGCTT
This sequence comes from Polypterus bichir lapradei, assembly GCA_026402145.1. Classification (NCBI taxonomy): domain Eukaryota; kingdom Metazoa; phylum Chordata; class Cladistia; order Polypteriformes; family Polypteridae; genus Polypterus; species Polypterus bichir. The sequence goes on from JANRMT010062810.1 coordinate 9,757,268, forward strand.
GCTGATTAGGAAAAGGGTTAGAATGAAAACCTGCAACCACTGCAGCCCACCAGGCCCGGAGTTCAACACCCCTGCACTATATGTATTACTAGCATTGCCCTGTGGCTCCGCCCGCGTATTAGTGAAAAAGAACAGTGAGGAGGGCCCTGCCCGGCTCCCCATTCCTGACATCACGCTTCCCCCTCCCCTTTGCCCGCAGCTTCTGTCTCGGATTAGCGTGAATATATTGCTCCTGCAAGCAAACTATGATACTTAGCACAATGAGAGAAGTTGCAAAATCAACCGGAAAACCTGATCTAAATCCGTTAAGTAGTTCTCTCGTGAAAAGCGGACAGACAAACAGACAGATAGACATTGCATTTTAAATACAAAGAGAGATATATAGCTTGTGTGAAATTTACACTGTGAGGAGACATTCTTTACAAAGTCTAGTCTCTGATTAGGCATTTAATATGCTTCGGTGCCTTCTAGATTAATTCTTTTATTAGAAAAAGCTGGGCATATTATAAACACGAAGTATTGACTCTTCTGTCTTAGCTATGTAAGTTAGAAATGAGTCACAGAGAGACAATCATACTTCACAAAACACATCTACTAACATGAAGCTGAAGCCTTGAAAACCTTTAAGAAAAATCTGGACAGCTTAGCTATTAGCTAAACAAACAGACTTGATGGACAGAATGGTCTCCTCTCACAAATTTCTTACATTTCTTTGTGTTTCTTATGTAGCTCGTCACTGATTTTCATACTTTTTGTTCTCCTCTCCACCTACCATTTCCTTGTTATTATTTTTTCCACCAATCAGCCTAGTCAGGAACTTTCCTAAATAATATTGGGTAATTTTCTTAAGGTCATAAATAGCCAAATTCTTCAGGACATATTATACATATTGCAAACTCCAGAGAAATGCATACCAAACATGCAAAGGCAAAGCATGTTGGTTACACCGCTACAATGAGACACAACAGGATGTCATAGCAGCCCAGGAGAAAATCAACCTAAACCACTTGCTACAAATTCAAAAAATGCTGAAAAGTAACAATAAACTTGACATTTTGAATTATTTTCTTCTGTTTGGGTGTTCTGCTTTCATAAAACCTCTTGGAAAATATTTAACTCGTACCATTTTTTTTTGTTTTGTTTAAAGGAAAATGATACAGAGATCATTTTTGAGAATGAGATTTCAACATTTGATCATTCCAATCAAGTCATAAGCAGAAAAAATGAGATTGAGATTCCTTTCCATTGTTCTTACCCTAAAATAGGGAAAGCATCTGCTTCCTTCTCTCCTCACAAAGCCAACTACATGTTCTCTGAAGCCGGCTTTGGCTCCTTCACCTTTGTGTTTGAATTTTATGAGAGCGGCGACTTCACAAGCATCATCAGCCCCAGCGAGTACCCGATTGAGGTGGATCTTGGCGAGATGATGTACATGGGCATCAGTGTGGACTCACCACTTGACAATATCATGTTGTTTGTTCGGGACTGTAAAGCCACGCCTCATGATGACCCCAGTGACCCAACCTACTATGACATCATTACGGACGGGTAAATGTCACCTTATTTTCAATCTGTTCAATTTTTTGATAGACTGGTCTTAAGTTAAAAAATGTATACTCTTTAGGATGGTCTCTTAATCAAATCTACAATAATAAAGGATATTGACAATTAGTTAATATCCTACTTTGGTTTTAAGAACTTTGAACCACTACACCTCGTAAAACTCAATAAACTTGTCGACATTTAAGAGTAAAAGTAAATTGAAGGGAAGTGAAACCAACATAGAAAGCAAGTGCAATTAAAAAAAAAAAACAGAGAGAGCATGAAGATTTGAGGCACCCTCGTATAATTTGAGAAATAAAATAACAAAGCAATCTACATTGGTTTAGTAGTTACGTCTTTTCAGACATGAGTCTAGCCATAGCATTCCTGCGGATGGTGTTGGAACCAGTTAAGAGGTCGGTAGAGAGGAAGAGGTGGTTTTAGGCATTCAGAAACTGGAAGTGATATGAAGACTTGTCTCGCTGTCGATCACCAGATATATGGGTGAAAACATAGGAGAGGCACAAGGCAACAGCACCAACCCATGGTTGGAGGTGGAATTACAGTCAAATGAGCTATTAGGTTGTTTCTCAGGTACGCATCTTGGATTTAGTTCTTAAAAGAAAGGATAGTAAGTGTTGTGACAATCACATCACACTGTCTACATTATGGGAGACAATTTTGAGGTTACTTGCCATTTTGCGGTTTATTTTACCATATATTTTAAATATTGACAAAACCTGTGATATCATTGGACATCTGCTATTTATAAGAATTCTCCATCCAAAAGTGATATTTTTTTCAATGTTGTTTACCCCGTGTAGTTTGTAGTGACGGCTGAGAAAAAATTTTAATCTCATGTTTTTGTGGAGAATGGACATAAAGTTGCTGATATAATAATAATAATAATAATAATAATAATAATAATAATAATATGGAGTTAATTATGTGGATTTTCTACAGGTGCTCTGGTTTCCTCCCATAGTCCAAAGACGTGCAGGTTAGGTGCATTGGTGATTCTAAATTGTCCCTAGTGTGTGCTGAGTGTGTGTGTGTGTGTGCAGCCTGCAGTGGGTTGGCACCCTGCCCTGGGTTTGTTTCCTGTCTTGCGCCCAGTGTTGGCTGAGATTGGCTCCAGCAGACCCCCGTGACCCTGTGTTAGGATACAGCGGGTTGGATAATTGATGGATGGATAATAATAATAATAATAATACATTTTATTTATATAGCGCCTTTTCCATGCTCAAGGCACTTCACAGAGTTTAAGAACTGCATACAGTATATAGCATTGTACTAAACCAGATAAATAAATAAATAAAGAAGAGTAAGATTGTAATTCAGGGAAAAAAGCCTAACAGACAACATAATTGATGGTGTAGAACAATCATACAGGTTATATGAGCATCTTGTCATGTAGGTAGACTGAGAGTAGGGTAATAAAGTCAAGTAGAGCTAAAAGCCTTCCTGAACAGATGAGTTTTAAAAGAATCCATGGAGTCAGCTGACCTGATTCATTTCGGTAGGTCATTCCAGAGTCTGGGCACTCGCTATACAGCTGAAGGCCCTGCTGTCACCCATGGAGTGTAGATTAGTGTGGGGAACAACAAGATTACCAAAGTCGGAGGACCTTAGTGGGTGGACAGGCACATAGTAATGGAGGAGGTCACTGATGTAGTTTGGCGCAAGGTTATTTAAGGCTTTGTAGGTTATTAATAGGATTTTATATTCAATTCTGTAAGACACAGGGAGCCAGTGAAGACGGAGCAGGATGGGTGTGATGTGCTTGCTGCTGCTGGTCTGTGTAAGGACTCTTGCAGCCGAGTTTTAAATAAGCTGGAGCTGTGATACAAGATTAGAAGGGACATCTGCCAGTAGGGAATTACAATAATCGATGTGGGATATGATAAAAGCATGGAGAAGTTTCTCAGCATTAGAAAAGGAGAGGAAGGAGTGAACACGGGATATGTGATGGAGGTGAAAGTAAGAAAGTTTCTTAATGTGATTTATGTGGGCGGAATAAGAGAGGGAGGAATCAAAAATGACACCAAGATTCTTTGCAGTAGAGGCAGGTCTGACGAGATCACCACCAAGATGGACTGGGAAGGAGCTCATTTTATTAAGTTGCACTTTAGTCCCAATTTGCAGGAGTTCAGTTTTGTTGCAATTTAATTTTAAAGAGTTCTGCTCCATCCAGGTCTTAATTTCACTGAGGCAGGTTGTGAGCTAAGATGAAGCTCTGATGAAGTTCCACTTTTAACATTGAAATAGATCTAAGTATTATTTGCATAAAAATGATAGCCCAGTCCAAAGCTACGAATAATATGGCCAAGGGAAAGAATATAAATACAAAAGAGAAGAGGGCCAAAGACAGAGCCCTGAGGAACTCCTTGTGTGACTGGCACTGTGCTGGACCTGCTGTTGCCAAGACTAAACTCTTGCCTATCAGTCAGATAAGATTTGAACCACTGGAGGGCAGTGCCAGAGATACCCAGCATGTTCTCCATTCTGGACAGTAGAATGTCATGTCTGATCTGAGTGTCAAATGCTGCACTGAGGTCTAATAGAATTAATATGCTGGCTTGTCCAGAGTCTGCTGCCATAAGCAAATCATTGGTTACTCGTCGCAGAGCAGTTTCACAGCTGTGCTGCGCCCTGAAACCAAACTGAAAGGGTTCCATCAAATTATTAGAAGTTAAGTATTGGTTGAGTTGGGAAGCTACAACACGCTCAAGAACTTTTGACAGAAAAGGTGGGAAATAGGCTGAAAATTGTTAAGATTGTCAGCATCAAGACCAGACTTATCTAACATTGGGGTTACAGAAGCGGTCTTAAAAGTGAGCAGCACAAAGCCAGTGTCAAGGATGAGTTTATTATTGTTCTAACAGTCGGGACTATGGCATGATATAACAGGAGCCAATGGTGATCACTGCTGCACAACAGCAAACAATATTAAAAACATCCATGAAAAAAATCTCATATTACTCAAGTCATACAATTGGCATATCATAATCATATGCTCATAGCATGTAAAAACCTACATATTTTTTGCACATATATGGTAAACCAGTTGTCCTCCACAGCTCCACCTACGTAGCAATACAACAGGACAAACTTTAAAAATCAATAACAAAATAAAAAGAAATGTAATTCTGGCTAAGCGGAAGGTAGGTATGCTCCATCGTCAAACTTTGTCACTGTATTTGATCGTGTTCAACTCTGACAGGAGAGCGTCCCATGTGTGGGGAGAAAAGCACATTGGCGTGATATTTCTGGCAATCAGCAGCTACCCTCTAAAACACACGTAGCTCTGATCTGTCTCTCAAAAACACCAAACGTCACTCTTTAACAATCTCTAGATGACAATGTCTGTTGAACAAACAGGCATCGCTAGCTAAGCAGAGGCAAGGTACGCTCAGACAAGTGGTGAGACGTAGGCCGACTCAAACAGAGGCTGGTGCATAATTGAGGAGTGCCCCGCCCCACTCCTCTCAGCCCACAGTCTCTCTCTCGGATTCGCATAAATAAATCGGTACCACAAGCGAACTATGATAGCGTGATTGTGAAATCAACTGGATTATTCAAGCAAATGACGGTAAAAATCCCGATCTAAATCCATTAAGAAGTTCTCTCGTGAAATGTGGACAGACACACATACATAAAGACAGAGGTTGGATTTTAT
>JANRMT010062810.1:9764533-9808574 GCA_026402145.1 Polypterus bichir lapradei
TATATATATATATATATATATATATATATATATATATATATATGTATATATATATATATATATATATATATGTATATGTACTGTAGATTTACAAGTACAAAGAGGTTCTGCTTAAGTTTTATAACGCACTGCTGAGGCCTCATCTGAAGTACCATGTTCAGTTTTGGTCTCTGAGCTACAAAATATATATAACAGTGCTAGAAACGGTTCACAGAAGAGCGACTAGGCTGATTCCAGGGCTAAAGCGGATGATTTAGGAGGAAAGATTAAAAGAGCTGAGATTTACAGTTTAAGCACCAGAAGATTAAGAGGAGACCTGACTGAAGTGTTTAAAATTATGAAGGGAATTAATCCAGTGGATCGAGATGGTGACTTTAAAATGAGTTCATCAAGAACACGGGGACACAGCTGGAAACTTGTTAAGGGTAAATTTCTCACAAACATTAAGAAGTTTATCTTCAGACAGAGAACAACAGACACGTGGAATAAGTAACCAAGTCGTGTGGTACACAGGAAGACTTTAGGGGCCTTCAAAAGTCGAGTTGATGTTGTTCTGAATGAATTAATTGGATTGGACTGGTGAGCTCTGTTGGGCTGAATGGCTCTTTTTTCATCCAGATTGTTCAAATGTTCTAAAAAAACCTCAAAAAAAATTACAGTAGTCCACAATGAGGAAGCTCCTTCACATGGGATCACACTTTTGATTTAATGACCCGCCTCTACCCATAATTCATTGGTCAGAAGTCCTGTTTTCCTTTAAGAGTACATTATGGTATTCTAATCATCTTAGGTTTGAGATTCAAATAAAAACAAACAAAAAAAAAAACATTTAAAAGCATTTTTTTTTCTAGTTACAAGTCCAGTTGGTGAAATCTACCTCTGAATCATCAACTACACATCTCTCTATCAGTTCTTTGTTTTAGCTCTCTGGCTTGGATCCCTCTTTCTGACTTAGATAAGATAAACTTTACTAGTCTCATTAGGAAATTCATATTCATACAGAAATAGAAACATAAAAAACAAAGATACAAACTCATAGGGTAGCTAATATAGCTAATCAATCAATCCATTGATAAAGATTAAGCAGATTAAGATTAAAGATGTATATTGTACAGATATTTCAAAATGAATTTGGGAGTACAATGGGAGAACAAATTGAATTGCCTGATAGCAGTGGGAACAAAAGACTGTCAAGGCACCTCTTACCACACCATAATGGAAAGAACCTTTGCAAAAAAAAAAAAAAAAACTACTAGTGATAGCCCATCCTGGGAGGGATTTTTCATGATGGCATCCAATTTTGCCATCATCCTCTTTTCCACAACAGCTTCCAGAGTGTCAAGGGTTCACTTGCTCTTCTGATAAGCTTGTTCAGGCATTGTGTGTCTTTTGGAATCAAGTTGCCTCTGCAGGAGACAACAGTGTAGAACAGTACACTGGCTACTATGGACGGGTAGATCATTTCCAAGAGGTTTTCTGCACACATCAAAAGACCTGAGTCTCCTTAGGAAGTCCAGACTCTCCTCTGGCCCTTCTTGTCCAGAACCACTGTGTTGTCAGACCAATTCAGTTTGTTGTCTATGTGAACCCCCAGGTACTTGTAGGTCTGCACCACTTCCACCTCCACCTCATGAATGATGACTGGTCTTAAAGGCTCCTTGGCATGGAAGTCCAGCACCAGCTGTTATGTGTTGCTGATGTTGAGTTGTAAGTTTTTGCCCCTGCACCACAGGAAAAAGTCCTCCACAACCTTCATGTACTCTGACTTGTCTTGATTAATAATGCAGTCTATGATGGAGGAATCTTCTGAAAATTTCTGTTGATGATAAGCGATGGTATTGGACTGGAAGACTGTTGTGTGGAGGGTGAACAGGAGGGGAGACAAGACAGTTCCCTGAGGTGCTCCAATATTACACACCACCATTTCTGATATATAGTCCCTTAGCCTCACAAACTGCTGTCTGTTGGTCAGGTAGTCCATGATCCAGGAGACTGTGGTGGCATCAAGATTCTACACCTTGAGCTTTTTCCCTAGTCGATGAGGCAGAATGGCATTTAAGCCACTGGAGAATTCAAAACATTATTTGAGATTATCTATTCCTTCTAACTCTTCTACTACTCCTAGAGCTTCATGTGTAAAACCTGCTTACACATAGAAATGTGTGGATCTCAGTTCTTATGTAAAACTCAGGATTTATAAAACAGGAACTTCGTGAAATAATTGGCTTAACGTTAAGGCAAATCTCAACCATCCCTAAGTCCTATGCAGACCTTTTTTTGGTGTTGCCATTTTAACGACTCCAGGTAGCAGGACAATGAAGTGAACAGAAAATCTCATTTCAATGATGCATTAGTCATATTCCAATATTCTTGAACTAATCATATCAGAGGTAAAGGACATGTCCTCTCAACACAGCTGACTTCAGTGTTGGTAATAATGCCTAATGCATATACTTAGTGCCAATTGCCTTAGTTTGTAGCCCATCTATTTTGTCTATTAAAAGGGTGTGCTGTACGCTGTATGACATAAGAGGAATTGGCAGCGTTCGCTGTTTTGGAGGATAACACCATTGGCTGACTATGCAAGGAGTGAGTTTTCAGGGGTCACAATGATTTTTGGCTCATAATGATGACTGGATTTAAAGATTTTAGACTTCCTAGAACCACCCTCTTGTAGTTGTGTGCTGGATTGGAGCCTTCATTTCAGAGACCTTCATGCAGAAATCACGAGATCCCTGCTTGGTTAAAGGTTTTAATAAGCTTAGGGTATTTGACAACAGGCGTCTTTTAGAATGAATTGGCTGACTAGTCTGGAATCTCGAAGTCATCTCTAAGCCTTGTCATGCCAACTGGGCTTGTATCAATAAGATGCAACTCAGATACACGTCATATCCTTATCGACATGGTGAGCAGTGCCGAGATCAAAAGGTAATTTTGACCTAATTGCTGCATATGCATGCATTTAATTTCAATTTATTGTACACCTGAATGTTTAAAAAAAACAAGAAGAAAATCAGATAAGTTACTCTCCATTTCATCCTTTAATAAACACAGTTATAAAACTATTCTTTTCCAGTTAAGGTTATGTCCCATACTGTTAGGTCTGAAATACTTACCTATACATTGATCCCTCTCTATATCGTGCTTCGACTTTCGCGGCTTCACTCCATTGTGGATTTTATATGTAAGCATATCTAAATATATATCACGGATTTTTCGCTAGTTCTCAGATATCTGCGGACAATGGCTCTTTTTATTTATGGTACATGCTTCCTCAGTTGGTTTGCCCAGTCGATTTCATACAAGTAACGCTATTGGCGGATGGCTGAAAAGCTACCCAATCAGAGCACGTATTATGTATTAAATAAAACTCCTCAATGATATACGATATACTTCCCGCGCTGTGCTTCGCTTACTTAAAAGCCCGAATAGCACCTATTGATTTTTGATTGTTTGATTTTCTCTCTTTCTCTCTGACATTCTCTGCTCCTGATGGAGTGGGTGTGAGCAGAGGGGCTGTTCACACACTGGCCTAGAGGATACAGACGCTCCTCTAAAAATGCGTAAAGACTACCTTTAAATTGCTCCCTTACTTGCGGCAGCTTTGTCAGGCGGTGCTTCACATACTTAAAAGCCGAAAACACCTATTGATTTTTGATTGTTTGCTTTTCTCTCTCTCTGACATTCTCTGCTCCTGACGCGCACTCCTTTGAAGAAGAAGATATGTTTGCATTCTTTTAATTGTGAGACTGAACTGTCATCTCTGTCTTGTCATGGAGCACAGTTTAAACTTTTGAAAAAGAGGTAAATGTTTGTTTGCAGTGTTTTAATTCCCCTGTCTCTACAACCTCCTGTGTTTCTGTGCAAATCTGTGACCCAAGTGTGACAATATAAAAATAACAATATAAAAGTATGGTTTTTACTTCGCAGATATACACCTTTCGTGGGGCTTTCTGGAACGCAACCCCTGCGATCGAGGAGGGATCACTGTACCTATTTTGCTCTTTTTTTTTTTCAAATATGAGACAACTGATTCTCATGTTGAATTCTGACCTTCCAGGTGTGTTCAGGATGACACGACAATCATCTTCCCCAGCAACCAGACAGAGTTCAGATTTGGAATTGCGGCCTTCACTTTTATCGGGGATTACAGCCAGGTTAGTGATGAGCAGACAAGACAGAGTATTCTGTTGAAATGTGACCACTTATACTCATTGCAAATTGATTATATATAGTATTGTTCTTCCATTTTAAGGTGTACATGACCTGTACCGTCATTGTGTGTACTACTGGAAGTCCCGGAACCCGGTGCTCTCAGGGCTGTATTAACAGCACATCTACTATGTCCAGATACAGGAGATCTTCAGCTTCAGAAACCCAGGAGCACTTCATCTCTCAGGGACCACTCTACCTTTCAAAAAAGAATCAGTATAATGATCGTAAGTTTGAATATCCTACTCTTTCCTAGTCTGATTTCCACCCAGTTAAACATGGCAAGCAATAATAATAACACGTTAGTTAATAGCTGAAAATGAAAAATAGATCACATCAACACCATGTGCACATCCAACTCAATTAACACACAGAAAACACAACAACAAAAAGCAAACCTGTGCACTAAAGTAACAAGTGACATGGGTTTCGGTGCCACATGGAGGAGTTATAAAAGAAGCACATGGACGGAGGAGAGCATGTTGAAGGAAGAGGTATCTTCAACAGGATCCATGGTAGGCGACACAAGCCACTGAGGTGAATACAAGGGGACTTCTTCATCGGTGAGGGGAGGTTTGATGGTCGTCAGGTGGTGTTGGAGACTGAAGAAAAATCTCTCTACAAAGTTATTGAGGGAGGCCCTGAAGAAAGGTTTTTAATGTGAGGTGTTTCTTAAACCTTGTCACGGCCCTGTTAGATCTTGCAGCTTTTTCTTTGAACAGAAATACTAGAACATTAAAACATTACAACAATCTAGAGAACACGCCATTTAGCCCAACAAAGCTCGCCATTCGTATTCAATGACGATGTCAGTTTGTTTATAGAGCATATTTAAAACAAAATCAGTAGTGTTGTAGGCAAAGTGCCTTACATTGAAACATGCTGCTTCTTCGGCTGCTCCAGTTAAAGGTTACCACAGCAGATCATTTTTTTCCATCTCTTCCTGTCCTCTGCATCGTGTTCTGTTACACCCACCACCTTCATGTCTTCTCTCACCACATCCATAAACCTTCTCTTAGGCCTTCCTCTTTTCCTCTTTCCTGGCAGTTCTATCTTTAATATCCTTCTTCCAATATACCCAGTATCTCTCCTCTGCACATGTCCAAACCAATGCATTCTCACCTGTCTGACTTTGAATCCCAACTGTCCAACTTGAGCTGACCCTCTAATGTTCTCATTTCTAATCCTGCCCATCCTCATCACACCCAATGAAAATCTTGGCATCTTTAACTCTGCCACCTCCAGCTCTGTTTCCTGCTTTCTGGTCAGTGCCACCGTCTCCCACCCATGTGACATAGCTGGTCTCACTGTCGTCCTGTAGACCTTCCTTTTCACTCTTGCTGATACCCGTCTGTCACAAATTACTCCTGACACTCTTCTCCATCCATTCCACCCTGTCTGCACTCTCTTCTTCACTTTTCTTCAACAATCCTCATTACTCTGTAATGTTGATCCCAAGCATTTAAGCTCATCCACCTTCGCCAACTCCCTGCATCCTCACCATTCCACTGGCCTCCCTCTCATTCACACACACACGTATTCTGTCTTGTATTCTGACTTTCATTCCTCTCCTCTCTAGAGCATATCTCCACCTCTCCAGGGTCTCCTCAACCTGCTCCCTACTCTCTCACTACAGATCACAATGTCATCAGTAAACATCACAGTTCACGGGGACTCCAGTCTAATCTCATCTTTCAACCTGTCCATCACCATTGCAAATAAGAAAAAAATAAATAGAAATAGAAATAAAGTACAATAAAACAAAATACAGCCAGCACTGAATTAAAGGAAAAGAAAAAAGATGACTAAGACTAGGGAAACCATCAGTGTCAGTGAAGATCACCGAAAGCTAGAGAACAGAATTGAGTCTTCAATCTCATTTTAAACAGATCAATTGAAGGTGACTCCTTAATATAATGAGGTAAAGAGTTCCACAGATGAGGTGCAGCAGCTGACCCCTTTAGTTTTACACTTATGGTAAGGGACCACAAGAAACAACTGACCAGTAGATCTAAGCACTCTGGATGGCTGATGTATAACACACAATTCAGATAAATATTTAATGAGATAAAAAGTGGAAAAAACTAAATTTTAAAGTAATTTCTGAAAATAACAGGTAGCCAGTGTAGAGAAGTTAATATTGGGGATACAAAATTAAATGTTCTTGCCCCAACCAAAAAATGAGCAGCAGCATTCTGAACCAACTGCAACCTGTGAATCAGGGATTTGCTGATCCCAGAATACGAGTTGCAGTAATCAAGCCGAGAATAGATGAAAGCAGGAATAGCTCTCTCAAGATCCCTAGGAGATAAAAAAAAGGTTTGACTTTAGCTAAAAGACAAAGCTGGAAAAAAGCAACTCTTGACTTCAGAGTTAATCTGTTCCTCAAGAGAGAGGTTACTGTCAAAAATGACACCAAGATTACGGATTAGAGGTTTGCAAAAGTCAGCGAAAGAGCTGAAAAGATCAAAACCAATTTGAGCTTTGGCAGAGGAAACGGCGATCAGCACTTCTGTTTTATTTTGATTGAGATCAACAAGATTGTCAGCCATCCAGGATCTTAGTTCAAAAAGACAATTGTGCAACCGATTAATTGCAGAGTTACACACAGGAATATAAACTTGCATATCATCAGCATAACAGTGAAAATAAATATTAAATGTCCTGAAAATAGCTCCTATAGGATGAAGATATATAGAAAATAAAATAGAACCCAAAATGGATCCCTGAGGAACATCGCATTTAACAGGAACAGTAGATGACAAAGAGGAATTGAAGGACACTGGAAAGTGTCTACCAGTAAGATGTGACCTAAAACCAGTTAAGAGGAGCCCCTTTAACCCCAACAAGATTTTCAAGCAAGATCTCATGATCATTCGTCTCAAAAGCTGCAGAAAAGTCCAGGAGGACAAGGACTACAGCCCCACCTGAGTCAGTAATGAGAGAGATGTCATTAAATACTTTCTGGAGGGCTGTCTCAACAGCATGAAAATGCAGAAAACCAGATTGGTAGATCTCAAATAAATTATTGGAGTTAAGATGATCAACCAATTGATTATAAATAATTCTTGCTAATATTTTTTTTTTCTAGAAATGGTAATTGGGAAATACGGCAAAAATTAGCTAACACTCCAGGATCTGAATCTGTGTTGTACCACTGCATGTTTAAAAAATGACGGCACAACAGCCTCACTTATATAAACATTGATAATAGCTAACAAAAATGGATCCAGAACATCATTGGCTTCAACTAAGAGGTGTGATGGAATAACCTCAAGAGAGCTGAAAGTAAATTTAAGTGTGTTAATAGTACTTTTTAGCTGTGAAAGTGAAACAACATCAAAAGATTCCAAGACAATGTCATGATTAACAACAGGAAGTACATAACCAGTAGGAACAATACCAGAGTGGATATTATCAATTTTGCAGACAAAGAATGAGATAAACTGCTCACGTGAAAGAGCCGTACTGGTTAATTCCATCTCTGAATGGGATAAATAGCTGCATTAATTGCTTTAAATAAGACCTTATGTTAATTCGAATGAGTGGAAACCAAATCAGTGAAGCAATCATGTTTAGATTTCTTAACTTCATCCTGGAAGTTGAACAGAGAATTCATAAAAATCTGATTAGGTACAACCAACCTATCTTTCTTCCAATACCATTCAGCAATTCCACAGGTGCACCGCAGCTGCCATGTAGTGTCATTAAGCCAAAGTGTATTTTGAGGGGAGGATCTGAGTCTAAAATCATTTTACATGATGAATTTAAAGCTAAGACAGAATCGTTACTACTATCACACTGGCCTTGTATATCAAAACTGAAGAATAAGGTTTTAAAATCAGATATAATAGAAGAATATAAAAAGCGAGAATAGCATGGGGCATAGCTTGTAGTAGTAACGTCAACAGTAATATTCAAATCCATTGTTAAAGAGAAATGGTCAGTAAAAGGAACATCACATACTGTATATCAATATTATTAACTGAAATACCACATGTAAGAACGAGATCAAGGGTGTGATCAAGAGAATGAAATGGAGCACTAATATACTGCATAAAATCAAATGAATCCAATAATGATGATAAGACCTGAACCAAAGGTTTAGATTGACAACAAATGTGTATGCTAAAATCACCAAAAATAAGTACTTTATCATTATTAATTTGTCCATAATAACATCAAGTTCAGTTTTGAAGAACCCTAAAGTCCTCCTGTCTACCATACTACTTGGTCACTTATTCCACGTATCGATGATTTTCCACTTAAAGAAAAACTTCCTAATGTTTGTGTGAAATTTACCCTTAACAAGTTTCCAACTGTGTTCTTGTTAAACTCATTTTAAAGTCACCATCTCAATCCACTGGACTAATTCCCTTCATCATTTTAAACACTTCAGTCAGGTCTTCTCTTAATCTTCTTAAGGCTCAGCTCTTCTAATCTTTCCCCATCACTCATCCCCTGTAGCCCTGGATTCAGCCTAGTCACTCTTCTCTGGACTTTCTCTAGCACTGCTAAGTTATTTTTGTAGCCTGGAGAATAAAACTGCACCCAGCACTCCAGATGAGGCCTCACCAGTGTGTTATACCTTTTTTTAAGATTTATTCATTTATTTTTGTTAGTATTTTTGCACAAATAAATCTGCAAACCACATGTGCACTTCTTAAGTCTCTCTCTCTCTCTTATTACTGATCCACTGGTCATCGGTCCCAGTACTTGATGTCCGTGCCCTAGCACTAATGCTATTTAAGGGCACATGTCATCACAATGGGCGACTGTAGATTGGCCTTGTTTGAGTGTATGCATAGGCTCTGCAGTGTTCTGGTGGCCTCTTCAGGGTTTCTTCATGCTAATGGGAGAAGCTCAAGTTCATTATTAATGGATGTCCTATAATTTTCTTCAACTCTGACTCTGACAATCTTAATAATTGGCCCACAACATAAAGCGGTTCATGTGAAACAGTCCTTTGGGTATTTAGAAGCTAAAGTTAAATCACGGGTGTTCTTTGGCTCTAGTTTGAATTTTGAACCTTATGTGGTACAGTCATATTTTTGCAAAGGGTTTCATTATAATTTGAAGACACTGAAAAGATTATTCATACTTTTACCACATCTCATCTTGATTGTTGCCATTTTGATTTTGCTATGATTAGCAGTTCTTCTCTTGCTCGGCTCCAAAGCAGTGCAGAACGCTGCAGCTGCACTTTTCGCTAGGTGCCAATGTCAGCTTCATATTTCTCCAATTTTGGCCTTCCAATTCAATACTGAATTCATTTTAAAATTATATGGATTACTTATAAGGCTTTGCTCACAATTATGTTATGGATTTGCTGACACTGTACCAAACAATGAGACCCTTAATGTTGTCAGACAAAGGCCTACTTATTGTTCCAAAATCTAAACTGAAGACGCAAAGTGACAAAGCTTTTTCTGTGATGACCCATAGAGTTTGGAACCGGTTACTATCAGCTGGTCCCATCCCAGCTAGCATAGGGCACAAGGCAAGAGCAAACCCTGGACAGGGTGCCAGTCCATGCCAGGCTGAATACACACACACACACACACACACACACCAAACTCACACTCTAGGGACAATTTGGCATTGGAAATTCAGCTGCTTGTCGCTGGGTAGTGGGAGGATATCGGAGCACCTGGAGAAAACCCATGAAGACATGGGGAGAACATGCAAACTCAACGCAAGGGGGACCTGGGATGCAAACCCTGGTCTCCCTATTGTAATGCAGCACCACTACCACCGTACCATCTTGCCACCCATTTCTGATTATATTTTATTATTTTTAATCATTTTACCTGCTTTTGTGATTTGTTTTTATTTCTACTTATTTCCTTTGCTGGAGTTGTTTGTTTTATTTTGTGTTTTTAAAGGAGCTGTATAAATAAGGTTATTATTATTATCCACCCATCCATCCATTGTCCAACCCGCTATATCCTTACACAGGGTCACAGGGGTCTGCTGGAGCCAATCCCAGCCAACACAGGGTGCAAGGCAGGAAACAAACCCCGGGCAGGGCGCCAACCCACCACAGGGTGCACGCACACACACACACACACACCAAGCACACACACTACGGACAATTTAGAATCACCAATGCCCCTAACCAGCATGTCTTTGGACTGTGGGAGAAAACTGGAGTACCCGGAGGAAACCCACGCAGACACAGGGAGAACATACAAACTCCTCACAGGAAGGACCCGGAAAGCGAACCGAGGTCTCCTAACTGTGAGGCAGCAGAGCTACCCACTGCGCCACCATGCCACCCTATTATTATTATTATTATTATTATTATTATTACTCTGAATTTGATTAAGCAAGTTTAAGAATATACATTGTCTTTTCTGCATGTGAACACTAGCACTTCAGAAAACAACCAGTTTACCTTTACTATTTTGTATTTCATACTGAACACCTTCAGAAAGCAGTTTAAAACACATTAGACCTACCTGTACATACACAGTGGGCTTTATCACAAATCTCTTTTCATAACAAATGTATGGCACCTTACATATAACTGAATGTTTTACCAAAACCATCCCCACATGACCATGAAAACAATTTTACAGTCCGAAAAATGATGCACATCATTTATCAATGTACATATTTACAAATGTCTGTCTCATTGCCTTCATTACTTTTCTCTTCCTTCCTTTATCTTTCTCTGTAGTCTTCAGATACAGATGGAATCTGAATACCATGGCCATCACATGTCCTTCACTGCCATAGCCTACTGCACATTTATTTATTTAAATATGTCCGTACCAGTGTGGTCATTTCATTTCAGCGATTAATTCTTCTCTTTCTCTCCTTTTTTGTCTTTACAGAGGTCAGTCTGAATCCAAACACCCTCGTCACTGTGCTGGGCTTCATTGCAGCTGTGGCTACCGTGGCCGCCGTGGCCGGTATCGTGATTTATAAAATTAAAATGTCAAAAGTGGTCCGATACGAACGTCTTCCTCCTTCAGAGCTCTGAGCATCTTTAGAATAAGTTGTCACCTCAGTGGATTTGGGTGAAAAGAGGAGAAATTACAGGGAGGAAATATAGACGTTGACCTGATATACTGTATGGTGGTGAGAATCAGATGGAGATTGAGCCAGCTTTGAAAACCACAGTTAGATTACTTTTGATTATTTTTTGCTTTAAAATCTACAGGAGTCCATTCACTGAGAGTGAAATATTGATAGCAAGTGCTCCACTTTCAAAACCTAATATGTCATTAAAGTGGAAACTTAAGGAGCGATAAACTCATTAGTTTCATTATTATTAAGATTCATCCCTCCCATTAGGATGTTTGGTGTTTTGATCGCCTCAATGCATTAAAAGAAAATAAGAGAAGGTTGTGGTCAGAACAGAAGAAGAGCAAAGTTGTTAACAGATGTGGAGCCGACTGACTCTTTGAGAACTTTTACTTTTCAGTTGCTTTAACTGTAACAGTCTAACCTTAATCCTGCATCTCGGGTGGGTGTCTGCATTTTCTGAAAAAATTTCTACCTTAAGAAACTGTTTACTGTGATTAAAAATATATTTTCGAAATGTCTGTTGTTGTTGAGATGTGTGTTCCATGTTCTACTTCATCTATTAAAACACTTCTTTTCATTAATCTCAATTATATGAGAAACAACAATATGATAAAGGGGGTCCAGAGTGTGATGACACTAAAGAGAAATAATCCCCAGCTCTCTTTCTCTTGTCCTCGATTTTCGATCTCACAAAATATTCACAACCCATTTGGAGCAATAACACAAGAAATAAAGAAATCCTCATTAGCTCGTACTCGGTAAACCACAATCCATGTTTAATGTTTTACTGTTTGTTCACTTGGATTCTGTGTAAGCAGATTTGTTATAAAATTTTTTAAAAAGTCATTATTCATTGTAATAAGACTCCATCACAAATATAAAGGTTTGAGGAATTGAATCCCCGTACACTTGAAGAAAAATGCAAAATAAAAAAATTATCTTTACAGACAGAAGTTGAAACGGAACTGACGTAGGACATGATGGTGGCAGATTTATATCACGAGATCAGGAATAGGTGGGATCTTGAGTGAGCCAGAACTGGAAGTGATGTCATCATCGGGCGGGCTCTTGAGAGGCGGACATGATGTTATTAAAAGGCGGGTTCTGATGTGGGTCTGCAGAGGGAGAAAAGGAGATTTTGTTACTGGACAGCGACAACCCCTGAAAAACACTTCTGAACATGTACACCGTCTCCCATTTACATGCGTGTGACATCATATAAATCAAGTATTGCAAACAAGAAAAATTATAATAGAATTAAAACAAATGTCTCTCCCCAACTCTCCCACCCGTACCGCTCTGGGGTACCAAAAATCAGAACCTGGAGGGCCACAGTGACTGCAGGTTTTCGTTTCAGACGCTCTTTTAGCAATTAACCAATTACTGCTGCTGGACTGGACTTTTCCTTAATTTTATTTGTTGAAGAGGTTTGGTAAGAATTTAACTAAATGAAATAAAACACAGACACTTTTATAATAATTTATTTTATTATAGGCGCCTTTCAAGGCACACAAGGACACCTTACAGAGCACGTTAATAACAACAGTCACAACATAAAATTAATAAAATATTACAATACGATAAAGCTAGAATAAATAAAATAATAAAACTGAATTTGAATTTATCATCTTAAATTATCAGACAGAATAAGCCAGCTTAAAAAGATGTGTTTTAAGAAGAGATTTAAAGGTAGGAAGAGAGTCGATATTATGAATGTCTTGTGGGAGAGAGTTCCAGAGGCGAGAGGCTACTTGACTGAAAGCTCTAAACGGCATGGTAGTTAAGTGAGCAGGAGTAACAGGGAGATTCACTCGAAAGAAGCCCTGAATATTCTGTAATAACTCTTGCTAGGACAAAACAACATGCAATGTGCTCCTCAGTATATGGATCTTCGAATAAGCCAGGATGCCCTTGCATCAGAGCAATGAGGTAGGCGTCGGACAGCCGTCGTGACGTTTAACCTCCGTTTGCAACTTCTGGGTGTCTATCGCCTGTACCCCTTCACTCAGTCACTCAACTTTTCATCAGGATGGTGGTGTACAGTATTGAGCAGAACGTCTTCATGGCGCGAACCTATTGGGTCACCAATTCGTTTAAGCAATGTCAGAATCAACTGGATGATCGTGAGTTAACAGAAGGTTACTTCCAGCAAGATGGAGCAATGTGTCACACATCGGCAAGGAGCATGGCAGAAATTGAGTCCTTCTTCGGCAACAGGGCAATTTCAAAGGGGCTTTGGGAACCACGGTCGCCAGATCTGACACCACCAAACTTCTTCCTTTTGTGTATGCACAAAGGAAAAATCTATCGGAGCAAGCTTCGCATCAAAGGAGATTTGAAGTAAAACATCCAACGTGAAATTGCTATTCTCCCGAGATGTTTGCCGATACATTCAGGAAAATGGAGTGCCACTTCGAAATGTGTCTGGCAGAAAACGGAAACCGCTTCCAGTATCGCATGTAATGCAATCGATTACACGTATGTCAAGGTATATAGCGTAGTTTTTTTTTGGTTCAGATTTCTGCATCCTAACAGGAGTTACAACAGAATATTTGGGGCCTCTTTCGACTGAATCTCCCTGTATAATAAGATTGATAGAGGAAGAAGATCTAAGGATATGAGAAGGAATGGAGATGTGATCTAAAAGATTAGGAGGTGCCAGATTATGGAGGGTCTTGTAAGTAATAAGCAGAATCTTAAAATCAATGCAATATTTAATAGGGAACCAGTGAAGCTGCTGAACGACTGGAGTAATGTGTTCTGTGGAAGAGGTTCTTGTAATAACATGAGCTGCAGCGTTCTGATCCAAATGCACTTTGTAAAGGAGTTTGTGAGGAAGACCAGAAAGGATAGATTTATAATAATCAATACAAGATGTAACCAGAGCATAAACAAGAATAGCAGTGCAGGTAGCTGAAAGAGATGGACGTAAAATGGCTGATATTATGCAGGCCGAGTAACATTATTAATATGTGCCTCGAATTTTAAGGTACTATTGAGAATAACACCTAAGCTCTTATAACCTGGGAAGAGGAAGATATTAGAGAATTATCAATAGTCAATGAAATATTATCAAATTTATCTAAAACAGACTTAGTTTTCCTACCAGAAGAGCCTCTGTTTTATCACTGTTTAATTTAAGAAAATTAGCAGACTGCACTACTGGAATTGACGGTGCAATGACCATATGGGACTTCAAGACTCTGGAGTCCTCTATCCAAGGTCTGGGGATAATTTGATGAAAACCGTTTTTTTTGGAAAACTTTTATTTAGTTAGTTGTCCAAAGCAAGGATTTTTCTTTATTGTTACTCACACAGACCCTAGCTGTGATGATCGTGTGTATGCCTCGTTCGTTTCCAGACATGACCTTTTCTACAGTTTCTTTGACATTTAATAATTTACATTTAATGTGTATCTTATAATTGCTAATTCTCAAAATAAACAACCCAGTTATCGGAATAAACATCATATCCTTCAGAAAACCTCAAGTCCATTTCAGACTGTACTTGTCAAACCCAGCGAAGCTAACATAAGCCAAAGTTTAATTTCCTCCTATTTAGACTTAACTAATTAAATTAAGTTTAAAGATGACATATAAAACAAAATAAAATACATGAAGTAAGTTTTTCCATTAGCTTGACTATCTTATCCATCTATTAATTATTACAATTCTGAGCACTGCCATCTTAATGATTACGGAGACCATGTCAGGTGTGCTTTTCCCAAAAGAAGATTAAATAAAGACACATATTTCTACGAGTGATTATGTGACTTCAAATAGCATGGCAAATCAAGCTTGTGAACCACTATGCTTGCACACAGGCCTTTGAGGGTCCCAGAATTTCCTAAATAGTCCCCAAATCTTCCAACCGTACTCCACGTTCCTCTCTTTTATGGCCTTTGATTCAAAACTTATGGTGAAAGAGATTTTCGAGTGCGACAGCCATACAGCACGTCAATTCCTTGGTTTCTAAGCTTTTCACATTGTATTTTTTTTACTTAATTAGCACCCATCTTATATAAAAAAATGAAAATGTTAAGAACTGTATGTCTGTTATGTGATTATTTATGAACTAGTGTGGCAAGAATCTTGATCTTCATCTTAATCGAAAGCTTATGACCTGATATGTTTTTGAAATTCAAAAAATGGTAGGCAGTATAAAATGAAAGATTTTGATACAAAAAGATGTTTGGGGCAGCCACCCGTATACTTCAATAAGGCTGCAAAAATTGACGTTTGGTAGCACAGAAGTGTACTGGTTGAGTCCAAAACAAAACTGAATTCAAAGTGGGAAGTTGTCTTGCTTTTAATGCAGGTTGGTGGAAGTGAGGTCAGCAGGGGTGGAACCGACAGTGAGGTCATTGGGGCCGGAACCGGAAGTGAGGTCAGCAGGGCTGGCACCAACAGTGGGGTGATCGGGGCCAGAACCAGAAGTGAGGACCTCGGGACCAGGCAGAATTTCCTGTGTCTGGTCTGCAGGGATAAAAGAGAAAGGTTTACTACACCCCACCACCCACTGGCCTGGCGTGGAATTAACTTGTTTGCATTCTTCTAGCTGCCTCCCATGCAAACGTGCGTGACAGTAGCCGCAAAGTGATTGAGAATCCAAAAGATGACCACAATATTGGCAGAAAGAAAAAGAACAGCAGTGACAGGCAGACGGCAGTTTGTGAGACTCGAGGACTCTGTGAGCAACACTGGAGCACCACAAGGAACAGGCCTGTCTGGTTTTCTCTTCACTCAGTGCATCTCCGACTACAAATATAACAGCAGGTCAGGTCACTTGTAAAAATTCTCAGATGATTCTTTTTTTTATATATAGTTACCCTTACTCAATGGACGAAGCTTGTGCCTTCCTACTGTCACAATTATGCATCTCAGCTCAGACTGGTACCTGAAAGACCAGTGGGTGAAATGAGACCAGGGCCAAATAAACTCATCTTTTTGTATCCTTCAGATTTTATTTTTTTAATATGTCTTATCCTCTCTACAGTCTCAGCAATGAAACAAATTGAGATAGAGTCACCTCGGAAATTTTCAGAAGGTGTCCATGTCACCACTGCTTTGCCAACATGTGCCCAGCTATTGTACTAGTATGATTTTGTTATATATATATGGGCCACTTATCTTGATATTGTGTATACAGGAAGGAAGAAGAAAGAAAACACCAGTGACATTAGGAAAATTTATATAACAGTCTGTGAATCTTCCCAACATGTCATGCAAATACGCCCGTTCCTTCATTTACCATACTTAATTTTACCAGATGGTGTCAGGGTTGGCTACAATCTATCTTGACAGTAGCAGTCATAAGACTGGATGGGACATGAGTTCATGGATAAGCACACAGATTCATACCAACTCACAGAATCATATTAGAGTTATCAATTAGATAATAAATGAAGAGGCCAGCTCAGAGATATGCAGATGGATGATCCTGTGGTGTCCTGAATGATGGACTATCTGTCAGGCAGACCACAGTTTTTGAGACTCAAAGACTGTGTGAGCAACACTGGAGCACCACAAGGAAAAGGCCTGTCTCATTTTCTCTTTACTCTGTCCACCTCTGACTAAAAATATAACAGCAGGTCATGTCACTTGTAGATATTTCAGATGATTCTGCACTTAATGGTGGGGGTGGGGGGTATAGATAAGGTGGATGAAACAAAGGAGAGAAGTCAGGTGGAGAATTTTGAAAATTGTCTGCAACCAAGTAACTGGTCATTGACTTTCACCCCACCAAAGAGCCTCTATGTCTGGACACCATTCTAGGAGTGGATATGGGGTGGTCCACTCCTACAAGTACTTGAGGGTCTACATTAATGACAGGTTGGACTGGTCTCGGAACACAGAGGAACTAGAGAAGAAAAGACAGAACAGGCTTCTTCTTCCTAAGGAGACTGTGTTCCTTTTAATTTGGGAAGCGACAACCTTCACATCTTATATAACTCTGTGATAGCCAGTGTGGTATGCTGGGCTGGTAACATCTCTTCAAGAGAGGACCACCAGGTTAAAAAGCTGATTAAAAGGGCAGGGTCAGTTATGGGACACAAGCTGGAACCCCTGGAGATAGGAAAGCAAGAGAAAATGAAGACAAAACTGTGTGCCATTACGAAAAATGCTGCACATCCTCTCTTTGACACAACAACACTGAGGACTTTCAGCCAGCTAATTATTAAGTAGAATTGTGTCAAGAAACGTTACTGAGGGGTCCCTTATACCACCAGCAGTATAATTATACAGTGCCTCAAAGGAAATGGGACTGCCAAGTCAGAAGTTTGCTTTCTTTTTTAATTTTCTTACTTTACAGTCATTCTGGTGTGTGTTCAGACAAATGTGTGTTTGTTTATGTATTTACTTACTTATTTATCTATTTATATATTTAATTATTTAAACAACTTCTATTAAAAGCCAAATTCCCCCCACCCCCAGTACAAATAAAGTGGCTCTTCCTATTAAGTCAGTAGATAGATTGGGAGGACATGTGGGGTTATGAGGTCGCTGGAAAGGGGAATGTGGCACTCCCAATATCTTTGCAAGGGGTTCACATTCAAGTCTTTACAGTCCTGGTGCTTCTGATTTTGCTATATGGTTGCAAGAAATGGACACAATCCAGTGACCTGAGATGAAGAGTGGATTCCTTCAGTACTGTATCCCTTCAGAGAATCCTTGGGTTACCACTGGTTTGACTTTGTGTTGAACGAGTGGTTGCTCATGGAGACCCAAATGAGACAACATGCTGTACCAGTGCATACTTCCCAACCTGACCTAACCTATCTATCTATTGTGGTGGGCGGCCAGGTCCCATGCCTGGTCAGGACGCCCCTTCTACACATGTTCCGGGGGAGCAATCATGGACTGCTCAATACCTCCCCCGGGACGCTTAATGGCAGCCTCCCTGGCTGAGGATGGTGCCTCCATTTCCCACAGGGCTCCATGGGAGATGGAGTTCTCCACAGCCTTGTTGGCATCTGGGGTGGCCGCCAGGGGGTGCTGCATGGGTCCATGAGCCAGCCTGGAAAACTCTGCAGCCCTGCCCGGACGTGCAATCAGAAGCAGGTGATCAAGCACCTGGAGCACTTCTGGGTGGGCTATAAAAGGGGCCGGCAACCACTACTCAGGGCCAGAATTGGGAGGAAGAGGATGAGGTTGCCAAGGAGGAGTGGTGGTGCTAAGCGGGAGTGTAGTTGTGTTTTGGATTTGTGCTTTTTTGGACTGTGTATTGCCTGTGGGGTTCACAGAGAAGAGGTGCCCCACAGGTGAAGAAAATAAAAGTCCTTAGTGTTTTTACACGTGCCTCTGTGTCAGTCTGTGCCGGGTCGGTGCTATATAGCGCTATTATCACACTATCTATCTATCTATCTATCTATCTGTCTTTTTATGTGTCATCGGCTGAACAAGAAGCACATCACAAAAGGCAATTAATTGATGAACAACGATAAAGAATAAGAAGTGAAGATGCTGAAACACATTCAGTGTATTTACATACCCACACAAAACAGGGATAAGCTAAGTAACCCGGTTAAAGCAGAATCCTGGTTTCTTAAAAACCTCTGTTTACATGCACAAGTACCCTTCTGGAGTTCTCCTTTGGCGAAAGACTCCAATGTTATTAAACACTTGCTACTGCATAAAATAACACAGGCTAAGCTCACTGTTTCTTGATCTGTTGGTATCCTGCTAGGCCACCTGCTATACACTCCTAAAAGTAATGGTTCTTTATCAGCACTTTATGGTTCTTTACCGGATTGTGTGGTTCCTCGAATGAAGGATTGCTTGACAGAGCACCATTTCATTCTGGAAAGGGTTCTTTGCATATGGATGTTGGCTCTTCATGCTCTGAAAAAGCTTCCTAATATATAAACCTAACCCTAAGCCTAACCCAAAAATTCTTAAGCACTGGACTAAATTCCTAAACAAACCAGGACAACAACAATCTCAACATAACCCTTACTACTTCAATTAGCTTTCGAGGCAACTCAGGCCCCTTCAAGATCAAGATTACATCAAGATTACATCTTTCCTGAAGAAGGTGCCTGAGTTGCCTCGAAAGCTTGCATATTGTAATCTTTTTAGTTAGCCAATAAAAGGTGTCATTTTGCTTGACTTCTCACTACATTCATAATGGCTAACACAGTACAACACCCTACTACTACTACTGGTTGAATAGGGGGAGAAAATTAATGGAGAGAATCTGGCCTCAAAAACTACAAGTATATTGCTGAAAAGCATAAAAAGTGAGGGGACCTCAGGTAAATAATTTCCAAAAAGTCAGTGGAGATGGTCCATGCATCTCTGGGCACCCATGTGACAGGAAACAATGGGAACCTAGTTTTTCCCTAACCTAAATCTAACACTAAAACTGACCTCTTGAATGTATGGTAGGCTATTTAACAGGACATTACCAGATTAAGAAAACATGGATTTATCCTGTGTTATGTATGAAGCAAAAGTTCATTAAAAATCATGAGTCACTGGTATTTCACAAAACTGCTACCATCTAGTCATGGCTATTTTGTGTAGGGAGCTTGGAATGGATCTAAATGAATAAAGGTTCTTTCTAGAACCTTCATATGGACAGTTCTTTTTGCACTCAAAAGTGATTTACCTATGATATTGCTCTGAAGATCCACCATAGCACCTTGATTTTAAAAGATAAAATATTTCTTTTTTGTCCACATATTAGGATTCCAATTCAAAGTCCAAATAACCAGTTTTATAAACGGAACACCCTTCCCTGAATGAAATGGCTGTTTGTTGAGCAATGGCCCCCAGCCAGTGTCCATTGTTCCCATACATTACGATGGTCTTGCCTCTTCGTATCTTCTTCTTAAACTCACTAATAGCAAACACAACTCTCCTTTCATCAGCAGAGTCTCACGTACATTTGCCGTGACACTGTTAGCTATGCGACACTGTTATTTATTGACTAGGAGAATATTGATGTTCTGATTGAACAGGCTGAAACAAGTTGAAATGGGTTTTGGTCGCTCACCATGAATGTGGTCTGCTCGGTTGCTTCACGTGGTAAGTATAAACCAGACTTGAAACTGTCAATTAAAAACTCCACTTGCCATTTGCAACATGGTCCCACAACATGTTTTCTTTTCTCACAAGTTATAAGAAAACAGCACTGTGAGGTTTTCTAAAGTCCCACATGAGTACTTTTCACTATTAAAATGTAGTAAAATGCAATACTCTCTATGAACATACTATTTTGATAACTCGGAGACTTGCCCCAACCTTACTTAAGGTATGAAGTGATACAAAGAGGTCCTCTCTGGTTATTATTTCAATTTCAGTTTGGATGAATTCAGTTTATTTTCTAATATACCTTTCAGTACCTGTGGTTGCTTGTCTGACTAGAGCACAAATATTGAAAGTGCACAGTGCAGGGTGCACCAGCATAGTTCAGCAAATACAAATTACTAAACAAAGCAATGGAAAATGACAATTATAACTGATGTTACATAAAAAATGTAACAAAATATTAGAATGGTTTGTATACCCAAATTCTGGTCTAACATGCACTTGGACGAGTACCAGTGTACCTATAGGGAAAACAGACGAGTCAAGAATACCAGGTCTCTGGAGCATTATGAAGTGCTTAAACACATAAACTCACCAAACATGTATGACCACATTGTCTTAATTGACGTTTCACTCAATGCTTAACACCATTATTCCCAATGAGGTTTTTGACGAACTCCTAGGCTTGGGTTTAAACTGTTCCTTATATATTTAGCTACTAGATTTTTTACTAACAAGAAGCAGGTAGTGAAGGTGAGGGTCATCCCTCTAGGTCCAACCCCTTTTAGAATGGGTACCCCATAGGGTTGTTTTTATCCTGTTACATTACACGTTCAGACACATTAAAAGCACTGCCAGGTGAAATGAATCATATGGCTTATCTCATTACAATGGCACCTGTCTAGGTTTGGCATATATTAGGCAGTAAGTGAACAGTCAGCTCTTGAAGGTGATGTTTTGGAAGAAGGAAGAACGGGCACATGTAAGGATCTGAACGTCTTTGATAAGGGTCAAATTGTGATGGCCACACAACTAGGTCAGAGCATCTCTAAAATAGCAGGTCTTTTGTGGGTGTTCCCAGAATGAAGTGGTTAATAACTACCAAAAGTGATCCAAGGATGGACAACAGGTAAACTTGCAACAGGGTCATGATGTGTTTGGGGAGTGAAGGCTAGCCCGTCTGGTCTGCTCTTAAAGAAGAGCTACTGTAGCTAAAGATTGCTGAAAATCTTAACACTGACCATGAGAGAAAGATGTCAGGACAAAATGCATATGGAGCCATGTAGTCACAGACCAGTCAGAGTATCCATTATGACCCCTGTTCTCTGTCGAAAGTGCCTACAATGGGCATGTGAGCATCAGTACTGGACCATGGAGCAATAGAATAAAATAGTCTGGTCTGATGAATCATGTTTTCTTGTAGATCACGTAGACAGCCAGGTGCATGTGCATGAGAAAAAGGCAAGCCAGCAAATGCAGTGTGATGCTCTGGGCAATGATCTGCTGGCACAGCGCATTGCCACACCCACCACACAGCAAAACAGTTCGGGATCCTGGTTGGCAACCCCCCATGTAGACATATAGTCCAGTCTCAACCTCCAGAAATTACCATGTATCTGCCTTGGCCTGGTCCAGCCACTCAAGTCCTCAACAATGAGGATCCTGCAAGCCAGATCACTCTCTTCACACTTTTGCCATCGCTGTACTTTGTATATGTACACGGGAAGCTCTTTATGCTGTAGGAAGTAAGTAAATAAATAAAGGTAAATAAGTAAATAACATTTGATCTGGATGTTATATACAAAGTACAGCGATGGCAGCTTCCACCTTCAGCTATAGACTCTCCACTCTAGTGTTTAGATCTGGACGATGCATGTGCCCAAAACATTAACATTTATATGTTACTTACATAAAAGCCAGATCGAATGTTATTTAACTTTATTTATTTACATTGATCCCTCACTATATCGTGCTTCAACTTTTGCGGCTTCACTCCATTGCAGATTATATGTGTAAACATATCTAAATATATATCACGGATTTTTCGCTGGTTCGCGGATTTCTGCTGACAATGGGTGTTTTAATTTATGGTACATGCTTCTTCAGTTGGTTTGGCCAGTTGATTTCAAGGGACGCTATTGGCGGATGGCTGAGAAGCTACCCAATCAGAGCACGTATTAAATAAAACTCCTCAATGATATAGATATGCTTCCCGCATGGTGCTTCGCATACTTAAAAGCCCGAACAGCACCTTTTGATTTTTGATTGTTTGCTTTTCTCTCCCTCTCTCTCTGATGGAGAGGGTGTGAGCAGAGCGGCTGTTCGCACACTGGCCTAGAGAATACGGACGCTCCTCTAAAAAATGCTGAAAGACTACCTTCACGTTGCTCCCTTCCTTGCAGCTGATTTCTTGCGCGGTGCTTCACATACTTAAAAGCCCAAACGGCATCTATTGATTTTTGATTGTTTGCTTTTCTCTCTCTCTCTCTCTCTGACATTCTCTCATTCTGACGCACACTCCTTTGAAGAGGAAGATATGTTTGCATTCTTTTAATTGTGAGAAAGAACTGTCATCTCTGTCATGTCATGGAGCACAGTTTAAACTTTTGAAAAAGAGACAAATGTTTGTTTGTAGTGTTTTAAAGTCCCTGTCTCTACAACCTCCTGTGTTTCTGTGCAAATCTGTGACCCAAGCGTGACAATATAAAAATAACAATATAAACATATTGTTTTTACTTTGTAGATTTTCACCTTTTGCGGGGGGTTCTGGAATGCAACCCCCATGATTGAGGAGGGATCACTGTACTTTACCTACAGCGTAAAGTCACAAGTAGACTGCAGACTGTGTTTGATCGACACGGACATGCTCAGAAAATACTTATAATGCCATGAAAAGTGCCTGCTGACACTTTAGTACACAAGCAATGGTACGAGAATACAGTCAGACTACTTTTTCGGGCACATACACTGTCCAGATCTAAACATTAGTGTGGAGAGTCGCTTGCGTACTGAAGTGTCTATAGCTGCAGGTGGAAGCTGCCGTCGCTGTACTTTGTATATAAGAGCCAGATTGAATGTTATTTACTTATTTACTTTTATTTATTTATTTATTTACTTCCTACAGAGTAAAGTCACAAGTATACTGCAGAGCTTCCCGTGTACGTATACAAAGTACAGCAATAGCAAAAGTGCATTCTTTATCCGATGTAGAACCGTCGTCATGATCTGAGTTCAACTCTGTTATGGTGCATCTTTACGTGAAAACAGCAGTGTCAGATGGGGAGGGTTTTCGTGAATGCAACTGAGAGAATAAAACTGAAAAAAAAAAAAAAAACAAAGCTAACCTTTACAAGTATTATAACTTTACACTGGCTGTTACAGACCAAAATCAAATGTATGTTTTTATTCTAAGATAGTAAGAATAAGAGCAGCTCACTTTTCAAAATAGAGTCGTCCGGTCTCGAACCCGTGAAGTTTTGATTATCAGTCAACAGTTGATACCATTGCGCCACCGAAGCGGTCGTAGTAAATGCGTACGTTTTGTGAAAGTGTTTCTTTGATATTTGGACTTCAGGTTTCAAACATTATACACTTCATGTCTACATTTTGTCAATAATTACTAAAACATAAAAAACATTTCAGTTTTAACGAAGTGTTTATATAGAATGTTGTAGACACGGAACACACATGAAATGCATGTGTTCCAAATAACGATACAGTATTTATAAAAGGTGTCATTTTGCTTGACTTCTCACTGTATACAACTCTAAGCAACTGACACGCAGGTAAACAGACTTGAGCTGAGAAAACTGTGTGGCAGTGGGGGGATGTGATAGTAGGCTGCTTGCTGCTTATTGACACATTTACAGGACAAAAGACGCTGATGGAGAGGTGCGAAGCGATTTAAGGTGGGACGGATCTACGAGTTTTTTCGTAGGCTCTGGTAATTCTAGTGTTAACAACGCGCAGTTCTTCATAGCTTTACAAAATACTAATTGACTAATGATGTAACTTATTTAATAACAGTGTTCCTCAACACAGCATTTACTTTTCAGGAAGGTTTTGGACATTATTATGGCAGCTGATTAATCTGTGTTGTCCACCCGGGTGCCATTTCAATTTCATCTCTTTTATTTTAGTTATTCCACCATTTTATAATCATGCTTTGGATTTTTAATTCCAACTCGCATAATGTAATTAGCAGAAACTACTGAAATTTACCGGCAGCTATCTGTTTTTTTTTTTATTATTATTGCCCATGTTACAAGACCACTTTTGCACTTTCACGTGATTAATTAATATCCCCCATTCCAGTTTGGGCCAGGTATTTAGAGCAGTGTAACTCAGTCACAGGAGTCCATGACAGTGCGTGTGACCATCCCGATATACTCAGTATCTGACCGAGACCTTCCATGCCGTCATTATCTGAAGCGTATTTTTATATATATGATACATTATAAATATGATACGATTATTAATTTAGCCACAATCCTGTTCGTGATGCCATTTTGTTTCTTCTAGGGGTCGTTAGCTCCCTAGTTGGAATAATTTTTAATTGCGCCATTTTAAGTAACCCGAAACTATATAGATATAATGTAAAAAGGCGATATTCCTCCCATAGTGATACAGCAGTAAAAATCACATAAGAGAAAATTAACTTAGCTTTCTTTAATGACGATTTACATGGAATAACAGACGAGGAAGCCAATGGGTGTATAGAAGATTACGTTATCCGTCCTGAAATTCCTTTCACCGCAGCAACAAAAAATGACAAACTCTACACAAAGTGTACCTCATGGCTTACTGTGAGTTGTGTTCACAGAGGGGAAGAGGTGGGGCGGGGAGTAGAGAAAGGTGAACTGGCAGCTGTATGGAATAATTTTAACACAGCATACAGTCGATATAAACAATATTATCTCACCATATATCTCGTATGAAAATATGTTAATATTTTTTAAAAACTTGATATATTGCCCTGTCCTACTTCTCATTAATATTTACTATCATTATTTCTATATTAAATAGTAAGAGAAAAAGGTCTGATAAACAAATATCAACAATCTGCCTTACATCAATTTTTAGTCTTTTATTAATCACTAAATCCAATGTGTGCCATCCTTTGTGTGTTGGCTGACTAATGTGCTGGCTCAAATCATAAGAGTCCAGGAGGTCCATGAATTCTTTTGCTTTCATGTCACACTGATTAGCGATGTGAAAATTAAAGTCGCCAACCATTAGGAATGTACTCCCGGGTCATTAATAAAAGGGACCACACTCCCTTGGCCAGGAAAGTCAGAGCTGGGAGGAAGAAGGGTAACACTCAACTGGAGAGGGCAGTGCAGTGGTGAGAGAAATTGTGAGGAAGAATTGAATTGTGGAGAGAGAAACCTGTGTTTTTTGTGGTTTTTGTTACTTGTTTGTGGAGTCTGATTAACAAACCAGCCTTTATTTGAACCCGGGACTATGCTTGTGTGCTTGTGTCGGGGTTTGAGCTCACTGACAACATGGTTTCCATCACACCATGTTCCTGTAAAACATTTGTAAAACCAATGTGGATACCCCTAGGAAAACTTTTGTTGTGCTTACTCCATCATAATAAATAGCAGTTGATAACAACACATTATGCAGTATATTTTGCGTATCCAATCACTGTAGCAACATGTCCACAAATAGATGTTGGACAGTACTGAGAGTAAGACTGATTTAATGAGACACCTACAGACAAGTGCTAATAAACAGTCGAATACTGTTTTTCATTATTAAAAACAACAATGCAAATACAATACAAGCAAGAGCACATATCACTTGTCAACTTCATATACAGTGATCCCTCGCTATATCATGCTTCGACTTTCGCGGCTTCACTCTATCGCGATTTTTTCTCATACACGCTTACGTCACTATGCATGCGCTTTCTGAGAACTTTTATCTAATCCCCACAATGGCTCCTAAACGTGCTGCTTTTTCTAAGCCTTCTGACAATAAAACTAAATGCCGGAGGAAGATGTTTACTATCCAGGAGAAGGTGAAACTCTTGGATATGATCAAAGATGGCAATACCCTACAAAAGCCTCCTCACGCATATGAAAAGACAGCGCCAGCAACTGCCTATCAAAATGTTCTTCAGCCGCGCACCCAGACACCCACTGCCTACACCTAGTACTCCTTCAGCTGAAGAAGACACCTGCTGAAGATACTGCACCACCTGAAGACTCTACTACTGAGGGCGTGCCTTCATAGGTTAGTGGTTGTGTGTAAGAACTGTGTGTGTGTGTAATTAAATGTACAGTACAATAATCTACTATATAAAAGCGGTCGGGATTGTCCTTCCGTCCCGTGAGGGCAAAGCGTAGCGGTATTTCGCTTATCACAGACTTACTACTTGCGGCTTGCGGTACAAAGCGACGCAATGTGAGCAGAGTTCTGGTGCGCCCATCGTTCCCTTGCTTTTCTGCGCGATGCGCTGGAAAAATAGACAAAATTATGTCTCTGGAAATAATTAATGTTGATGGAGTACAAATGCCTCACCGCGTAGTAAATATCAGAGGAGATGGTGCTTGTTTATTCTTATCTATAGCTTATTTAGTGCATGAAACTCCATCTTTAGCGGTACAGATTCAGGCTGACATTGTACGACTTTGGACAGGCACTCAAGGGGATAAAAAAACTTAGGTTTTCGGGAGATGTTACGAATGGGCACTTTGATGTTCTCATTCCCTACACTTACATGCCTGATGTACACATGGAGCGCACACAAATTGAGGATAAAAGTCGGTCGCCTTAAAAGGCGGGTGAGCCTAGTAATAATATATTTGTAACGTCTAATATGTCTTATTTTCTCTTATTTTGTCTAATATATTGGGTAATACGAGTGTAATGGTGACTAAAGGGTGTTATTTCATGTCTAGAGGGCTCTAATAATGTTAAAAAACGTATTTAGAAGGTCGTAAACAGGTTTTCTATATTCTAACTGTGAAAATATTCGATTTATAAATAAAGAATCCTACTTCGCGAAAATTCATTTATCACGGTAGAGTCTGGAACGGATTAACCGTGATAAACGAGGGTTCACTGTACTGTAAAACATTGCCAGGGGTACAGACTACAAACAAATACAGATAATGAAACAGTTTAATATGGTTTAAATATAATAGGTATAGTGTCTGTATTGCTTTCATACAGTTTGTAGATATACCCTGTGATGGAAGACCGGGTGCCCTTGGCCGGCCGGGTTGCCTTTATAATGGAAGGACTTGGGGAGAGAGTGTGTTCAGGGCTTTATCCCCTCCCCCTCTGGGACACTAGACGGCAGCCCCCCTGGCTTGCAGCAATACCTCGAATTCCCACAGGGCTCCAGGAAAGTTGAAGTTTGGCATAGCCCTGTTGGGTTCAATGGGCGCCGCCAGGGGGTGTTGCAGGAACGGCTGAGCCCTTTGGTGAGGCACTTCTGCCACACCCAGGAAGTCCTTCCAGAAGAAAATCACTGGACACCTGCAGCACTTCCAGGTACCCTTAGAAAGGAGCCAGCTGCCAGAATGATGAGGAGGACGAAGCTTGCCAGGATGAGCGAAGACGGACTGAGGAAGAGAAAGAAAAGAAGTGTGTTTTATGCTGTGTTTGTGCTTTAACTCTGTTGTGCAGGTGGGAAACGGAAGGAGGTGTTTCCCATGGGGAAAAAAATTAAAACTGTGTACTGTACTGAACTTGTGTCCTGAGTCTGTCTGTGTCGGGTTTGCATGGAAAGGAGTGCCCTCTTCAGGCCATAACTCTAACATCCATTTTAAAATGTTCAAATGTAGGACTTATTCCAAACCACTTCATTTTGTGTACTGTATATAATAGCAAGCCAAATAATAATTACATTAATTACAATGACATTTTTTATTGTTTTCATTGGGGTTGTATTTAAACATGTGGTAATATCTATTTCTTGAAAAGTAATATCCACATTTGCTTCTTTTTTAATGTGAGTTTATAACTTGTCACACATGTAGGCTTAGGGGGCAGCCAAAGGAGCATGAAAGAACAAGAGATAGGAGATTGCAACAGAGTGCTAACGCCTTTTCTCTTCTCTCAACAGACCAACAGAAGATTAATAAAACACTATCACCTCAATCCCACACAATAGTAACATTTCTGGCTCCTTGTGATATTTTCACTTCTGGTTCCTTTCCCAAAGACATCACATTTCCGGGCCCCATTCTGATGACATCACTTCCTGTCCCATATTGATGACTTCATTTCCGTCTTCCCCTGATGACTCTACTTCCGCCCCCCCCACTACTAACGTGACTTCCTACCAGCAAATTTCTGTTTCCTTTCCGTGTGTCATTTCCTGCCATCATTATATAAAAGACCTGCAAAGAAATTGCTGATTGTCAAACATCTGTTTTTCTTAATTTTGACCAAAGAATCAGCCCTTCAAACCTACTTAAGTCCAACAACATTATACAGGGAATTCCCCCAACTCTTTAACTTTGTGTTTCTGTGTTTATTTCTTCACAAACTCTATCCAAAACAACAGGATATAACCAAAACAGATGTTGAACAGTTTCAGGAATATTGTCACATGAAGTGCATTTATCATCAGTATTCATTTTAAATTGGTGAACAACTAAAGTCTTTACTGGATAAATTCGGTGACTTATCTTTTATTAGATAAATCATATATAGTGCCCGACCTGGCACAGACTCACACAGAGGCATGTGCAAAATCCAACAAGACTTTTATTTTTCTTCACCTGTGGGGCATGTCTTCCCCATGAACCCCACAGGCAATACACAGTCCTAAAAGCACTTAACTCAAACGATCACAACACTCCCGTTTGGCGGCACCACCATTCCTCCTCAGCAACCTCATCCTCTTCCTCCTGATTTTGGCCCTGGGTGGTGGTTGCCGGCCCTTTTTATAGCCCACCCAGAAGTGCTCCAGGTGCTTGATCACCTGCTTTTGATTGCACTTCCGGGCGGGGCTGTAGAGTTGTCCAGGCCAGCTCAGGGACCCATGCAGCACCCCCTGGCGGCCAACCCAGATCCCAAAAGGGCTGTGGAGAACTCCATCTCCCATGGAGCCCCGCAGGAAACTGAGGCACTATCCTCAGCCAAGGAGGCTGCCACCAAGCGTCCCGGGGGAGGTACTGAGGAGCCCATGGTTGCTCCCCCAGAACTTAAGTAGAAGGGGCGCCCATCACAATATATGAAAACACAATATGTTTAACATGGTGGCTGATGTTAAGAACAAAAACAGTAAGAAATTTCAATATAAATATCTATTTTGAGAGAGTGAGAAACATTAAAAAGAACAAGACAAATATTTTAAAACATAATTCTGTCACCAGATTATTTTCACAATGTCAGGTATTTTGAGCCATGAATGCAAAACTAAAACAATCGGGAGTGGTCTCCCCTAGACTTTCTCATATACTCAGATATGGGGATAGATATTTGAGAAGTAAACCAGAAAAAAATGATTATATTTTTATATTATGTACATTAAACAACCATCAACAACAATTCAAATCAAATTAATAATATATTAAACAATTATTATGAAAATAAAATTGAATAAATCGGACTCTGCAGCCACATGAATAAAAGGTAAAGTACCACTTCCGGTTAATAGAAATCTGTATTTTGTACCAAATACTTGGATGCAAAATTTGGTTGTCCTAAGTGAAAGAGTACTCAAGTTATCGTTTTTGCATACACGCACACACACACAGACAGAAAGACACACAGACATAATTCCAAAAATGGTATTTTTCAGACTCGAGAAGTCTAAAACGTTGAGATTCGTTAAAATCTCGAAATCAAATTTTTGGATGATTACAATACTTTCCCTACGAGAAAGTGAATCGGACTCGGGGAGGTCTAAAATGTCAAGATTCATCAAAATCTCAAAACAGAATTTTTTGGAGGATTACAATACTTTCCCTATATTGTATTGATCTTGTATGTTGACCTAGCCAGTCTCTAATTTTATTTTCAAAAAGGATTTCTCCAGTGTAAAGTGGCAGGTGAATTATTGTCAACAAAACGCAGACACCTGAGAAATAAACGGAAACGTTATGCACTCGTGACTTTTCTGTCTGTACTGTAAAGGTTTTGTTGACCTGCTCATTCAGGCATTTGAATAACATCTTGATATACAGGAAGCACCAAGAAATGCGGCAGCTTATCATAACAGACATCAGACTCATGCAGCCCCGGAATTGGACTTAATGTGTGCTACTATATATACTGTATCTTGGGCTCAATCAGAATTACAGCTAACATGCCATCATTTATTAATAGACTGAAATTCTGTAAGGTATCATCTGTGTCTATTACTTCTAATACTCTTCACCGGAGATCCAGTATATGAATGGCAGCTTTGAAAGTTGCCGAGCACATTCAAAGCAAAACCTTCACCTTGCAACACTTCACTAACACTTGAACTGGAATCTGTCATGATGTCACTATCAACTCCCAAAGAACTGTCACTGTTATTACACAGTAAATCGTGTTCTT
The DNA here is from genome assembly GCA_026402145.1 of Polypterus bichir lapradei. Classification (NCBI taxonomy): domain Eukaryota; kingdom Metazoa; phylum Chordata; class Cladistia; order Polypteriformes; family Polypteridae; genus Polypterus; species Polypterus bichir. The sequence goes on from JANRMT010062810.1 coordinate 9,795,322, forward strand.
CGTCACCGCAAATGCTGCGTCAACATCTGTCCTCTGTAACTAGAGGCTGATCACTGAATGAATATATACGGGAAGCTCATGATGGGTGATTTTCGGTTTTAGAGTTAAAAGTTACTGGGGTTAAAGACTAGCAGCAGGAATATTTATTCCAAAAACAAATATAAAAATTCTTTTTAATACAATGGACATTCAGAAAGCTTCCACACTTTTATATTTTCTTTGGAAATGGTGAAGGTGGGAAGAGTAGTAAACGAAGGTGACTATGTAGAAAAGTGAAATAATTTGTTCTTACAATTCATAATAGAATAAAAAAAAAAGTCCGGAAACTTTTTAAACATCCCTCGTATATTTTGATTCAGCCCAGGTTAGCCCTTGAATAAGTCCGGTGGTTATGAAAACTACAATATTTTTAGTAAATTATTTTATTTCAGTTAGTCTTTTCAGCCACTTCAAAAGTTTCGTTTAGTTTTCATTTTTCATTTTGGTTTTGTTAATTATTTTATTTCAGTTTACAAAAATGCTATTTATCAATAGTGTCAGTTTTCGTTATTATAATAACCTTGGTTGGAACAAAAAGCTGCAGTTACTGCAGCTCTCCAGGACCAACACTGCCCACCCCTGCCCTAAAGTGAAATCACCATTTTGGATTGATGTCATGATCTGAAGTCGGACAACCTTCAGGCTCATGTATACTTCATGCTCTGAACACGTACATGCATGCATCATGGCTCGACGCGTTCCCAGTGTTCATTTAATGCATCCTCTCAGCACGTCCTCAGAAATTAACATATTGTGAGCACAAATTGAAGCACCAAAAAAAAGTCAGGGGGAGCCATGTGATAAAACTTGGAATGTGACATCAGGGTCTCTGTTTACTATCTACATGTGACAGATAGCCACTTTGTGGATTCTCCGGGATCGATGTGCCTGCTTCGATGTGATAAAGCAAAATGCTGACATACAAATGCATTAATGGTGCTTTTACATGCAAGTGTTGCATATTCCCCAACGTATTGACACGATACATTTTAAAAGTCTCACATACCATCTTCTGTGCCATCTTTTTTTTTTCTTGCACCTGCACAACAGCATCAGAACGTATGGTGGTGTATTTGAGCCGTAGAGAAAAAAAATTAAGGACATGGTAAAAAGGTCTATTCTGTGAATAAAGTGGAAACTTCGGCTTTAATCTCAAAATGTCCACTTTAATTATTTTCTTATTTTGTTATTAAAGCAGGATGTTGTAAATATCATCTTAAAACTGACCCAGTTGTTAATCGTTTTGTGCTTCTGAGGCATCCTCCTTAACTGAAAGCTGCAATCGCCACACACAGAACACATTACATTTTTGATATTCAAGCTCTCTGCAAAGAATCCTTAGATTTATACTTGATGTCATTTTCATAATGAAATACATTAAAGCATGTATGTTACATTTTACAGATAAGTTTGTAATGTTTTTTAAATAATGAATACTGATAATAATTACACAAGTTGTGGCAGCACGGTGGTGGAGTGGTAGCGCTGGTTCCACACAGGGAGTCGCATCCCTTGTGTTCCCTGCTTGGAGTTTGCATGTTTTCCTGGTGGGTTTCCACAGTGTGACATGAAGGTTTGGGGATTTGGTGACGATAAAATGATGCTAGTATATGTGTGTGCTTGTGTTCACCATTGCAATGAGCTGATGTACCGTCCAGGGATTGTTTCTGTCTCGTGCCCAATGCTTGCAGGAATGGGCACATCCCTGGATTGATGGATTTAATCATTTAACATCCTTTTCAGGGATATTGTGGCAAGGTGTCCTCAGAATTTACTGGGTATTTCAGGCAATTCACAACACACCAAAGCCGAATGTTTCCTCACCGTGATGATATCTTGTACTACCACCTGGTGAATTCTTCCAGATTTACATAAATTATGCGTGCATGTATAAACATTACAACGCTTGCGTAGCAGTAGCATCTGCTAGATTACGCGTCATGTCACGTGAAGTATAAACCTGGCCTTAGACTTTACAGGCCAGCTCCGAGTTTACGAATTGGAAATGCAACTTAAGTGGGCGTTCCCAGAGCCGGCCTGAGGCATAAGTGAATTAAGCGACTGCTCAGGCCACCGAAGGCCACCAGAGGGCCCCTAAGAGTGCTTGAAATGTCCTAAACAAGATATATTTTTTAAAATTATTATTATTATTATTATTATTATTATTGGAATTACAAGGTTCTAACTTGCAAAACAAGAATAGCAGCAGTACATTTCAAGGAACACAGTTTATTCATAAATTGTTACAAAACACAAACTGGTGTTGTAGCAGTGTCTTCATGTATTTGATGCTTTGTATAGTTTAACTGGTTTGGTTGTCTGATACGACAGACCTTTCTGTTGTCTATAGCCTGAAGAAAACGAATAATTATTTTACCATTCTCATGACAGCATCTTTCCAAGTCCAAATAAAAACAACGTCCTTCGTTTTCTTTTTTGAGCTGGAAAAAATATTCCAATGCGTCATGTCATCTTTCATGGCAACTCTGCCGAGTCATTTTCAACAAATTCAGTCTCACCAACAAACAACTTCAATTTAACAGCAATTTATCTACACCACAGGTAGGCTACTTCTCAGGTGTCTCACTTTGTCAGGATTACAGGGCACCCATCATGTTATTAAAACAGGGAAATAGTTTGGAGGGCAGAGATGAACACTGTTCTCCTATTTCTGTATGATCCAGTTTACCTGGAAAATACAGGAAAATCACTGCATTTTAAATTTAAAATATAGATAGAAAGATAGATAGATAGTGTGAGACTTGCCTGGACACCACCAGTCAGAGACCACATCTTTATAAAAAGTCACACGTTTATTAAACACAAGAATACAGTCCAAAACACCACACAATGCACTCAGCAATAAATCTCCCCAATAAACCTTCTTTTCTCAGTCTTTAGTCGCCTCTACTCTTCTCCTGGGAGCGTCGTCCTGCTCCTACTCCCGACTCTAGCTCCCAGATTGCTGGGAGGTGGTGCCTTTTATTCCCGCCCAGATGTGCTCCAGGTGGCTGATGACGAACTTCCGGCAGCACTTCCTGGTGTGGCGGAAGTGCTGCCCTTTGCACCGGAAGCACTCTGGGCGTCCCTGGCAGGTTCCTCCGCCATCTTGCAGAGTGTGGCGGAAGTAACTGTCTCCAGGTTCCTCGAGGCTTAAGTCGCCCCCTGGCGGTGGCCACGGGTCACAACAGGCCAGAACCTCTTTGTCCCTTTCCCGTGGTCCTCTTTTTGTCCAGGGCGGTTGCACCCTCTTGACCCGGAAGCTTTTTATTCCACCTTCCGTTCCCTTTAGGTGTCCCGGCCGGTTAAGAACCCCAGCCGTCTGTGACAATAGATAGATAGATAGATAGATAGATAGATAGATAGATAGATACTTTACTAATCCCAAAGGGAAATTCACATAATCCAGCAGCAGCATACTGATAAAAAAACAATATTAATTAAAGAGTGATAAAAATGCAGGTATAACAGACAGACAATAACTTTGTATAATGTTAACGTTTACCCCCCCCGGGTGGAATTGAAGAGTCGCATAGTGTGGGGTCTCCTCAGTCAGTCAGTGGAGCAGGACGGTGACAGCAGTCTGTCGCTGAAGCTGCTCCTCTGTCTGGAGATGATCCTGTTCAGTGGATGCAGTGGATTCTCCATGATTGACAGGAGCCTGCTCAGCGCCCATTGCTCTGCCATGGATGTCAAACTGTCCCGCTCCGTGCCTACAATAGACACGTTTGTCCAGGCGTGAGGAGTTCCTCTTCTTTATGCTGCCTCCCCAGCACACCACCGCGTAGAAGAGGGCACTCGCCACAACCGACTTATTGCAGATGTTGAAGGATGCCAGTCTTCTAAGGAAGTATAGTCGGCTCTGTCCTCTCTTGCACAGAGCATCAGTGCAAGAGAGACCAGTCCAATTTATCATCCAGCTTCACTCCCAGGTATTTATAGGTCTGTACCCTCTGCACATAGTCTCCTCTGATGATCACGGGATCCATAAGGGGTCTGGGACTCCTAAAATCCACCACCAGTTCCTTGGTCTTGCTGGTGTTCAGGTGTAAATGGTTTGAGTCGCACCATTTAACAAAGTCCTTAATTAGGTTCCTATACTCCTCCTCCTGCCCACTCCTGATGCAGCCCACGATAGCAGTGTCGTCAGCGAACTTTTGCACGTGGCAGGATTCCGAGTTGTATTGGAAGTCTGATGTATGTTGGCTGAACAGGACCGGAGAAAGTCCAGTCCCCTGCGGCGCTCCTGTGCTGCTGACCACAATGTCAGACCTGCAGTTCCCAAGATGCCCATACTGAGGTCTGTCTGTAAGATAGTCCACGATCCATGCCAGCGGATATAAATGTATAAATGCCACCAGGTATAAATATATGTAATTCAGTATGGTATCGAACATAAAGTCTGATGTATAAATCTTGACATGTTGTATTCTGGCATGGATCCGTGTCGCTCAGATTTAACGTACGAGATTTATCTGAAATCTCATTTATTATACTACATGTTACGGCCCCGCAGTGAAGCAGTGTGGTCCCATGACAAATAAATGGGAAGAATGACGGAACTTTATAATCTTAAGGGAACATATTAATATTTTGTTATGTATTATGTTTAAGGTAATTACACAAAAACACAATGTTAGGTTAAGCTGGTGTGAGCTAGTGTCATGAATCATGTGCATGAAGTCAGATTAACATTAGGTTATAATGTTCTCTGCGCCGCAAAGCTGCAAAAAAAGCTATGTCACAGAAAAGGACATATCCTTCTAGAGCAGAGAAAAGAAAGAAGAAGAAAATAGGTGATGAGAAAAAACAGCAGGATAAAGGTAAGTTACAATTTCAGCATTTCACCATAATCACTTGCTAAATAGCATTATTCAGTTTAGTCAGGGTATGTTCGGCTAACGTTAGCTAGTTGGGGGGTGAGGGGGAGGAATTCATGACAAGGATGTAAACACATTTATGTCATTGTAAAATAAATTAATGCCATAAATACATTTTATAAAAACAAAAAGGTAAATTTATATATATTATTTTACAAAAGATGTGCTGGTTTAGAATGGCATCAACTATGTCAACTAACCGTGGCAGCCCTACTACTCGGGGTGTAACGATATGTGACAAGGCACTTGGTTTGGGTCACATTGTGATTGAGTGAATAGAAATAAGCTTTAAGTGTAACATTGTTGACGTGTTCCAGTTTCAAAATAATACATTCAGGGAGAAACTATTCAGCATAAAATCAAGATATATTTGATTTTTATAATACCTTTTTATAATACTTTTTCATCCATCGTGTGAGAAAAGTAGAATAACACGTCATTAAACAGACAGCAACAACAACAAAAAACTCACTTAATGTGTTGCTGCGCCAAGCATTGACAATAGCAGTTTTGGCAGTGGGAGTCCCCCAAATCTTGTTCTGTTTAGGACCCCATAAAGTCTTGGACTGGCCCTGGGTGTTCCAGTTGAAAATTCCAATCAGTGTCTGGGAAATTCCCACTTGAAATGGAATGCAGTGTGTGCGCTCACGTGGTTTTTTCCACCGTCTGTCTGAGAGCACATGGACCCAGCATTTAAGCTGGTACCTGTAAAATGTTCAAAAATGTGCTCCAGTCGAGATATCTCAAATGAAAAATTTAAATTTGCCAATAGATTCCCTCTAATGACACGTGTTGCAAATTTCAACAAATTCAACACACTGTGAGCTGAGTAACCTGAGTTGATTCAGAAGACAGATGGACTGACTGACATGACTTGAGTGGTTTGTGATGTGATTTACAACACACACCGTGCCTCCAAAGCCGGGCTGCCTGGAGTGAATAAAACATGCAAGGAAAACGAATCAGCTCTAATATACATGGTGGCGGTGAAACGAAACATAAGAAGTCTGGTCTGTTCTCAAGAAACGAAACGTGTTCTCGACAGTGCTTTGTTATGTTAAAGAAAGTCTGCATTCCTCATGCATCTTTTTATCTTTTCTAATAAATGAGAAACAAATATTCTCATTTGCCTGGAGAAATATGTTACGTGTCAATCATTAACGTGACTTATTTGTGAAATTTCGACAAAACAAAAAGAAAAGTGAAATTGTTAGGTAAGATGTTGTCCTTAAAACATACCGGTTAAACATAAAAATAAAAGGAATTTTCCGGTTTCTCGATAATGAAAGCTGAATGTTTGCATGTCTGGCTTCTCTCCATTTCTTCTAATAGGCTTTTAAAAAGAAAGGTGAAGCGAAGAAGCCGCATGCAAACAAAAAACAAAACAAAACAAAAAATCTCTTTAAAAGTCTAAAGCGTTGATGAAAGAAGTAGTTTAAGGTACCTAATGTGAAGCAATACAATTTAACTATGAAATGCTGAGGGCAATTGGAATATCAATATGGAAAATATTGTAATAAATTAAGTACATAAGAAAAGAATAAACAAATAGAACAAAAGAAAGAGAAGGAAAGAAAGCGCATTCTCAAATCTGGAAGGCACAAAAGATAAAAGAACAAAAAGAAATACTGTAGTAATGTCTCAATGTTGAGACTTGTGACATATGGTTTAAAATGTGCAAATAAATGACACATTTGGGATATGAATGTAGGAAATATTGTAATGAATTAAGTGCACAAGAAAAGGAAAAACAAATAGAACAAAAGAAAGAGAAGGAAAGAGAGCGCAATCTCATATCTGAAAAGCACAAAATTAAACACTGTAGTAAAGAACTTTTGTGGCATATTGTTTAAAATGAATAAATAAATGACACATTTGGGATTTCAATATAGGAAATATTGTAATGAATTAAGTACACAAGAAAAGGAAATAACCGCAATTCGAAAGTCTAAAAAAAAAAAGAACAAAATTAAACCTTAATGAATTGTTGACACTGCCAACGTATTGTTTAAAATAATTAATGAATTATGTACATAAGAAAAGGAAAGAAAAACAGTAAAGTGCAGTCTTAGACTTGAAGGACCCCAAAACAAAAGATCATAATGAAACACTGTAGTAACATATCCATAATACTATCGACATATTGTTTAAAAATGTATAAATAGATGACACTGGAAAAAAGGAACAAGCCAGTAATGAGCCTACTACAGCAGATCAATATGCAGTCAAAAACATGAATTCAGAAGGGAGTTAACTTTGTACATCTGATTGAAGTTGATTTCACTCAAAATGATCGCATTACCCGGTAGCTGGTTCTAGTTTTATTGACATAAATCTCTCAGATGCGTCACATTAACATTAATTGATGTTGAAAAATTAATTATGGGCCGCTTTCTTGAACACCTTTCACCTGTGAGAAAGGACTGAAGCCGACTAAATTTGAACTCCCAGTTGCATCCACCAATAAAAGTTATTGGGCAGATGTCTTTTGGATGATGTCACAATTTCTCAGTAAATGATATTATCTAACCATCAGTCATACAGCACATTACACACTTTGGTCAATGTCTACTGGCAATTTTGTGGTCTGAATAAATCTAAAATTCTAAATTCCTGGGGTCTCATGCATAACGGCGTGCATAGAATTGACACTAAAATATGGCATACAAAGAAAAGTCGAAATATGCGTACACACAAAATAATTCAGATGCACAAAACTGTGCGTAAGCCAACTTCCACGCACTTCCGCTACATAAATCCCGGTCAGCATGAAATGTAATACTTGTGCACGCACCTGCTGCCCCACCCAGACTCCCAGAATTATGCCTCTTCGATTATGCAAATCAATATAAATATTCCCTTAAGTTCAGCGCTCTGTGAAAAGACAATGGCAAAAGCATATCAGCGAATGCCAGGTGGAGGCAAATTTTATGAAGGTCCTGGTCCAAATGGACAGACCGGAATCCTGCCGACTATGCCAGTGTAATAAGACCCTAAATAACGCCCTACCTGGCACAGACTGACGCAAAGGCACGTACAAAATAAACACAGGCTTTTATTTTTCTTCCCCTGTTGGCACACGTCTTCCCCGTGACCCACAGGTAATACACAGTCCCAAAGCACAACAACACCACCAAAACACTCTCTTTCTCCTTTACCACCACTCCTCCTCAAGCTTAGTCCTCCTCCTCCCGACTCTGGCCCCTGAGTGGTGGTGGCTGGCCCCTTTTATAGCCCACCCGGAAGCATTTCAGGTGCTTGACCACCTAGTCCCAATTGCACTTCTGGGTGGGGCTGAAGACTTGTCCAGCCGGGCTGTTGATTCCAGGCAGCACCCCCTAGCGGCCACCCCAACTCCCAACCAGGCTGTGGAGGACTCCATCTCCCATGGAGCCATGCGGGAGGTTGGGGAATCACCATCGGCCAGGAAGGCTATCACCAAGCATCCCGGGGGAAGTATTGAGCTGTCCACGGTTGCTCCACCGGAACGTATGCAGCAGGGGAGTCCTGGCCTATCACACTATATAGATGAAGGTTTGTGATACGGTTTGCATATTTATAGCTAGCAATCTACAAAGGGAGAGAATGAATCACATTTCTCAAAACAGTCTTTTGTTCCTGATCTTTCAACACCTTTCGGGTGTCATCATCAAAGGAAAATTATTAGACATACAGGTACAGGAATCAAAGGCAATATATAGCAAATGAGTAAGGGGGTGGTAGGTGGGTGTAAGGGTGATGAATTAGTAAGGTGGGATTTGGAGGGTGTTGGTCTTAAAGTCTTTTTTTATTTTTTGGATGTCCTTCTTTTTAAACCTGCATGTGCCCATGTATCTATTAATGGCATTTTCATTTGATAGCCAAGATTCAGCCAGCTCTCTGGTACTCTTAATATTTGCCCTGAATCTCACTTGCTCTGTATCCCAGTTAAACGTGTGTCCAGTTGACTTGGTATGTGTGTATATCAGAGGCCGTGGGTCCTTCCTTCTGACAGCACTGCACAGTTCTTTCATGCATGTTGCAAGTATTTTAGACGTTTGTCCCACGTATACGGCTGGGCATGCACTGCATGGTATCTGTTGTATATTGCGCTCCTGCTTTTGGCATTAAAAAGAACTGTTCACAGAGTGCTTGCCAGTTTATGTGCTACTTTAATGCCTGGAGGGGATGCGTGCTGTAGTTTCAGATATGATTGGTGATAACTGTCTGTGCCAGGTAGAATGGGAGATCGGGTTGGTGCCAACTGTTTGTGGAAGTCTGGGGCGTCTCCTAAGTAAGCATTATTAGATAAATGTCCTGGAGTAGCCGTTTGATGTAAACAGATGGAACAGACAACGTCTTTCATTCTTTTTCGTTTCTTTTTTCTTACAGTGTGTCCTTTTGAACAATGTCTTAGCACAACTCCATTTATGTGATAAGGTGTGACTGGTAGCAAAGTGTAATATTTTGTCCTCTTAACATTCTTTGCTATAAACTCATATACTCAAAGTGGTATTGTTCTGTTCAATGGAGATGTCCAGGAAGTTAATGAATCCACTCGTTGTTAATCTTTCCAGGGTGAACTGAATTGCAGGGAAAATCGAGTTGATGAAACTGTGCTAAACAGAATCCGCCCTCTCCCACCTATTTCTCTTCCAGAAGTGATATTGATTAGTCTTGGGGTACTCACACAGTATTTCTATGAAGTATAAAAACATTTTAAAGTCCCTTCCATTTAAAAATCCCAGAGTACAGAGGGAAAAGGATCTCTTACTCAACATGTCAGAAGCGGAGTAGAAGGCAGCTATGCACAGAATTGACTCGAGCTCCATATGTGCAAAACATTCAATTATTCAATTTAAAATCTTTTGTCAAGCACATCTGTCTCGTATGAAATTGTCCAAGATTTTTCTGGGGCAAGATCCAACGTTACAATTGAGCCCCAGCTTCACTGGGCCACATGTTTTGGGCCTGCACCAAATTAACATCATTCTGGACAAAAATGTTTAAATGCCTATCAACAACAACAACAACAACATTTATTTCTATAGCACATTTTCATACAAATAATGTAGCTCAAAGTGCTTTACATGATGAAGAAAGAGAAAAAAGACAAAGGAAGAATTAAAATCAGAGAACACTAATTAACATTGAATAAAAGTAACGTCTGATGGGCAGGGAGGACAGAAAAAACAAACAAAAAAAAAAAACTCCAGACGGAGAAAAAATAAAAGCTGAAGGGGGTGCAGGACCACGAGACCACCCAGCCCCCTCTAGGCATTCTACCTGACATAAATGATAAATAAATGCCTATCAGGCAGCCTTGGGGTCACAGTCCCTCCTAATCCATTAGGAGCTTTGTTTGGTGGGCTCAAAGAGGGGCTTAAACTGGAGAAGGACAAACTGTAATCGCCTTTACTTCACTATTAGAACATAGACTTATCTTGCCCAACCGGAAGAATATTAACCCATCTCTTTTAAGCCTGTGGGTAAAAGATGTTATATAATTTCTGAAATTGAATAAAAATCAAATTCTCACTTAGAGGATCTGTTCAAAACTTTTTTAAAACCTGGTAGGATCTGATCAATAATAGAATAGAATAAGCATTTATTTTGGGGGAAAAGACTCCTGTCTTTACTACTTTTAACAGTTTTGCTCTGGTTGTTGGCCTTCCGTGGGGGTTGATTTGGTTTTAGTTTTGTTAAGTTTGACTTTATTGTATGGAATGTTACATGCTTTCAATAAATTCAATGAGTAATATTTTTTAATATATTTAATATTTTTTAATAAATTAAGAAAAATTGAGTTGATGTGGCTGTTGAATTTATTTAGTTGGTCACTTTTTAATGTGACGAACGTATTCTTGATGTAGCGTATCAGTTTAGTTACATTCGTCACATTAAAATGTGACCAGCTAAATGACTTTTTCTCCCAAGTTTGACTATGAAGTCATTTGTTGTATAAGGTTGACTTGATTGCATGCAATGTTATTTCAATGAAAATAAATCAATCAATAAATAAATAATGGTGATACATTTTACCATGTCGAGACTTGGCAGAGGATGACTTGGAGGGCCCCATGCAAATTTTTGGCCAACCCCTGTTGAAGCAAATTAGGCAGCACAGGCACCCTCAGTCCCAAAGGCGGCACTCGGAGTCTCAAGACAGGCAGCAGAATCCTTTAAGTCATATGATTTGAGCAACTAGCGAATACGGCGAGTTTTATTTATTACAATTCTTATCAAAAGTTTCACCTTAATCAATTTCACTCAACACTCCTATCTGACTCCAGTTTCCCACGGCCTTGACTCTACCTCTCATTGATTCCACCATTATTTCCTAGGTTAATGAACATGGCACTCCATCTCATCCATCAAGGCCAGAGGTCTGGGCAGCTGCACCTCTAAGACAATAAGTAGCACTTTTTCTTATCGACCACACCTTCCTTGGCTTGTCATCACCTGTCCAGGCAGGCAGACAGGGAGGCAGAGGCATAGCTGCTGCAAGTAAAAGCAAGTGGCCTGTCTGACTTTCTCTCATGGTTAAAGTCTCAGTAGCTGCACTTCTTATAACAATGGCCTGTTCAACACTCTCAAAGTACGTAATAAATAGCACGATTATGATAGTTTGTACCTACAAGGAGAAAAATAATAAAAATATTCAAGCGCAGGCTTTTTTATGATTTAACCCTTACTATACTAGAATGCATTAGGATATAATACTTATTTCATATAGGTGTATGATTCTCTTTGAATATATGCAAATCATCGACTTTAAGAATATACTTTTCTATACCCCCCACACCACTCATCAATGCTGAAATTACTTATTGATGAGTTTTTACCTTAAAACAATTGCAGTTTAATTTTGAATTTGCAACTTTGTCTCCAATTATGATTTCCAATACATAATAAAATGGAATTTGACTGACTTGACTTGGCTGGCCTTGTCTATTTAATGTACAGAGACCACTTAATGCATGAATGAAATAATAAATCACAATTACAGTATAAATCAGACATATACAGACCAAAGGAATGCACTATTGTTGCAGTTTTCTTTTCATCTATAAATAAGAATTACATCTTTAAGTCTGTGAAGGTTTACCTTTTTTTTTTTCTTTTTTAAAATTACTTGTACACCAGTTTAATATAAATGGCGATGACGACTGCATTAAATATAATATTTGATTGTTATTTTTTCAAAGGGCCTTTTCATATTTCTGTTTCAATATATTTTTTTCCCCAGTTTTCAGGATAATAAAGTTCTGCACATTTCCAGAGTTGCTTGCATTGAACTCACTCAGCATCTCCACCTTTGTTCAGAGGCACAAATATGTTGTTCTGCAAAATGGTAAAAATAACCTCGGAAACAAAATCCATACATTTCTTTAATTTACCACAATTTCATAAGGCTGGGAATCATTCATATTTTCTATTTAAGGAAGTGTAACTGAATATCTTCTGACCCACTTGCCCTGTTTATTTATACATTTAATTTGCAATTTCTCAGACAAGTTGAAGTGACTTGTTGGTTCAGCAGCCTTCATATTTCGCGATGGCAGGAATCGTCTTTCTAGAACTGAGAAGAGAAGACAGAGAGCTCATCACACACATGATCATACGCCAAATGAACCACATGATTTACTAGAGTTCAACTGTAATAACCACAGAATTGTTTCTTTAAAAACATAAACTGAAATGACTGTAAAGTCTTATTAATCACATTCTGTGTTTAACATATAAACCTTTTCAATAAGTTTAAACAATAATTGTTAAATATGGTGCCTATTCCTTTATATGACATTTTTGCTGTGTAAGTATGTCCGCAACCTATGAAAACAGAGCACTTAGAGAGACCACTTCAGGCGTGTCTCCACCCTGCTGTAGTCCGTCAGCCTGGGTGTGTGGCTGTCGGGAAGACTCAGATGTGGACCCTGGCATTGGGTCAGCACACGAGGACAAAGAAAATGTGGCATATGGAATAACCTGGGCAAAAAGAATGAGGGTAAACTGGATGGCATGTATGAATGGGCAAGGGGATGGTGCACCTGGGAGCAGATGGTGCCACAAAAGACCTGAGAGGAATGGCGGAGTGGCCTCTGAAGAATGCAATGGTCCTTTTCAAGTTTGTATTTTGAATTAATTTGCAAAAAATTCTAAAATCCTGCTTTTACTTTGTCATTCTGGGATATTGAGTGTAACCTGATGAGGGAAAATCAGAATTTAAATTATTTTAACACAACGATGCAAGTTAACAAAATGTGAAAAAAGTGAAAGGATCTATCTATCTATCTATCTATCTATCTATCTATCTATCTATCTATCTATCTATCTATCTATCTATCTATCTAT
>JANRMT010062810.1:9814090-9846511 GCA_026402145.1 Polypterus bichir lapradei
ATAATAATAATAATAATAATAATAATAATAATAATAATAATAATAATTAATAACTCATTTTCAGTTTGTTAAATATCTCTTTAGAGGTTTACTTACATTACTTGGAAAAGGTGCGTTGTTTGGCTGAGCAAGCAACAGAGCTGTAAAATAATAATAATAATAATAATAATAATAATAACAGCAACAGCATATATTTTTGTCTTTTTTATGCAAATGCGTATTTATTTTATTTGTATACTGTTTATTCATTGCTATTGTTAAATAATCACAATGCTTCCGCAAAGTATTTCCTGCATGTTTTTATTGAGCTTGGAGTTATGAAAATATCATTAGAAATTCCTGCATTTTCGAATAAAATACACTATAAAAAATAAAACAAAAAATATGATTTTTTTAAGGAACAATCGAAGAATTCAGGCAAAATGTTGCATCACTACTAATCGCTTAACAGGTGTCGATTTATTTATGAATGATGGTCCTTATTTTAATAATGGGGTTAACAAGACTCAATTCAATTTGGGCACTATAAGATGTTTCTGTTGTAATGTACTTTGTGCATTCCATTAGAATAGTAATAGAAGTATATTGGAAAAATAGCACTCTGAACAATTAATGTCACTTGAGGGTGACACAATAAATCGGAAGCGAGATCTGAACGGGCATGCCTTCCGATTTAATGTCCAGTTGTCACACCCCTGACCTCCAGCGATATGAACGTCGATGATGTATATTTAATCTTTCATTTTTTTATATTCCAGTACTACGGGGAAGGCAGCTGATTGAAGTGGCACTGCAGCGGGTACCTGTCTCAATTTACAAGTAAGCGCGGATACACCCAGCGCACACTTAATATTATTCAAAACCAACGAACAGTTAAGCCCTACCAATTTGTCAGCGTGCATTTGTAAATTAATTAAACACTGAAACGTTAAACGTGATTAAAAGATACCGACGTCAGTTTTTCTTCTTAATGAGTCTGAACGGAACTTACTTGCAAGACTTAAAATAACCAGCAGTGTGAAGGTCGAGCCTGCCATCGTGTGAGAGCGCGTGTCGCGATGTTGCTTGACGTTGAAGATCTGCTTCACAAATCAGAATTCTTTCGGGTTTGTTTCAGTGATGCTCCTCCCACAAAATGAGGCGGGTCGAGGTTATACTGACTTCAATTGCATAAAACTGCATTACAAGTTTGTCTTGTCAGAAGCTCCATTTTATACACGGATATCAGCTGTACAACATTTTCCTTTAAAAATTTGTATAAAATTGTTTTGCTATAAATATTCTTTTTTGTTTAATTTTAATATTGATAGCAAAATCACCCTAAAAATGAACTTAAAATAAATGCAATTTTGTTCTTATATATTGAACTCCGGTTAAAATTCCAGAGTTGGATGCACATAAAAATAAAAAATTAAAATGCGCATTAACATTCTTCCATCCCTTTAATGTTATTCAGTTCCCCTGGCAGCACTGAGCGCAAGGCAAAAGGTCCACCAAACTCGACTGTCTTATGTTGGAAGAAGGAAGTAAAACTGGATGACCCGGTGAAAACCCTACACATACCACGTATGCAACACTCAAACTGCATTCACGGAACCACCATGCTCCAGGAACCCATGACGCTGGAACAAAGAGGCAAGCAGATCTAATTACCATGCTACCATTATACCGTACATTCACTCAGCTTTCCATTATCAAATTCAGTTTATTATTAAATGGATTCTCAAAAAAACAGTTGATGGTTGAGGGACCTATCAGTAGCTGCAGGCCCAAGTCAATGTTTGTCGTTTGTCACAAACTCACACCGGACACATATAAATGCATTTCTATTTTTAGTGTACAGTGGCATTTAATAAACTGGCGCTGCCAGCTATAAGCATTGTAGATTATTTTGTTTAATAAATGCTGTGCCTGCTGGGACTCACGGTGCAATCTAAGGTTCTTAGTTCATAGTTATGCCGGTACTCTTAGATCTTGGGTATCCTGGCCTGAAGAAATTGCCATTTTTCTTATGTAAGTCAGGGGTCTTCAATCAAAACCCTGGAGGGCTTCTTTGTTTGCTGTTTTTTGCTCTAATAATGTCCACATTAGATGCCTATTCTTGCTGTAAGTGAACATGGACACAAATATGGTGTTGATGAGGATGGGTTGCATGGCAGCCCATACATAGTGGTTGACAAAATTACAGCACTAAGTCTTCAAAGATGACAACTTCCTTTCGTACTCCCACCGCACACAAATACAATCCAACCCCCCCCCCCCCCAAAAGTCACAACAGATTAGTGTACATCACTATGGGGGCACTCCCCCCCATTCTGTTCATTTAGTTCTTCTGACGATGTCACTCCCTAAAGCATTAGAATGTCATAAACACCATTTTAGCATTGGTTCTTACTTTAGGAGTATTTTCCAAAACAAATAATACAGTAATTAAATCAACATGACAAATCTTTATGAGTTTTTAGGGTCTCTTAACCTTTTTTTTGTCACAACCCAATCTTGCCCTTCGAGACCCATTCCTTAATGTTCATCAGTACGGGTTTGGGGTCTCATTGGAGATTCAAATACAATCATGCACGCCATTCCACCATGAAGAATCAGAGCTGGTCCTTAGCAGGGGGGGGGGGGGCCCCCCGGGGGTCTGATCTTCAGAGATGTGTGTGTCTGGGGTTGGGGTTACGGTGTTGGCTGTAAAGGGGTGAGTTTACTGTGGAACTAATAAAGTTTAACCTTCCCCCCAGAATTGACTTAGTCCATGTTGCATAAAAATGTAGGATGTCTGCTGTATGAGAAGCGTTTACTTTTTAAAAATATTACTAATGTAGGGTGATTCATCTTCCGCTTCATCTTTTCCCATATGTGGGGTTGATGTTCTTGATCAACTGTTCTCCATACATCTCGGCCAGTAAAGACCTTTTCCTTCAGATTTTCTTTGGACTTTATCCATCTATCTCCACTTTGGCCACCCTCCTTACAGTTTTTCTTATCCTGGACTTCCATTCCCATCACTCTTTTGCCCACATATTAATTGTAGCTGCTCATTACATGTCCATACCACTTCAACCAACTTTCGTGGATATCTCTACCACTTTTGTTGTACCTCTGATGGTCTCTTTTCTTATTCTGTCCTTTTCTGTAATTCCACACGTCCATCTCAACTTTCCCATTTCCACCACATCTATCTTCTTCTCCTGCTGTGCTCCTTTTTACTGCCCTTGTCTCAGCTCCATACATCATTGCTGGTCTTAGTACTGTCTTACCTTTAACCTCTACATTAATTCTTCATTCACACAACACTCCTCATTCATTCTTCCAATTGTTCTAGCCACACATCACTCTGTGGGTTATCTCTGCATTTAATTTTCCTTCTTAGGCTACCACTGATCCTTGATGTTTAAATGTATCCAGTCTTTTCGATAGCTCTCCCTGCAGGTGAACTTCTGAATCTTCATATATTCTGTCTTCTTCTTCTTCCTATTTCTCTTCAACCCTCTGCCTTTCAGAGCCCTTCTCCATTCTTCCATCTTCCTCTCCACTTCCAGGGGGATTGCTTTTTTATCCCACGAGTCAACAAATCCATAAACAGATCAAGTAGGTAAGGACTTCAAGAAGTCGTCTGGTGCACACCTCCATTAACTAGGATCTTGTATGTTACCCCAACACCGCTTTTAACCGGAGTCCTCATTCGCTCAGACAATCCTCACACACTTCTCTGGTCCTCCTTTCTCTCACATGCATATGTCTTGATGTGGTACTCTATCTAGAATACATTTCTGTCATAAAAGGTTAATAAAGTGTCTCTTCGGAGAATCCTTGGGTACTGCTGGTTTGACTTTGTGTCACACAGAGTCCCGGATGAGGCAGATTACCTGCATTGTGAGGGAGCGTCATTTATGGCACTACGGCCATGTGGTGCGTTTAGTTTACCTGAGGGTGATCTGGCTTGCAGTATCCTCATTGTTGAGGACTCGAGTGGATGGATCAGGCCAAGGGGATGCCCACATAACACCTGGCTGCAGCAGATAGAGGGTCAACCAGGATCCCGAGCTGTTTCATTGTGTGGTGGGTGCGGCAACGTGCTATACTAGTGCGTGCTCCCCAACCTGACCTGACCTGATCTGTTGTGGAACAACTCCATTTAAGGAGATAGCAGTAGTTGCCCAGACCTTATTACTGATTAGGAAGTGTCACGCATAACAGATCAAGCTTCAGGACCCCAAAAATGTACGTCCGCCATTGATCACCTGGGCTAATACAGTAAAAACAAAAATTACAACTAACAATGATGAAATCAGTTGTCCTATCTTACAGAAGCTTCTGCCTTGCTTATGTCTTACACAAAAACAAATTTCAGGAGGCCCCAAATCTATACTGCCACGCCAGTGTTAAGCTTCTGAGACTCAGTTGGTTCAGTTTTCATAATGGATTGTTGGGCCCGACTTGCTCATTCAAGGATCTTCGTATATTTGTACCTGACTAGATGATATTACCTTCACACTTGCCTGTTGACATCTGTAGCTAACCTTCAGAAGGCATTTGAGCTACAATAGAAAGTTGTCCATCTATAAACCTGCAGTGTGGCTGAAAGTGATAAAAGTACATGGAAAATGAGATTCAGCTGTCCTAAGAAGCTGTTGGGTGGCATCTAACAGGTGCAACACTATGATAGCTGTGTGTGCAGTGCTGGACAACATGGCAGCCCCAGGGCACTCCAGTGAAGATGATGGAAGGGAAGAAGGGGTGTAGGCTGGCTATATCAAAATTTTTGCTAAGTAACCACATTGGTGGAGTTTACAAGTTCATACTCACTTGTAAAATGGTCAATTAAAGGGGGTTGAACTGTGGCCTTCCAGGAGAAAAAGTGAGGACCACCTCTTAGGCAAACAAAAGAGGCCCGATAAGACTAAAGGGCACCAAATGAAATAGAAGCAGAAAAAGTTAAAACACAATTCTGGTTAGGAGACAGACATTTCTAGGTGTGTTGAAAAAGTTATCACACACTTAAAGGCTTTACTTATCAAATCCATTTTAAATCCCTTTGTCTTTTACGTTGTACAAAGACTTGTTTATCTTTCATCAGTCATGTATGACCATCAGTAAAAGAAACTCTTTGTTGATTTTTCATTTTTTCACTGGTATGCAGTCAGGAGCTATTTTTACAAACAAATAATAATACATGTAAAAGTTTCACATTAATGATTTTAGTTGAACATCCTGGAAGACAATGGGTTGAGCACATACTGTACATTTTTTGACACTGCTGGTTTTTATGCCAGTTAATCCTGTCAATCAATGTTTTATTAATAATGAAAGCTAAAGGACATTCTTTTGGAGAAGGCAACAATTCTCTCCATCTCCTTGAAGCATTCCCAAAGTTAAACATAGACACACACATGTAAATAAAATGACCTAATGAAGACATTGAGAAGGACAACCTGGTTTCAATGAGATCATTGTACTGTACTGTACACCCGTATAGCACCTTACTGGGACTGGGACAGTCAAGTCAGATGTTTTTGTTTCATTTTCATTTTCTTTTTCTTCCATTATAGCTATTCTGGTGTGTTTCTCTCTCTCTCTCTCTCTTTCTATATCTATCTAGCCAGCCATTTTCACCCATCAATCTACACTCACTAACCCATAATGGCAAAGTGATAATTTTTTCAAATTGATTTATAAAACTAAAATCTCTAATATTTATAAGTATCCAGACTCTTAATTCAGTTGTTTGTCAGAGCATATTTGGCAGCAGTTACAGCTTTTTGTTAAGTCTTTACAAGCTTTGAACAACCTGGATTTGGGCAAGTTTATCCCACTCATCCTGAAGATCCTCTCAAGCTCTGATAGATTGGATGGGAAATGTCTGTAAAGGTCTCTTCATAGATTTTCCAAAGGTTTAAAGTCTTGAGTTTGGTTGGGCCTCTCAAAGATAGTCATTGACTTATCTCGAATCCACTCCAGTGTTGTCTTGGTTGTGGGCTTCAGGTCACTGTCATGGTGAAATGTGAGTCTCAGTTCATGTGCAGTCTGCAGCAGGTTTTCTTAAAGGACCACTGTGTAGTTGGTTGTATTCTTCCGTCCTTCCTTCACTTCTGAACAGTCTCCTTGTCCCTGCTGAGAAGCACTTCCAGAGCACAATGCTGCTACTTCCAAGCTTCACTATTGGTATGGTATTAGGCAGGTAATAAGCAGTACCTGGTCTTTACCAGACATGCCCAAGGAGTTTGGTTTTTGTCTTCTCAGACCAGAGAATATTTTTCCTTGTGCTCTCGGAATCATTTAAACTGTCATATACCTTTTACTCAAGAGTGGCTTCCATCTAGACACTCTACTTATTAACACCTGATTGGTGGAGTGCTGCTAGGATGGTCAGCTTTCCAAAAGGATTTCCAAATTCAGTAAAAGACTTCTGAAGTTCTGTTACAGCAACCACTGGGTTCTTGACCAAAGACTTTCTTTACCTGGTTAAAAGTTTGGCTAGATAGCCAACTCTAGGAAGAGCCCTAGTATTTCCAAACTTTATCCATTTCACAATTCTTGATGCCACTGTGCTCCTGGGTACGCTCAAGGCTTTTGTCCGTTGCGGGAGATGGACATCTGAAGTGGAACTCTGTTAGCGGCGGCGTTGATTTTTCTCTTATTTTTATTATCCCGAGGTACCCTGTATTTACCCAACTCGAGGAGTTTCTATCACAGTATATGCAAGCATATATAAACATGGGCAGAAAGAAAGAGGCTCAGAAACAAACGGAAAATAAACCCAAAGATACACCCAAGCCTAGACAGGCATCAAGTCCAAGTTCAACCTCAAGGTATGGCATTACAGATACTGACCTGGAGCAGACAGGCGAAAGCACGGATCTCCTGGGACCCCAGTCCGCTGCATCGTCTCCAGTTGAGAGCGAAAATTAGAGCAAATGTGAAGTGATGCAGGTCACAATAGCTTGTTGATTCCAGAAGATCACTTGAAACTGAAAATGACCTTGCCGTCCACGTTATCATCTATTTCTCGTGAGCCAGCAGCATCGGCTGTAAAGGGGCCTGCCGCTTCACCCGCGGAGTGTGAAGGCTGAAATGATCGTCCGTACTGAAGGTACAAAAGTCCCTATAAAGACCTAAGGCAGAAGGTGTCAAAGCTCTACCTAACTTTCAATTTTATGACTGGGCAGCAAACATACAAACTATAAAAACCTGGACATGGACACAAATAGAACATACACAGGCTTGGTCTGCAATAGAAATACAATCCTACAGTACTTCCTTATATTCCTTGCTTTGTACCCCAATAAATGCAAGTTATCACCAATATACTAACAACCCAATTGTGCTTCACTCACTCAGAATATGGAACCAATGTAGGAAGCATTTTAAGATAAAGAAGCTTTTATCTGTGGCACCTCTGCACAAGAACCACCTGTTTCCACCCTCGCAAATATATGCAGTTTTTAATGTCTGGAAAACATTTGGGATTAAATCACTTAGAGATCTGTACATAGACAACGTCTTTGCATCCTACGAACAATTACTTTCCAATTTTAACTTTCCGGCAACACATTTCTTTCAGCTATCTTCAAATCAGAAACTTTGTTAATCAGAACCTGCCAACTTTTCCTCACCTTTCACCAACCTCTATGCTGGAAAAATATTGCTCAGTTTCGAGGACTCAGACAGCATTTCTGCAATATATAAAACCATTTTACAGTCCCTCCCTTTCAAAGATCCAAGAGTACAGTGGGAAAAGGATCTTTCACTCAACATCTCAGAACAGGAGTGGAAGGTAGCAATACAGAGAATTCACTCGAGCTCCATATACGCAAAGCATACAATTATCCAACTCCAAATTATATATTGAGCACAGCTGTCTCGTTTAAAATTGTCCAAAATGTTTCCAGGGCGAGATCCAGCCTGTAAACACTGCAATCAAGTTCCAGCCTCACTGGGTCACATGTTTTGGGCCTGCACCAAATTAACATCATTCTGGACCAAAATCTTTAAATGCCTTTCAGACAGCCTTGGTGTCACAATCCCTCCTAACCCATTAACAGCTGTGGTTGGTGGGCTCACAGAGGGGCTTAAAGTGAAGAAGGACAAAACCCATTAACAGCTGTGGTTGGTGGGCTCACAGAGGAGCTTAAAGTGAAGAAGGACAAACAAACTGTAATGGTCTTTACTTCACTATTAGCATGTAGACTTATCTTGCTCAACTGGAAGAATCCTAGCTCTCCTATTCTAAGTCAGTGGGTAACTGATGTTATATATTATTTGAAATTGGAAAAAAATCAAATTTGCACTTAGAGGATCTGTGCAGAACTTTTTAAAACCTGGCAGGATCTAATCAATAACATTTTAGAATAAGCTTTGAAAACACAGAGGAAGCAGATTCTCTCCCCATTTCTTTTTCTTCTCTATTAACCTTTATTGACTTATTAATTAATCTATTTACAGTACTTATTTTTGCTAGCTTTAAGTTTTACTCTGCTGGCCATGCTCTCTTTCTGAAGGGCAGGGGTTGATTTGTCAATTTGTTTTCAATCCTATTTTTGTAAAAATTGATCTATTTGTATAGAATGTTGTGTGATTGGATGGATTAAAAGGCAGAATTCTACGTGACCATCATCATCAAGCCTTTCCGTGAGAACCCTAAATCCAAAGAGGACTGTTTCATTTATGTTAGGTAGAATGCCCAGAGGGGACTGGGCGGTCTCATGGTCTGGAATCCCTACAGATTTTTTTTTTTTTTTCTCCAGCCGTCTGGAGTTTTTTTTGTATTTTCTGTCCCCCCTGGCCATTGGACCTTACTCTTATTCAATGTTAATTAATGCTGATTTATTTTGTTTTCTTATTGTGTCTTTTATTTTTCTATTCTTTATTATGTAAAGCACTTTGAGCTACTATTTGTATGAAAATGTGCTATATAAATAAATGTTGTTGTTGTTGTTGTTATTACAATAAGATTAAAAATAAATAAATAAATAAATAAATGGATTTATCCCCTTGCCCTGATCCGTTCCTCACTACAATTTAATGGTGGTGATCTACAGAGCGTCCCTTAGACTTCATGCCTTGGTTTTGGTCCTCATATGTAGTGTTAAATATGAGACCTTTGTGGCCCCCCGGGTGCACTGCACATCCCCAAACTCTCAACACAGAGGCTCAGACACAAGTTTCAAAGGGCTTTATTTTGGTGTGAAACTCTCACAGTGTTAATTATTTCCAACATCACAACTTCTGTTTCTTACAATCAACACTCTCTGTCATCCTCAGCTCCTCTTTCAGCAAGCTTTGTCCATCTCCTCTGGACTCTGGCTCTCAGATTGATCCAGGGTTGTTCCTGTTACATCCACAAGGTTGGCGCCCCTTGGTGGCTCTCACTTACACGTCTTCCAGCAGCAACACAAAAGCTTTTCCTAGGTGGTCTCCCATCCAAGTACTGGCTGGGCGCAAACATGCTTGATGTCACGTGGATGACCTTTTCTGACATGCATGTGGTATGGATGCTGGCAGTGGCAAATTTATCCATTTAAAAAGAAATCTACAACACAATGAAGTATGCAGAAAATGAAAGGGGTCCCAACACTTTCTGAATCCAATGTATAACATATACTGCCTTTTGACAGACAAACAGATTTCAACTATTAGGAACATTGGCACCCACATCGTTTGACAACCCATTTATCGTTTGGTCAGTCCCCATTCATCACTTACTTAGTAACCCTAAGTAAATCGCTTTACCTTCATGCAGAATGCACAAAGCTTCTAAACTTATTATGCTGTTTATTATGCTGGTTGGTCTTAGTGAGTGTTTTTTCATAGTGCAAACTGCGAAAGGTAAAAGAACTCAGGTGGAGATTAAATTAGCCCAAGTAGCAACTTTAACCTTTCACAACAAACTGCTTAAAACCACTGTAAACATTTTTTCATAATTCTTCTGTTCGTGTTCCAGCAGAGTAAGGAAGTTACTTAGCATCACCCTGCCTTTATTAAAATGACTTTCTGCACTGTAATCAAACCACATTTACAGAAAGGGCTATTGTTACCTTGTATCTACAGTGAGAGTGGCTGAGGTTAATTCTAAAGTGCTTTGAATTCCATTTTAGTGCATCAGTTGGAGGTAATCTTGATTGTAATTATAAAACTAGTAAAACTGGATATAGAACAAAATGATAACAAGGAAATTAATGGAAAAAATATGCCATGTTCCAGTAAAGTCATGAGAGAGGACAGCAGCTACACCTTCAATCCAGAAACAAACAAGTGAAAAAGTGTAGGCATGGCATTACATTTAGGTTAGTGTTCAGGGGTTTACTCAGCTATATCCGTACTGACCCCTACTCTCTCTTCTGTTTCTTTTTCCGGTTTCTTTGTGGTGGTGGCCTGCGCCACCTCCACCTACTCAAAGCATCATGATGCTCCAACAATGATGGATGGATTAAAAGGCAGAAGTCTACGTGACCATCATTTTCAAGTCCTTCCGTGAGAACCCTAAATCCAAAGAGGACTGTTTCATTTATGTTAGGTAGAATGCCCAGAGGGGACTGGGCAGTCTAATGGTCTGGAATCCCAGCAGATTTTATTTTTTTTCTACAGCCGTCTGGAGTTTTTTTTTTTTTGTTTTTTCTGTCCCCCCTGGCCATTGGACCTTACTCTTATTCTATGTTAATTAATGTTGACTTATTTTATTTTCTTATTGTGTCTTTTATTTTTCTATTCTTTATTATGTAAAGCACTTTGAGCTACTGTTTGTATGAAAATGTGCTATATAAATAAATGTTGTTGTTATTTTGAAGATGGAAGCATTCAAAAGTTTTGCTTATTCACTTCATTAAACACATGTATCACATTTTGGTCCAATACTGTTGCATTCAAAAATAATACATGACAACTGAGAATTAGGGCAATTTACAGGTTCCGTAAAGTGCACTCATGAACAAGGAAGGGAACGTGTACGTGTTGTCACACACGTGCGAATACGAGGGAGCTGTATGGACCAAGTGAAGGTAATTTCATGCCCTAAATGTGCTAAACTTTCTTCTGTTGTCTCTGCAGACAAAAGAATGGGAAAAACTGTCTGATCCAACTCTGAAGACATCACTTCCAGTAGTGACCCCAGAAGCACGTTACTTCCTGGTTCACTACGCCACTTTCTTTCTGGACATTTAAAACCGCCATCTTTTACAACCATGTTCAGTTCAGTTACAGCACATCAGTGCTATTTTCAAACACTTTTTTCAGCCAGGGATAATATATGGATGGCTACCCCAAACCTTTTTGAGTGTGTCAAGTCTAATCATTTCACAGTGCACACACAAACAAACGACGTGAAGACCCACACTCCATTCTCTTTCATTAGTCTGGTCTTCTTCTTACTCATTGGCTACACTGAAGCTTTATTTAGAACAACAGGGGACATATGTGAGAACACTGTTTGTGGACTACAGTTCTCCATTCAACATTCTTGTCCTCAGCAGGTTAGTCATTAAACTCCTGAAGCTGGGCCTCAGTAATCCTCTCTGCACATCGATCAAGGACTTTCATCCAACAGGCCACAGACAGTTAGGGGAAAGGGGAAGTTTTTCTGATTTTCACTGTTTGTATTGGATTTTCCATTTAATATACTAGAGGACTCTGCCCCCTGTTTGCTTTGCTCGGTCGCTACACGCTAGCCACTTGCGGATCTGCCCCTTTGCATATGGGGAAGTGGATGTACAATTTAAACAGATTGTTATTTTCATGGAAATTTTTACATATGCACAATAGTACTAACTATTTAACATTACAGTGAGTAATTAACCATAGTAAAAAATAGTAAAACTTAAAAATAAACTGAAAGAAAATTATGTTTCATGTTGCGTTAGAGGTATTCATTGCTTTATACATTTTCGCTCTGTTTAGCTTTGAAATAGCATGCAAATACTTTTTAAACTTACACTTTTACTGTAAAACTTAAGTAAAAACAATTTTTTGAATTAACTTTTCATCAATATCGCATTGAATTTTGATTCCATGTTTGGAGTAACATCATGACAACGCAATGTATAACTGCCTGTGAATGAATATAATTTCTTTCTCTCTAATAAATAAACCAACTTTTTCAAATGTTTGTCCCTGTGATTTGTTAATTGTCATAGCAAAAGCTATTCTAACGGAAAATTGTAAATGTTTTAATACGACTGGCATATCATGATCTCCTTTGGTGTCTAATGTTATCTGCGGAAGATGTACTACATGAGCGCTTTGAGTAACTGATAAAAAAGCGCTATATAAATGTAATGAATTATTATTATTATTATTATTATTATTATTATTATTACCTTTCTTGTCGCCTGTTAAAATTTTACGTCAGAATTGTTCGACCAACTTTGAATACAACTAATCTTGTCCTATTGCATAGCCCATCACTCAGACATAAATTACGCAATTACATTATGATACATCCTTTCGGTGGAAGACCGAACTGTGTTAACGGTTGTAAATATTCTATGGGTTAGAATACCATCAACACCAACTGTTTCAGCATAGTCTATTAATACACATTTAACCAATTTGCCGTGTAACAGATCGACAATTTTCGCATTATGTCATTTGACTTCAGCCTTTCTCTGTGCTAGGATTGCTCATATACTGATTTCTTCTGTTGAAAACCCTTCAGAATGAAATTCTTCAATAAGATTTGGGCATAATAAGTCTTCTTTTATTGGGAACTTAAAGTGAGGAAAACGTAAAAATTTCTAAGAACTTAGAGCACAGGAACTGTGTCTGACAAAAGCATTTACACAAATGAGAGGTGAGAGGACCGGGTGACGGAGCTGCTGGGAGTGGAGGATTGTGGTTATTGATTGTATTGTTATTAGTATTTTTTATTGATTATTGACAGTATTGTGGAGGTGGAGATGCCTTGTGCACATTATTGAAGAAATTAAATTCATTTCTGAACTTTTACCTGGTGTCTGACGTGGTGTCTGAGGGTTCGGGGCTCAACAGCGACCCCAATCTGTCACAAGAGATTATTTATTCATTTATTTGTTTCATGTCTCTGCCTGTAAGGGTGTGCGGGTCAAGCCAAGGCTGGGTGCATTCTTGGAATCCCCACCAAAAAAATTAATAAATCAAAGTCCTATCAACTGTGTGAATCTTAACAGCATCAGACCGCTAAATGCTCATCATTTTTCTTCAAGTCTGATCCTCAGCACCAGTGTGCCACAAGGCTGTGTGCGGAGTCCCCTTCTATACACCCTGTACATATAGGACTGTGTCACCCTACATCCTACAAATACAATTTTGAAATTTGCAGATGATACAACAGTGGTGGAGCTGATCTCATGCAGGGATGAGATGGCATACAGAGATGAAGTGGCTAAACTGGTAGACTTTCACTGAGCACCAAGAAAAACTAAAGAAATCATTCTGGACTGTCAGAGACAGTGTGAGGGTTACTCTCCTTTAGACATCATAGGGAAGAAGTAGAAAGGGTTTCCAGTTTCAAGCTTCTGAGAATGCATATCACTGATGACCTCACATGGACAACCACCTCCACTGCCTGAGTGAAAATGGTTTATTTGCGGTTGTATTATTTAAGGACACATAAGAAAACCAACAAGGATGCAGAGCTACTCCATTGAGAGTGTTTTGACATACTGTATTATAGCATGGTATGCCAGCTGCGTAGCAGCAGGCAGAAGGACATTACAGAGAGTTATCAATACAGCTCAAAAGATTAATGGACTTCCTCTGCCCTCACTGAAGGACATCTTCAAGACTTGCCGCACCTGCATAGCTCTCAACATTTGGTGGAATACAACTCATCCCTGCCATCACCTCTTTTCTTTGCTGCCATCAGGTTGGAGCTATTCTGTTTCAGTTGGGTTTCAGAACAAATCACAGTACAGAAACTGCACTCATTAAAGTAGTAAAAGACTTGTTTATCTGTTCTCATCCTCTTAGATCTTAGTGCCGCATTTGATACCACTGATCACAATATTCTTAGAAATCGCCTTAGTTAATGGGTGGACCTCTCTGGCAGTGTCTTAAATTGGTTTGAGTCCTACCTAGCATGTAGAAAATTCTTTGTTAGATGTGGTAATTATACTTCAAAGATACATGATATTCTATATGGTGTTCCACAAGGCTCTATCCTGGGTCCGCTGCTCTTTTCGATTTACATGCTTCCATTAGGTCAGATTATATCAGGGCATAACGTGAGCTACCACAGCTATGCTGATGACACAAAACTGTATTTATCAATAGCGCCTGATGACCCCGACTCTCTTGATTCACTGACACAATGTCTTGAGTAGTAATTTTCTCAAACTAAATAAGGAGAAAACATAAATTTTAGTGTTTGGCAAAAATGGATATAATGAGGTTATTTCACGGCAGAGATGCACAAGGCGGTCCCCCTTCCTTTTTCCGCACGGCCACTGTCTGCGCACATACCACATGGTTGGCTCCCTGCCTATATACATTAAAAACATCCCATGCTCATGTTCCTCCTCACTCACTTCCTTACTTTCCTCAGCTGTTTGTCATGCTCACTGCTCCCTTCTTATTTACTCCCCCATTTCAAGCCTGTTACTGTTGGCCTTGCTTCACGTCTTCCTGCTGGTGACTCCTGCCTTTTCTTATACTCCACCGCCTTAAGGCTGTCATTGTTGGGCTTCTTTCCTTGCTCAGATACGTCTTCCTGGTGCTGACTTCTGCTTTTCATTCCCTGCTCCACCACTTCTTACGTTCCTTCGTACTTTCTTTCTCAACGGGTGCAAGTTTACCCCAAATAACTTGTCTATTCTGGTTATCACCGTCGATCACAATTTCACCGACCCGTACCCTAAGCTCAACAGACAGCTTGGTCATTTTACAGCGCGAGGCAGAACTGCAAACGTCGTTTACAAACAGATCCTTACAACCTAAAAATGTGCCTTTCTCATACACAACATTTACAATCATAAATTAAACTCATTACAATCATCAAATTCACTCTCAATACTAAAATAAGTCTACGACAATTACATTGACAATCGTGTTATGTTATTTTTAAAATGTTTCCTTTTTCTTTTTCATAACTTCTTTAACACACTACTTCTCTGCTGTGAAGTGCGGGCATTTTGCTTGTAACACTATATTTTCGATGTAAATCCCTGTGCACATGGACATCAACTAGGTATGGTACTCAGATCGAAGGCATTGGTTCAGCAACACTAAAGGCTGTGCCATCCATTCTGCCATTTCAACCCTCCTAAGTATAATCTATCTTTCATATTTTTGTACATCAAAATAATGTATACCATAAATATATAAGCAAACAGCACATACACACAACAGAATATTTTAGCTCATAGTGAGTACCACAGAAGTACAATATATAACTTTATCAGACTCATTTACTCTTTATCATAAACATGGTCCAAAAATAGCCAATAAATGAGAGTTTTCTGGGTCTAGAGCAGTGTCGTCAATAGAGGAGGGCTTCCAGGTCTTTTGGTCCAGATCAGCGCAAAAACTCTACAGGACACATCATACACTTAGGTTGAACTCCAGCACAAATGTTGAAGTAACAGTATTATCAGAGAGGGGGCCCCTAATAAGTGCTGAAGCTAGTGATGCTCATAGCCTAGAAGGACTAAAATGGTGGGGGGACCCCAAAAATCTCAATGTCTTGCAAAACTAGACCTTAAACAGCATATCATATGTGGGAGTTTTCTTGAACCAGTGAGTCAGGAGGCTCTGGATACAAAAATGAAGTGATTTCAAAGCTTTCCAATTTCATTCCTTTTCGAATGTTAATAACTCCTCTAGTTTCTCCACCCATTTGAGGTGTCTTTTATTTCATTTCAATGTTGTCTCTTATTTGTCACCATCTTGTATTCATACTGCTTCAAATACGAGTGCTATCCATGTAAAGCATCTCCTCATATTGTTTCTTTACTTTTAGTTTCCTACTTCCTTTGTTTTATCAGGCAACATTTTGGAGCAGGTTAACAAATTTATTATCTCTCATTTGCAGTTTGATCATTCCCTTTAATGTGCCATGCTAAATTCTGTTCAATAAATGCCTTTAATTCTTATGATTCTGTCTTTATTGTCCATCTTATGTTTCATTTTACACTGTCGGCCCGTACGGGACTGCAAGTCTGCTTGGCAGGACTGGTGCCTCAAAATATTCTGTGGTTGCCTCATTTGGTTCTAGTTTATAAAACCACCAGTCTTCTACTTTAACACTGTACTTAATGTATTGTGACGACCAATCGAATAAGACACAGAGAGAGTTTTCCAAATGCCGACTGATGTTTTCATTTGGTATGCTGCGATATAAGCGGTGCCCTGCCGCTGTCTGTTGTCTGGGTCATGGGGACACCTCCAACACAATAAAAATAAGTGGCCTTTGTCCTGCCTGCCTCTGGCCTGCCTTTTAACCATTTGCTCCATTCTCACCCTAATGCTGTTTTCCTATCTACTCCAATACTTTTCCTCGCCAACTACACACTACCCATTTTTGCTACAATGAACTGTTAATTAACACTGACCCCTGTCACTCAGCCCTCTATAAGGAGGTCCCTCGAGCCCTCACAAAGTGATTTCCCCCAAGACTCCACCCCAGCCCTGCTTCTATTCTCCATAGCCCATGCAGTAGCGAGGCACATCACAGTATCTTCTTCTAATCTATTATCTTTGCCAAGTTGGCGTATCTTATGTTTTTTCAGTTTTAAACAGTTCAGGATGTGGTGTGTAGATGGGGGCAGAATTTGATCAAACACAGGAAGCAGAGGGTGATGGTGCAAGGAACCTTTTCTGAAATTGGTGATGTTAAGAGTGCTATTTTTAATATAAGTAAATGATTTAGATAGGAATATAAATAACAAGCTGGTTAAATTTGCAGATGATATCAAG
The DNA here is from genome assembly GCA_026402145.1 of Polypterus bichir lapradei. Classification (NCBI taxonomy): domain Eukaryota; kingdom Metazoa; phylum Chordata; class Cladistia; order Polypteriformes; family Polypteridae; genus Polypterus; species Polypterus bichir. Next base: position 9,830,975 of record JANRMT010062810.1, read on the forward strand.
CTAGGTGGGTCTGCAGGGAACTGAGAATCCATTGAATCATCACAGAGGGACTTGGACAACATTCAGGCTTGGGCAGATTTGTGACAGATGAGACTTAATGTCATTAAATGTAAAGTATACACATAGAAAGTCAAAATGTGATGTTTGAATACTCAGACTCTCAAAAGCTGGATGTGAAGTTATCAATGAAACTGATTGTATACTTACAACGCTTGACAGATGCCGAATGTCTCTTCAACACAACAAATCCTGCAAATACTGTCGTAATTGAAACAAACCATGAAACTCAAACCGATTATGACAGCAGCAATCCAAGCTGTGAGATTTGAGGCAAGATTACTGTTCACATGGCCAACTGTACGTTGCATGCTCAAGAGTAAGCTCAGCACACAGCTACAGCTTGGTCATATTACAACTGGAGGGCCGAACTGACAACGTGGCATACAAAGAGATCCTTAACAAATAATTATTGGTATATTTTCCTTCAGTTTAAAAAGGTTTAATTTTCTTCTTAATAAAAATTTTAAGGCAGTACTTCGCCGCTGCGAAGCGCAGGTATTTTGCTAGTATATATATACAAAAAAGTATATATATACAAAATATATATATACAAAAGTTGGATCCAAAATGGCCGACTTCAAAATGGCCACCATGGTCACCACCCATCTTGAAAAGTTTTCCCCCTCACATATACTAATGTGCCACAAACAGGAAGTTAATATCACCAACCATTCCCATTTTATTAAGGTGTATCCATATAAATGGCCCACCCTGTAGTTTCTTCAAAATAGCCCCCCTTTGCTCTGATTACTGCTTTGCACACTCTTGGCATTCTCTCGATGAGCTTCAACAGGTAGTCACCTGAAATGGTTTTCACTTCACAGGTGTGCCTTATCAGGGTTATTTAGTGGAATTTCTTGCTTTATCAATGGGGTTGGTACCAGCAGTTGTGTTGTGCAGAAGTCAGGTTAGTTGGACGATCATTTATTTTTCAACAGGACAATGACCCCAAACACACCTCCAGGCTGTGTAAGGGCTATTTGACCAAGAAGGAGAGTGATGGAGTGCTGTAAATGGTCATGAAAATAAAGAAAACACAATGAATGAGGAGGTGTGTCCAAACTTTTGGCCTGTACTGTATATATATATATATATATATATATATATATATTCTATTTATATATAATCCTAAGTCAAAAAGTGCAACAACTTTGTGCAATGATTTTATGTGATGTTTTTATGTCAAGTTTTTTGTCATGCTTTAAATTCAGGCTTATTTTAAAACCAACATATGTATGTTTGGTATCACTCTTTCCAGAATTTATCAAACTTTAATGTGATGCTGTTAGATTTTCAGATTCTTATTCAGTTTTTAAATTATAAAGTAAAAAGTATCAAGCACTCATGTCCCATGAGATGAGACTTTGTGCCAAGAGATTTAACCATGCAGGGCCGGAAATAAAAGACAAAGAGTAGGACATCTGCTATATAGGCTTTAAAAAGTTTGAAATGCAGCTCAAGCAAACAGCAACTTAAAAAAAACTGTATTTTTTTCCCATTGTATGACCGTTTAGGAGGGGGTTTCGGAGGAGCGACCGTGTCTCCTGGGGTGTGCTCAAGCCCCCCTCATAAAAAAGCGAGCATCAGAGATGCGAAGTGGCTGGCATGTAACGCAGGGTGGGGGAGTTGGGGAGTGAAGCGAGTGGGGGGCGAACTCCCTATAAATAATAATTTTTCTCATGTACATTTACAGTTTTTACTACTATTCTGGCCACAACTGGGGGTTTGGTGCTGAAGGTGCCAGGGGGGCTTCCCCCTTTGTATATATATATATTGTGGTCCCCGGCCGGGGCTGGAGCCTGGCCGGGACGCCCAGGAGGACCAGAGGAGGGCTTGTGCCTCCTCCAGACCGCGAGGGGGCGTCCGTCCTGGTTATGTTGGGGGCCTCGGGTACAGGGCTTGGAAGCCCAGCCCTGTAGGGACCCGTGGCCACCGCCAGGCGGCGCCCCGATGCCGGAGTATCCGTGTGGGACCCGGTCGGGGCTGGAGCCCGGCCAGGACGTCCAGGAGGACCAGAGGAGGGCTTGTGCCTCCTCCAGACCGCAAGGGGGCGATCGCGCTGGTTGTATTGGGGGCCACGGGTAGAGGGCTTGGAAGCCCTACCCTGTAGGGGCCCGTGGCCACCGCCAGGCGGCGCCCTGTTGCCTGAGGAACCCTGGAGCCCAGCACTTCCGCCACACCAGGAAGTGCTGGGGGGCAGACGACAGGGGACACCCGGACGGCTTCCGGGTGCACAGCCGGCACTTCCGCCACACTGGGGTGTGGCTAGGACTGATTGCCGGGGAGCAGCTGGAGCCCATCCAGGTTCCCATATAAGGGGCCACCTCCCTCCAGTCATGAGTGGATGTCGGGTGGAAGAGGACAGAGCTGGAGAGAGGACGGGAGGCGGCCAAGAGAAAGGCACAGTGACTGAGAGTGTGGCCTGGACTTTGGGGAATCGGTGCAAGAGGCACTGGGGTTTGTGGTGCACGTAATTTGTATAGATAGTGTAAATAAACAATGTGTGGTGGAACTATGCTGTCCGTCTGTCTGTGTCTGGGTCCCAGTCCACAATATATATATATACTAGCAAAATACCCGCGCTTCGCAGCGGAGAAGTAGTGTGTTAAAGAAGCAATGAAAAAGAAAAGGAAACATTTTGAAAATAATGTAACATGATTGTCAATGTAATTGTTTTGTCACTGTTGTAAGTGATGAGTGTTGCTGTCATATATATATATATATATATATATATATATATATTTACACACACACATAAACATATATATATACATATCTATACATATACACATATATATACACACACACATATATACATACATATATATATCTACATATATACACATACATATACATACACACATACATACACACACACACATATATACACACAAATACATATATATATATACATACACACACACATATATAAACATATATATACATATACATACATATCTACATATATACACACACAGCTATTTTGTATCAGTGCAATACGCTGCTTGTTAAAACGGATAACTCCCGCTCTTACGTGCAAGTCTGCGTGGATATTATGAACTATCGTATTTGTTCAAGTTCTATTTAAATTTTAAATAGAAGGAATTTTTATTTAGTCGACAGAAATATCTTTGGTAGGAATGGTAAAAACAGACAGGAATATTATTCCTGAATAAATCAACTCAAACCTTAAACAACTTATAATATTTTGCTCTCCATAAAAATATATCCTGTCTAAATTATACAAGTTAGAAATAAAGTAAACGTTAAAAGAACAAACATTCAAATTTCTTTACTCTTATGTAATTTTATATAAAAAATGAACTTAGATTTTAAATATCCCAAAAGATTTTGCTCTCCATAAAAATATATCCTGTCAAAATTATACAAATTCAAATATGAACATGCTGCATAACAAAACCTGGAAATATAAATAAAATGTGTTCCTTTCAGCAATAACAAATCAAATCATTCAGTTTTCTTTGCTCATATGTCATTTTAGAGCTGGACGCCTGGCATCTTTTTTTGGCAACAAGTTCGTTTATGTTTGGTGTGAGGTTCTGTGTTGTGGAGATTCTCAGGATGGACTGCAGGTGCTCATGAGTGAGGCGACTCCTGTGTGCTGTTTTGTTAGTCTTCATCACTGAGAAGAGCTTCTCACACAGATATGTGCTACCAAACATGCACAAGGTTCGAGCCGCATGTAGACGGACTTTTTTTGTTCTTCAAAGTCACCAAAGCGCCGTGCAAACTCAGTGCGCTCAGTTTATCAGCAAAGTGCGTATTTGGGAACACCGTAGTGACGACTTGGTTCAACATTACTTGGCAACAGGGAAAGTGGGGCAAGTTGCACTGGTGCATTTGTGTCTCCCATAAAAGCAGCTTCACTTGAAATCACTTTGTGATTGTGCACGGGTAAAAACGTCCGCTGAAGTGTCAGATTCTTATTTAATTCTTCTGCTTTCTGTATCTTCTGCATAGCATTCAGGTCTTTCAGGTTATCTTGATGTTTTGTCTCATTGTGCCGTCTTAGATTAAATTCTGTAATTACAGCCACATTAGCTCCACAAATGAGACACACGGGTTTAACGGCAATGTCAGTAAACATATACTCAGCCTCCCATCGGTTTTTAAAGGCTCTATTTTCAGAATCAACTTTTCTCTTCAGCATCGTGTGGGCTAGCTTCGCAATAACTTGCAGCATCATAAGATAGACTTGATTAACACGGTAAGTGTTCGGCAAGGCAGCTGAAGCGCTGCATTATGGGATCTGTAGTTTATTGTGTTACCAGCGCTTCATATACCCAGGCCATTAATAACAATAATACAGTATATAAAATGATCTCGCGGGCCGGATATAATTACACGCCGGGCCAGATGTGGCCCGCGGCCCTTGAGTTTGACACATATGGACTAAACAGAACTTGAAAAGATATATTTTTTCAAATGTGATCGCGCAATTCAGATAGAGTTGACGCGCACTACAGCCTACATGCCTCAATAAGTCATCCTCCCCTCGCTCTTACTTTTTTACCATTCATCTAATGAATACACTGAGTATGGCTTTACCAAAACAATCATTGATGGCGAATAAAATATCCATTATTCGAGTATGTAGATCGGGGTATATATATACATATATATATATATACCCGCGTATCGCAGCGGAGAAGTAGTGTGTTAAAAAAGCTATGAAAAAGAAAAGGGAACATTTTAAAAATAACGTAACATGACTGTCAATATACAGTATTTGTTTTGTGAGTGTTACTGATTGTTGCTGTCATCAAGGATTTGATTATCATTATTTCTTTCAATCAGGTTCGTATTTGTAGGATGTGTTGTGTTCAAGTTACATTCCATGTTTGTCAATCGTTGTAAAGATGACAGGTTTCATTCATCGATTCGTTTCTTACTGCATCAATGAACAGCTCGTCTTCTTCTTTATCTGAGACCTGACACACTGCATGCACGTTTTTTTTTTTTAACACTGTCTTCCTTTAGCGGGACATTGACTTTTTCCACCGTGTGCTTTGTTTCCGCAGTAGCTGCATTTATGAATATGCTTGTATGTATCAGACGCTTCATATTTTTTGCTGCCTTTTCAATTGTGTAATTCGGTTTTTGTTCAGCGCTCTTTGGAACTGTTGCTTTTTGTCTGTGCACTGCGTCAGTTCACGTGAGCCGCTCGGTGTACATGCATCGAAGGTTCCCAGCTGTGCTGGTGCCATCTCGTGCGATGTCCATGGCTGTATTTAATGTTACCGAAGTCCTGGCACTTAAAACTTTCTCTCGCAGTTTCGCTGAGTTTTTGCCAAACACCACCCTGACCATCTCATCTTCCTCTGCATAAGTACAGTCCTTCACCCGTGAATATTTAGTGGGAGTTTGCTATTGGATTGCCACTGACGGACGGCCTTATATGGGCAGGCACTAAATTACAAACGCCAGCGGCAGCCTGTCTATGAACTTAATTTAAAGTGTAGGTTTACATCGTGCTTTGTTTCCGAAGTAGCAGAACTCATGAATATGGTTGTATATGTCACTCGCTCGCTTCTTATTGTTTCGCTGCCTTCTCAATTATATAATGCATGTTTTCTTCAGCGCTTTTTGGAGGACTTCCTGGTTTTCTACCTACTGCGTGATTACGTGGGAGGCGTGATGATGTCACACGAAACTCCGCCCCCACGGCGTTCAAGCTCATCTCCATTACAGTAAATGGAGAAAAACAGCTTCCAGTTATGACCATTACGCGTAGAATTTCGAAGTGAAACCTGCCCAACTTTTGTAAGGAAGCTGTAAGGAATAAGCCTGCCAAATTTCAGCCTTCTACCTACACGGGAAGTTGGAGAATTAGTGATGAGTCAGTCAGTCAGTCAGTCAGTCAGTCAGTGAGTGAGTGAGTGAGTGAGTGAGTGAGTGAGTGAGTGAGTGAGTGAGTGAGGGCTTTGGCTTTTATTAGTATAGATATATACAGGGTGAGTCAAAATTATGTTAACATTTGAATGATGGAAACAATTTATTCACAAAACATTCTTCATAAGTGCAGCTCAAGCCGCAGAGAAGATTCTCAGAGCTTAAGTCTATTCATCTGGCAGTGAGGTGCCTGGAGTTGCAGAGGATAAATAATATATCGTTATTTGGAATACATACACTTCATGTGTATTCTGTGTCTACAATGACCTGTGTAAGCGTAGGATGACAGGAACTGTTGAACACAGCTAAAACAATAACTTTTTCCATGTTATACTAATAATGACATAAAAAGTATATGTGATGACTTTAGTCCAAATATCAAATAAACATGTACGCTTTTTTCCAAGAATATAAGCAAAGATTTACATGTTGCTATCAATGAGCTGGTGAATCATTTTTTCTTGATATATTGTTGTCACTTGAATTTTTTGTTATTCAGTTTTATTCTTGAATAAAAGCACACTTGTTTGTTATACCTTTGCAAAACTGTTTGTTTTATATTCCAGTAACCACTTAAATGAGATTGAATCTGTCTCTGCCTCTCTTGCGCACACACACACACATTCATACATGAAAACTTCACTATTTGAAAACACAATACCAGTTGAACATGAGTTGTCATTTGAACTCAGATAAAGAGACCAGCGCTCTGAGAATTTTGCGACGGACTCATCTCCATCGGTGGCAGGGATGGGATAGCAGGGTCCTTACTGCTTGTGCTGATCAACACATTTACAAAACAAAAGATGCTGATTGAGAGGTGTGAAGGAATTTAAGGTGGTTTTTTCGTAGGCATCAAGGATTCTAGTGTTAATGATGTTTTCATTAGAGAACCAAAATTCAGCCAGCTTTCTGGCATTCTCAGTATTTGTCCTGAATTTTACTTTCACGGTCTCCCAGTTAAACGTTTGTCCGGTGGAACTTGCCTGTGTGTAAATCAGAGACTTCTGATGGCATTGCGATGTTCCTGTATACGTGTTGTGAGTCTTTTTAATGTTTGTTTGCTGGGCATGCATTGCATTGAATGTTGTAAACTGCGTTTCTTGTCTCTGTGGTTGACTTTTTGTTTTATATATATATATATATATACACACACTTTTTTCTCTTATACTATCATGTAGGGGAAGCCACTAAGACCCTGAACACCAAACACAACAGCTTCACCACAAGTCCTGAGTTCAGTTAGTAATTTATTTTAACAAATACTATACCTTCACACAGGTTATTTTTAAGCACTCACTCAAGCACAATTGCTTTTTCCTTCTCTTTTTTCTTCCTCTCCTTCCATTTCTCCAGTTTTGACATCACTACACTGGTTACCTGTGTCTTTCAGAATTGACTTTAAAATACTGCTTATGGTTTACAAAGCCTTAAATAATCTCGCTCCATCTTACATATCGGAATGTCTGACTTCTTATATTCCAAATCATAACCTTAGATCCTCAAATGAGTGTCTGCTTAGAATTCCAAGAGCTAAACTTAAAAGAAGTGGTGAGGCGGGCGGCCTTCTGCTGTTATGCACCTAAAATCTGGAATAGCCTGCCAATAGGAATTCTCCAGGCTAATACAATGGAGCACCTTAAACAACTGCTAAAAACACATTACTTTAACATGGCTTTCTCATAACTTCATTTTAGTTTAATCCTGATGCTCTGTATATTCAATTAATTATCATAACTATTCATGGTGGCTCTGAAATCCATACTAACCCCTACTCTCTTTTTTGTTTCTCTTCCTGGTTTTCTGTGGTGGCGACCTGCACCACCACCACCTAATCAAAGCACCGTGATGTTCCTACATTGACGGATTAAAATCCAGAAGTCTACATGACCATCATCATCAAGTCCTTCCATGAGAACCCTAAATACAAAGAGGACTGTTTCATTTATGTTAGGTAGACTGCCCAAAGGGTTCTGGACGGTCTCATGGCCTGGTACCCCTGCAGATTTTATTTTTTCTCTCTAGCCGTCTGGAGTTCTTTTTTGTTTTTTCTGTCCTCCCTGGCCATCGGACCTTACTCTTATTCTATTTTAATTAGTGTTGTCTTATTTTAATTCTTTTTAAGTCTTTTTTCTCTTTTCTTCATCATGTAAAGCACTCTGAGCTACATTATTTGTATGAAAATGTGCTATAGAAATAAATGTTGTTGTTGTAGGTGAACTTTGTCCCCTGCCTTCCGACTCCCAAAGTGCCCAAAGACTATGATAGTGTTGCCCTTTGACACAACTAATTAAAAAAAAACATAAATTGCCACTAAAGAACCAGGATTTTCAAGTTTTGATGCCCTGTTATAATTAGATTATATTAGATTAGATTAGATTAGATTACATTAAATACATGTTACTAATTCCAAGGGGAAATACATACAGCAGCAGAATACAAAGCAAAGATACACTCACAGGACAGATATTTCAGCCAATTAATCCACTGATAAATAAATAAGCCAATGTATATTGTGCAGAAATTTCAAAATTAACTTGACAAGTATATCAGGAGGAACAATTGAATTGCCTGATAGCAGTGGGCAGAAAGACTCTCAAAGGCACATCAGGACAACCATGAATAACATATGTAATTGCTGTCACTGCTTGTGCTCACACATTTTATGCATGGGTGACCTTAAGCAAGTCATTTAACTATCCTAAGCTTCAAAAGTAAAATAATATGTATATATGTATAGTACCTGCCAAATAATACATGTCATTTGTTTCACCCTAACTGAGACTCATCAGGTCCACTTTTGCTTCCTCTTGTGGGGATCAAATTTCAGATGTCAGCACCCGAGGAGCAGCCTCAATTGCACCACGGCGGCTAGTTCGTCAGGTTGAGAGGGTGTATGTTGGAGTATTACATGCATAAGTCTGAACAATCTGATTATTTGGATGGTTACCAACCAGGTAACTTGAGCTTGGTTAGCCAGTTGGCAGACATCCGCCACACCCTCTCAGTTGCGAGAAGCAGATCATAACCATGATATGCAGTACCCGTCAAGTAATACAAAGAGTACACGGAACATCTTTCACAATAATTAGAGCTCGTCAATTAAGTAAGGTAGCTATCGTTGTGCAACATCAGAGGCTTCGCCTCAGGCACTGACTTCAGAGGTTCGATCCCAACAAGGGGAAGCAAAAGTGTAAACATCTGATGAATCCTAATTAGGGTAACACGTGTCTTGTACTGTTTGTATTATTTGGTAGACACTATACAGTATAACATGTCTATGATCTGCTTCTCACAACTGAGAGGACATGGCAGATGACTTAGGTAATGTGTTAGGAACGAAAGGATGCCACATCGTTTGATGGAAATGAAAATCATCAACTTACAGAGGGCTGAATTCAAAAATAACCCAAAAATCAAAGTGAAAAAATGAGGCGGCAGGCAGACAGGCGAGTCCATTTTGTCCAAATTTCATTGCAGCAACTCTAAATCGTACTCAGTAGTTTGTACGCAACGCGTGCTTGTATGCATGCCTGACAACATCCTAATGAGACGATGGATGGTGTCCTTGGGGATTTCCTCCCAGATCTGGACCAGGGCATCACTGATCTCCTGGATAGTCTGAGGTGCAGCCTGGCGGCGTCAGATGGACCAAAAATAATGTCCCAGAGGTGTTCTATTGGATTGAGGTCAGGCAAGTGTGGGGGCCAGTCAATGGTATCAATTCCTTCATCTTCCAGGAACGGTCTACATCCTCTCGCCACATGGGGCCGGGCATTGACATGCACTAGGAGGAACCCAGGAGCCACTGCAGCAGCATGAGGTCTGACAATTTCATCCCGATACCTAATGGCAGTCAAGGTGCCATTGTCTGGCCTGTAGAGGTCTGTGCATCCCTCCATGGATATGCCTCCCCAGACCATCACTGACCCACCACCAAACTGGTCATGCTGAACGATGTTACAGGCAGCATAAAATTCTCCATGGCTTCTCCAGACCCTTTCACGTCTGTCACATGTGCTCAGGGTGAACCTACTCTCATCTGTGAAAAGCACAGGGCACCAGGGACCTGCCAATTCTGGTATTCTATGGCAAATGCCAATCGAGCTCCACGGTGCTCAATAGAGGATGTCGGGCCCTCAGGCCACCCTCTTGAAGTCTGTTTCAGATTGTTTGGTCAGAGACATTCACACCAGTGTCCGGCCTGCCTGCTGGAGGTCATTTTGTAGGCTCTGGCAGTGCTCATCCTGTTCCTCTTTGCCCAAAGGAGCAGATACCGGTGGGTCCTGCTGATGGGTTAAGGACCTTCTATGAGGGGCCCTGTCCAGCTCTCCTAGAGTAACTGCCTGTTTGTCTCCTGGAATCTCCTCCATGCCATTGAGACTGTGCTGGGAGACACAGCAAACCTTCTGGCAATGACACATAGTGATGTGCCTGCCATCCTGGAGAAGTTGGACTAACTGCGCCAGCTTTGTAGGGTCCAGGTATGGCCTGATCCTACCAGTAGTGGCACTGACCATAGCCAAATGCTAAACAAGTGACAAAACAGATGAGGAGGGAAAAATGTCAGTGGCCTCCATCCACCTGTTACACCATTCATTCCTGTTTTGGGGGTTATCTCATTGTTGCCCCTCTAAAGTACCATATATATATATATATATATATATATATATACACACACAGTATATGTATATGTGTGTGTGTGTGTAATCAACTATAACCCATCATGATTGCAAAGACCACTTAGGCAATTATTGACAAAACTTACTTTATGTTAGGTGTTTTAACAAGCACAGTCAAGAATACAACAACAACAATGATAATAATAATAATAATAATAATAATAATAATAATAATAATAATAATAGTAAACTAATATAAAAATTAAAATAATAGTTGCAGCAGGCAACAGAGGATTAAATAAATAAATAAATAAATAAAACATTGGAAATACTTCGTTCCTTGATAAGATAAAGCTCTGAAGGCCAACGCCCTTAATAAAAAGTAAGCGAAAATAGTCAGAGTTAAATCTGAACTTGAAAGTGTATAAATGGAAATAATAATAATAATAATACATTTTATTTATATAGCGCCTTCCCTGTGTTCCATCATCCCGTACTGTGTACACTTTTCGGTGTTAATTTAACATTTACGTCGTTGCTGTGTTGACATCTTCCACCTCGTTTATAATCTCTGCTCGTAAACTAAGCACTTTGCACACCAATGTGCTCCAGGCTCTGTCAAGAACATCAGCTTCTCTGAGGAATGAGCCGATCAGGAAGCAGAAGTGATTTTTCTTCTTGGCATCTTTGGGGCTGGTCATCATTAGCATGTGAGAAACTATAAAAGCTAACCGAAAAGGAAAACAAATTAATAAAACAAGCTACGGAAGATGTCAGCAGGCGGCATGCTGGTGCTTCTCGTTTCATGGAGTGTCTTGTCCATCGGACTGGCATCCCACATGCAGGGTGGGATCATGACATTCACGCCGAAAGGGAAGAATCGGGACGGCACATATCGGGTATGCTCAGAGTGATGCACATTTAACCAATTGTACGCATCCATAAAGTCGCATTTTAAAATATCGCTATGCATTTCCTCATCTTAGACAGATGCCTCGGAGTGGATATTAAAATAAAGAAACAAAGAACTGGGAAACTAATCTAAAAAAGGGTGTAAAATATAACATATTTAAGTTACACGTACATTGCTTGCTTTTAGAAGAAAGCTGATTTGGATTGTTCTGTTCGGTATCAGACGTTTATCAGAAAATACCATCATGCTTGCGTTTAGTTTTGCAAGTAAATCATGTATATAACGAACGTACCATACACGTGTCTGTTACCTTTAATTGCAGGTTGATTTTCGATACAAAGAATCTTTCCGAAGTTACTGTCATCAAGAGTTTTACTGGGGCTGCAACAGCGGAAACTGCGGCTACACGAGAGACTTCCAATACGGGCAAATAGACAGCAGCCCGCTGGGGGACACCTGGTGCCAGGCTGAAGGGTTCATGTCAAAAAGCGTCCCCAGTGACAAGCCGTTTGATCTGAGGTAGGTGAACTGTGAATTACTTTCCGTTGAAATAACCGAAAGGATTTGACAACGAATTATGGGAAGATGCGTACACATGCAGCTGCTGACAGTTTTTAGCTTCATAGTGATCTGCGCACTTCAGTCACTGTGAAGCCCGTATGTTGTCGTTGCCATCTGGAGACAAGCCCCACGCACGCTAGTATGCTGACATCCAAATGACACGACCCTCATGTTAAGTTCAGGCCCGCTTAGCTACAGTTATATATCTTGCCTGAAGAAGGGTCCTGAGTTGCCTCGAAATCTTACATATTGTAATCTTTTTAGATAGCCAATAAAAGGGGTAATTTTGATTGACTTCTTACTACTTTCATAATGGTACAACACCCTAGTACTATAGATTCTGTCCACACAAAAGCACATCAAATAGCAGCCAGCGTTAGATCTGAGCGCCCGTTTAGGTTCTGTACACTTATTTGGAAGTGCTAGTGCTAGCGAGATTGGTTACTATAGAAATAACGAAATATAAATGTAAATATAGGAACAAACTTTAAAAAAAATCTACCTGATTTTAAAATGGCCATTGTAATGGAGGACATGCAGGGACTGCAATCCCAGTTGGGATCCAGAGGCCAGTATAATGGAAGGACAGAAGATTAACTTGTTAAGTTCTTCATCAAAACGCTAGGTCAGCGTTTCTCAACCTTTAAGTATTTGCGACCCGAGTTTTCATAACAGTTTTAATCGCGCCCCCTAACGTTTTTTGAAACCCTAATAAAATGTATTCCTATATTTTTGCTGCTGATACACCGCTACGAGTTTTATTATACCTGCTTAACTTTTATCGGCATTTATCTTTATTTTTATAATATCAGAATGTAGTTTAAGTTAATTTGTCTTGGTTTCAATAGATGTATTTTTCATATTTTCAATTCTTGTTTTCTTTTTTTCACATCTTCTTGCCCCCTTGAGAACCGCCGCACTAGGTGGTAACATCCGTGGGTTTCACAACCTTAACAGATATCCACAGGGCAGGTTGGAAGATATAGTTCCATGGGACAACCCTGTTGGGTTCCTTGTGTTCCACCAGTGGGCACCGAGAGGGAGTGATGTTCCTACTTTGTGGGGCTTCAGCCTTATATGGAAGTGCTTCTGAGGGACAATATCGTAACACCAGAAGTACTCATGGGTTCTACATTAAAGCAGCAGCCCTGCTTCAGTAGAGGGCATTGGGTGGAAGTGGACAAACTTTGCCTAGAGGAGTGGAAGGAGAGAAGGAAAATGAGGAAGAAGAGTTGCATTGTGTTTGGTTTATTTCCTCTTGAAACATTTGTTTAAAGTATATATTTGGAGATTAGACCTTTACTCCTGCTGATGCAGTTGTATCTGGGGTTTGGTGTGCTGCAGTTTTGGTCTCCAGGCTACAAAAAGGACATAGCAGCACAAGAAAAAGTCCAGAGAAGAGCAACGAGGCTGATTCAGGTCTACAGTGGGAGAATTATGAAGAAAGAATTAAAGAGCTGACCGTTTCAGTTTAAGCAAAAGAAAATTAAGAGGAGACCTGATTGAAGTGTTTACAATTATGAAGGGGATTAGTCCAGTGGATCGAGACTGTTATTTTAAAATGAGTTCATCAAGAACACGGGGACACAGTTGGAAACTTGTTAAGGGTAAATTTCAGAAAGTTTTTCTTCACACAGAGATCCACAGATATTTGGAATAAGCTACCAAGTAGCGTGGTAGACAGTAAGACTTTAGGTACTTTCAAAACTGAGGTTGAAGTTTTTTGAGAAGAATTAAGTGGACAGGACTGGCAAGCTTTGTTGGGCTTAATGGCCTGTACTTGTCTAGATTGTTCTAATGTAAAAAAGAGGATTTGCAGACATTTTTCAACATGAGGACAAGAGTTGTGCCAATGAAAGTCAAAGCCATTATGAAACTTAAAAACAAGAATAAGACCATTAGAGATATCAATAAAACCTAAAGCATGACCTAAACCACGTCTAAATTGTTTCATCTGAAATTTAAAATTGTGTAGCAGAGGGGTAAATCAAGGAAAAATTTCATAAACATAATGTAGGGCACTCTATCTATCTATCTATCTATCTATCTATTATATAGTGCCTTTCATTTCTATCTAAGTCCATGTACATTGGTTTCCTCCAACAGCCCAAAGACAAGCAGATTAGGTGGATTGGCATTGCTAAACCTTTGTGTGTGTGTGTGTGTGTGTTCTCTCTGTGATGATATGCTGTCCTGTCCAAGTGTTATTCCTTACTTATGTCTGATGGTTGCTGTAAAGGCTCCAGCGTCCCCAATGACTCTACTCCAGATGAGGTTGGTTTAGAAAATGAACGGATGGATGAATTGATGGGTGATAGTGGTGAATGCATGAAAAATGTTATGTGGCTGTTGTTAATATGGGAAAATGTTAAATTTAAATGTCAAAAATTGTTAAAATTAATTACAGAAAAAAACATTATTGTTACTTTTTTTTTTTTTTGTTTTTTTCTGATATCTGAAAAATAGAAAAATCTGCCTTTTACAATCAGCTCCACACAAAAGAAAAGGCTTGTAGTGTGTACTTTGTGATTGAACACTCAGGAAAACAGCCTCAGAGGAATCTGCATAAAATTGAAATAAAAAATATTATGTGGTGTTTTCCACAGATAGGGAATAACAAAACCAATATATTAAAATACAATAATGCAATTATGTACATCATGTGAAATTTTAGAAACAAGGACAATGGAATTATTTATGATCTTTGCTGAGTACATTATTTAACTCTATGTACTTTGGAGTTATAGCTGGCAGTCATGCCACATGTGCTACAGAAAAGGTCATCCAGGTGAAACTAAGCCTGTTTGGGCCCGGCCAATTCTTGGGTTGCTGGTAGAAGAGGTGTTGGTGAGGCCAGCAGGGGGCGCTTACCCTTTGGTCCAAATATGGATCCCAATGCCCCAATGCAGTAATGGGTACACTCTGCTGTAAAAATTGCACCGTCCTTCAGATGAGATGTAAAAGTGATTTTCTGACTCTCTGTGGTCATAAAAGGTCCTTGAACATACTTTGAGAAAAGCAAGAGGTATCCCAGTGTCCAGGCTAAATTGGCCACCAGGGCAAAGTCATTCTGCCCCGCTAATCACTCCCTTGTCTCTAATTGTTTGTCTTTCTCTCTCACCACTTCACCACCTAACAGCCCATGTGTGGTGAGCATACTGGTGCAAAAATAGCTGTCATCGCCTTATCCAGGTGGATGCTACACATTAGTGGTAGTTAAAATGGATCCTCACTCACTGAAGCACTTTGAACAGTGAGAAAAGCACTACAAAGATACAACAATTTTATTATTATTATTATTATTATTATTATTATTATTATTGTTGTGTTCTCTGCTAAAATTATAAGAGCTACCTGTTTTAGAAAACCAGAAAGAAAAACAATTCTCAAAAATACATAAATGCAATAAAGACAATTTCTCTTCTTTCTTTCTTTCTTTCTTTCTTTCTTTCTTTCTTTCTTTCTTTC
>JANRMT010062810.1:9849593-9880660 GCA_026402145.1 Polypterus bichir lapradei
GGTGGGGGTGGAATGGACAACCCTCAACAGCAGTTCCTTATACAACAGCTTCAACTACTTATACAATTAGCCAAGGTAGTTGGAATTCTACCACCCAAACATCAACATACTTTTCCTACACACAACTTACAAACCAAGACCCACTAAGTAAAATACCCGTCCAGTTCCTCATGGAAGGTAAGGCAATTTTTCTTTTTCTTGTTTTTTAATATTTTATTTTATTAAAATCAAAAAAACATTCCATATACGCAAGTCAATTTTAACAAAACTGGTTTGAAACAAATCGACCCCCACTCATGAGAAACAGAGCTAGGTCAGCAGACTAGCACTTTAATAATAGTAAAAATATGGAAATAAATAAATGAATAAAAATAGAATAGAAAAAGAGGGGAGAGAGTCCACCTCCTCACTTTAAATGCTTATTCTAAAATGTTATTGATCAGATACTGGCAGGTTTTTAAAAGGTTTTGTACAGATCATCTAAGTGAGACTTTGATTTTGTCCAATTTTAGATAATAGATAACATCTGTTACTTACTGAAGAGGAAAGTTAGGATTCTTCCAGTTGAGCAGGAGAAGTCTACATGCCAATAGTGATGTAAAGGCCATTATAGTTTGTCTGTTTGTCCTTCTCCACTTTAAGCCCATCTGGAAGCCCACCAAACACAGCTGTTAATGGATTAGGAGGGATTGTGATACCGAGGCTGTCTGAGCGGCATTTAAAGATTTTGTTCCAGAATGTTGTTAATTTGGTACACGCCGCCCAAAACAAGTGGCCCAGTGAGGCTGGAGCTCGATTGCAGCTTTTGCAGTTTGGATCTTGCCCGGGACACATTTTGGACAATTTTAAACGAGAGAGATGCGCTCTATAGATAATTTTGTTGAATAATTGTATGCTTTGTGCATATGGAGCTCGAGTAAATTCTGTGCATTGCTACCTTCCACTGTTTTTCTGAGATGCTGAGTGAGAGATCCTTTTCCCACTGTACTCTGGGATCTTGGAAAGGGATGGACTGTAAAATGGTTTTATATATTACAGAAATGCTGTTTGAGTACTCAAGACTGATCAAAATTTCTTCCGGTATAGAGGCAGGTGGGAGGTGAAGAGAACTGGGTAGGTTCTGTTTAACAAAGCTTCTCATTTGAAGGTAGTGAAAGAAATGTGTTCCTGGATAGTTCAATTTGGAGTGTAATTGTTCGTAGGATGTGAAAATGTTGTCTATATAGAGATCTCTAAGTGATTAAATCCCAGATGTTTTCTAGACATTAAAAACTGTGTAAGTTTGATAACAACAACATTTATTTCTATAGCACATTTTCATACAAATAATGTAGCTCAAAGTGCTTTACATGATGACAAAAGAGAAAAAAAAGACAAAATAAATAATTAAAATAAGGGAACACTCATTAACATAGAATAAAAGTAAGTTCCGATGGCCAGGGAGGACAGAAAAAACATTAAAAAAAAACTCCAGACAGCTGAAGAAAAAAATAAAATCTGCAGGGGTTCCAAGGCCATGAGACCACCCAGCCCCCTCTAGGCATTGTACATAACATCAATGACCTCACAATCAGTCCTCATTGTATTCAGGGTTCTCATAGAAGAACTTGATGATGACAA
Organism: Polypterus bichir lapradei; assembly: GCA_026402145.1. NCBI lineage: Eukaryota > Metazoa > Chordata > Cladistia > Polypteriformes > Polypteridae > Polypterus > Polypterus bichir. The sequence goes on from JANRMT010062810.1 coordinate 9,851,214, forward strand.
TCATGTGGACTTCTGGCCTTTAATCCATCAATGTATGGACATCACGGTGCTTTGATTAGGTGGAGGTGGTGCCACAGATAAAAGCTTCTTTATCTTAAAATACTTCCTGCATTGGTCAGTCAATTTTTCTACTGACTCTGTTTCAGTTTATTTAATTGTTTGTGTAGTTCATCTAAACTTGAAAAGGAATGCATATTTTCAAACTAAAAGTATAAATAATGGTTTTAATGAGAACGAATGTAACACATACTGAGTATGTGGATATAGTGTCATGGTGAAATCCAAATGGACACAAAATCAAAGCTAATAAACTTGGAGGTGCTGTGCAATGAAACTGTGGGGCACTCAGCTCCGTGGCATAACAGAGAGTAGCATTTGGGTGGCAGTGATGATTATGTTGGATTTGGCTGACATCTTTATCTGAGTCTACTATAACCGACTGACTAAAATGGGCCCGAAACTCAAAGTAGGGTTATGAAAACAGGCTTCAAAGCTAAAAGAAGATGTGGCTGTGAAACTCAAAAATCAGGCTTATGGTCTGCACCCACAAAAAGGCCAAGTTTATAAATTGTGAAAAGGAAGATGAGTGCTAAAAATCTCTGGCCCAAGTGAGATGAAAGAATAATCTTTAGGATAAAGTTTATTAATAAACAAGAAAAAATGTATATCAAAGAAGGTACAAAACAAAAAGTTGCCTTCTATTGGGTAACTCAAAAAGAAACAACAATCTCTTAGATTAATCCTCCGGAAGACAAAGTTCTATCTAAAAATGAAAAGAATTCTTCCGTGAATGGTAAGGACCTGCTTTCTCTCCATTTTGACCTCCAAGTTTTGATTTGATGTTGCTCTTTTGACATATTCTGGCTCTAAACGTTGCCTGTTTTTCTTTTTTTTTGGACCGTCCTTCTTCTTTCATATTTCCCCTTAGGCTCTTTGTTACTCGGTTCTCTAAATTTTGTCTTGCTCTTTAGTAACCTTTTTTCATTACGCGTCTAGCACCTAGTTGCTCTCTTCACAGGTTTTAAAGCTGCTACTGTGCCCTCGATTATTGTTTGGGACAACAACACATTTTTCTTGACTTACCCCTTCTGATCCACGGTTAAAAATTACAAATCAAATAATTCTCATGTCGTGATTAAAGTGTATGTTGCAGACTTTCATTTAAAGGGATTTGCAGACATTTTGGTCCTATGACACTTTTTCTACATGGTCCTTCCTCTTCAGAACACCATAATGTTTGTGACACAGCAATGGCAGGTCTATTAAAGCTGTTATATTTAGGACTTTGTCGCATATCCCAGCATGCAGCGACTGCTTGAAGTCTGCGATTCATAGACATTCCCTGGTGCTGAGGGTCTTCTCTGGTGATGTTCTGCCAAGCCTCTTATGCAGTCATCTTCAGCTATTGCTTGTTTCGGGGGGCATGTCCCCTTAAGTTTTCTCTTCAGCATATGGAGACCAGATTAATTGGATTTAAATCAGTGGCCGGCTTAGCCATTCAAGAATTTTCTGTTTTTTACTTTTGACAAACTCCTCTGTTGCCTCAACAGTCTATTTAGATTATCATCTTGTTGTAGGATAAAGCGCCGTCAAGTGAGTTTGGAGGCCTTTACTGGGATTTGAGCAGATCAGATGTTTCTCTACACCTCCAAATTAATTGTGCCACTGCCATCAGCAGTCACATCATCAATGAAGAGAAGTGTGCCAGGACCTGTGCCAGCCATACAAGCCCCAGCCATAACACCCCCAACGCCACCATTTTTAACAGATGAGATGATCTGCATTGGATTGTTTTATCTCCACACTTTGCTGTTGTCATCACTCTGATGAGGTTCATCTTTGTTCCATCAGTCCACAAGACCTTTTCCCAGAAGTCTGCAGGCTCTTTAAAGTCCTTTTTCACAAACTGTAATCTGGCCATTCTGTTTTTGTGATTAACTAGTGGTTTGCATCTTGGAGTGTAGCCTCTGTTTTTCTGTTCATGAATTCTTCTTTGTGTGAATGCCAGGAGTCACTGTTGCCCCTTTCAACCCAACAGACAGGCATACAGGACACAGGTTAAAAGTGCCAAGAGGTTTTTTAATATTTTATCTTCTTGAAGTCAGTGCCCAAAGCACCACAGCCACCATAAACAGGCAAACAATCACAATAATGCACAATTCTCTCTCCATATATCTCCTCCACACCTCGCAGCAAGCTTTGTCCACCTCCACCCAACTCTGGCTCGCTTGCTGGGTCTCCAACAGTCCTTTAAATATTCCTTGACCCGGAAGTGCTTCTGTCCTTCTGTCCCCATGACTTTGGAATACTTCCAGGCTATGTAAACAGTAGGGTCTCCCCAGTCTCCCTGAAGCATTATTTGGTGGCACCCATGGTACCCAGCAGGGCTGTGAAGCGAACTCCAGATCCCATGGTGCTCTGTGGGAATCCAGGGCACCACTATGCTGCAGGGAAGTAGTGTTCTGGGGGAGGCAGTGTCCCAAAGCAGCTGCCTTCCACCATTCTTCCACTTCAGGGGAATCCCGGCCAGGTTGAGCTGCCGACTGTCTCCTACATCTGATACATCCACATTGTCCTCCTGGAGACTGTCTCTGATCTGTCTGATTCTTGGTTTTCAGCCTCATAATGGCTTCTTTGACTTTCATCGGCACAGCTCTTCTCCTCATGTTGAACAATGGCAACTACAGACTACAAATGGGTAAAAGCAAACAGAGGTATCTTATGAAGCCATGAAACCCACATGAGGAATCACAAACATCTGTGATGCCAGTAGTCACAAACATTAAGGAGCCCTGAAATAGGGGGAACCATGTAGTAAAAGTGTTTTGTGACTAAAATGTCTGAAAACACCCTTAAATGAAAGTCTGCAATGTGCTCTATAATCCTGATGATTTTAAAGTGTGGAGCAGAGGGGGGAAATCAAGGAAATAAAGTGTCTTCATCCAAAACATTATGGTGGGTGCTGTATGTAATTTTGTAGCATGGTGAGTAAAACTGCAAAAGATTCCACATTTATAATCTCACTAGTTCTCCATACAGTGTGGCGTAAGGTGTTTTGATATTTCACTATATATATATATATATATATATATATATATATATATATTGTAAAAAGAAAGACACACAATCATAAAGGTTTGGGGTTTCCGACCCCGTATACTGTAAGAAATATTTGCAAAAATAATAATTGTCAATGCAATATTGAATTATACTATACAGCCGACAGTCAAAATGGTGGAGGGGGGAGCATTTATGAAGAGGGACCGGAAGTAGAGAGAGAGGTTTACTGGGAAGGAGCCGAGATGGATGTTGGGATTGCTGACATCATCAGGAGTTGACAGAGGAAGGGCGGAAGTGGCGATGCGTGGTTAGCGAGTCGGGCAGAGTCATGGCGGCAGTGCGTCTTTCTTTCTGCAGGAAGTAAAGAGAGAAAGGTTAGTACCCCGCCATTCCCTTCTGGCATACGACTTCACGATACCGTTTAGGTCCATACACGGCCCCCTAATCGCACGTGCATGACAATATATATATATATAGTGAAAGCCCAGAGTGCGTACAGGCACCCTAATACGACAGAGACAGGCACAGAGATGAGTTTTGCACACACACGCAGTTTATTTACAGTACACAGCACAAGATGAAGCAGAGCACGACACAGTCCCTTCTCTTTCGCCACTCCCTCCATCTCCACTCCTCCGCATGCTTTGCCCTCTTCCACCTGACACTGGCCATTGAGTGGTGGTGGCTGGCTCCCTGTATAGGTCACCCAGTTGGACTACAGGTGCCCAACGAGGTTCTTCCAGCCATACTTCCAGGTGTGGCATTAGTGTTGCTATATAGGGCCTTGAAAATGTCCTTGCACCCCTTGGCGGTTGCACGAGCCCCAACAGGGTTGAGCTTTCATGCTCATGAGCTGTGGCCCTGCTGTCCGAGGGAGAAACTGACCCTCTTTCAACCTGGGGTAGAATTGTTTACCTCACCAGAGCCAGGAAGGTGGTCTCGAGGGGCACCTGTATAACTATATTGTAGGGTCCAGTCTTACCAAACTGACTCTTTCTAGTTCACCTAGCCTTCATTTCTATTGGAATGTGGGAGGAATCCCCACACAGACGGAGACAGTCAAAAATATTCAAACTCCACGTGTACACCAATTGAGCACAATTGGAGTGGAAGTTCTAACTACTGTTCAGTTCTCCAGGATGGCTTTTAGAACATTAGAACAATTTAGACAAGAACAGGCCACTCAGCCCATCAAAACTTGCCAGTCATATTCACTTAATTCTTCCAAAATAACATCAAGTTGAGTTTTGAAGGTCCATAAGTCTTAATGTCTACCACACTACTTGGTCACTTATTCCAAGTATCTGTGGATCTCTGTGTAAAGAACAACGTAACAATGTTTGTGCGGCATTTACCCATGACAAGTTTCTAGCTCTGTCCCTGTGTTCTTGATGAACTCATTTTAAAGTCACCATCTCAATCCATTGGACTATTTCCCATCGTAATTTTAAAAATTTCATTCATGTCTCCTCTTAAACTCATTCCCTGTAGCCCTGGAATCAGCCTAGTCACTCTTCTCTGAAAGTTTCTCTAGCACTCCTATGTCCTTTTTGTAGCCTGGAGAGCAAAACTGTACACAGTACTCCAGATAAGGCCTCACCAGTGTGTTATAAAGCTTCAGCATTACCTCCTTGAAATTATACCACTATGACTCCCTAATCCTTCTCATAAGGTGTACTTTCGATTTCCAGACCTCCCATTGTGTATTCTGACCTCATATTTTTCCTTCCTACATGTAACACTTTATATTTACTGACATTAAATTTCATCTACCACAAATCTGCCCAAGCCTGTCTGCTGTCCAAGTCCCTTAGTAAAGATTCAATGGATTCTCGATGATCTGCCAATAAACATATCTTGGTACCATCTGCAAACTTAACTAGCTTGTTGATTATATTCATATCCAAATCATTTCTATATATTAAAAATAGAAGTTACCCTAGCACTGGCCCCTGCTGGACACCACTCTTAATGCCGGTCAATTCTGGCAGGGTTTCTTATCCTATCCTTATCTAAAGATTTCTGAAAGTCCAGGTAAATAATATCATAAATTCCACTTGGATCACATCCTTTTGTTGCTTCTTTGTAGAATTCTAGCAGGTTAGTAAAACAAAAACACCATCGACTCAACCCTTGCTGACTGTTCAGTAAAACTCCTGATCTTGCCATGTGTTGCTCAATCTTATCTTTAATAATTCCTTCCATTAATTTTTCTGTGATGCACGTTAAGGTTACTGACCTGTAGTTGCTTGAATCAGTCGGGTCACCCTTTTTATATAATGGGATTACATTTGCCATTTTCCAGTACTTTGGGATTTCCCCAGTGCACAGTGACTTCCTAAAAATATGTGTCAAGGGTTTATATCTGTACTTGCTAAACTCCTTAAGAACTCAAGGGTAAGTATCATCTGGTCCTGGTGGTTTGTTTGATTTCAGCCTATTTAAGTTGTCCAGCTCTTCTCCCTCTACGATTTCTAAATCCCTCAGAACCTCCTTAGTAGTCCCTGTTACTGCTGGGAGGTTATCTGCTTCCTCATATGTGAAGATCTCAGGAAATTGTGACCTTAGAGCATCTGCTATTTCACTGCCTGTATTTTTTAATTTCCCTTTTACTATTCCTGAAGCACCTCACCTCCTCTTTGACTGTTCTTGTACTACTAAAATACTTAAAATCTCTTTGCATTATCTTTCTCCATTATATTCTGATCTAAATGCCTTTATTATCCTTTTTAATGGTTGCTCTCATGTTCTCATATGCCCTACGATTCACACTGGAGTTACTAATCTTATATGCCTTATTTGTCTGTTGGCAGCTTCTTTTTCACCTCATGTTAACACACTGATTACTTTTTTTTAACTTCCTACTAATTCCAAATTTAGGTATGTGCCTGTCCACATTACTGCTCCACAACTGTCTCCACACTTAAAAGTTTATCGCAGTTGATCCTCCTTAAACTTTGCCACATTCGCTCAAAATTTGCCCTGCCAAAGTTAAACTTAACTCTTTTAGTCTTTACATCCTGCATTTTACACTTTTAGATTTATCTTTAATGATGGCACTATCCACTGAATTTTAATTTTGTTTCCTTCTTCTTTTTGTCTTTTCCAGTTATTTCTTCAGTCCCCAGCTGCAACTTCGGGGATTACAGACCTCAGTATTTGAGCCCCACGCCTCCCCATGGACAAATTAAAAAAGCCTCTGTCAATAGTCAGCTTCAGTTCACCGTCAGAGCACAAGCATCATACGCTATGTAAGTTACTTGGACCTTCTTCTGTAACTTTCAAAATAAAAATAAGTGTATTTCATAGTGGACTACGACACCAGTCTATCCACTGTATATGATTTATAGCACCTTTCAGAATAAGTTCAATCTACATTCTGTAAATAATAATAATAATACATTCTATTTATATTCTTTTTGCTTTCATTTTTTGCTGTTTAGCTGCTAGACTTCCCTTCCAGATTGCTGTACTAAACTCCTGAGTCTGTTTGTCCCATAGCCCCTAGTGGTAGTATCCTTCCATAACACCCTTAAATCTTTCATGAAGTAGTAAACACTGCCATCTTATGGAATTACCATCCTAGGTTCAAAATATGCACCTGCTTATTGCCAAGGTAAAGTGTGCCCACTCTCTCAATGTATGGCTGAAATTCTGTGCAGACTAACCTGGGCTTCAAAGGAATACAGGATCAAGATGATTGAAAAATATCTGGGTATCCATGTTTTTCAAAAACAATACTCTTGATTGGCCAACTGAGTCCTATCTACACACAAGCTATGTCCATTCATTTAAAATATAATCTCTAAACTAAACAAACTTCATCCACACTTGCATTTTAACTCTGTTTATAAAAGTACCTCCATCCTCAAAAATGCATACGGCATAGACATGTTGGGCCTGCATGCATCCTTCAAGTGATAGAAATACCACTAACCACATTATTTATCACAAAACTGTAGCAATCAGTAAATTACTTGCCGTTTGAGTATTCATACTGTACAAAATCCAATTTAAATGCATACAGCTAAGCAAGACAACAAGCACTGTAGAGAAAAACTCTTCTGTGTCCGCTATGTTGGAATAGTTTTTCTTCCATGAAGGGTGATCTGGGACTGAAACATTGTAATGAGCAGAATCCAAACAGGGAAGGACTACATAGTAATAATACTACTACTACTAATAATAATAATTAATTCTTTACATATATATAACACATTTCTCACTACTCAAAGTACTTTACATAGTAAGTGGAGAGCCACTTCAACCACCAGTAATATGTAGCATCCATCTGGATTATACGGTGACAGCCATTTTGCATCAGTACAATCACAATACATTAGCTGTTACGTGGTGGGATGGTGAGACAGATAGCCAACTAAACAGAGGGGATGATTTGGGGGACAGAATGACTAGACCATGGTGGGCAATGTATCCAGAACATCAGGATACACTCCACTCTTTACAAATAATTCCCAGAGATCTTTTTTAGCCAATAGAGAGCCAGGGCCTCGGTTTTCTGTCTCAAGGACAGGACAGCATCATTTTTACAGCACAGTGTCCCCGTCAATGCACTGGGGCATTGGGATCCACGTTCAGACCACAGGGTACATGCCTCAGGCTGGCCTCTCCAACACTTCTTCCAGCAGCATCTCAAGCTTTTCCGCGTTGGTTTCATGCTTGGCTTCAGGTGGATGACCTTTTGTGAAGTGCATGTGGTATGGCTGCTCAGACAAGCCAGAGTGTGATTACAGTCTACATTTTCAAAAGTCACAGTTTTCAGGGGTTAAAAATAAAACCTGTAACGATCCCCCAAGTATGCTGGGCAGATGAGGTTGGCAGTTTATTGCTGTTGACTATTTCTTAATAGGGCCTTGCAAACTGCTACCCTTGTTTCCCCTTTTCCCAATAGTAACAAGACACCACACTTATAGTCTGTGGTTGAACATTGCCTTTATACTGAAAATAAACCAAGCCATAAAATACACAATGCACAATTCACAAATGCAAGACGATCACTAAACATCGTGAACAACACAAATGACGGTTAGCAGTCCAAGAGATATGAATACCGATGATCTGCAAGTTCATTCCAAAAACAGACGAAATACAATTCAAAGCCATATGGAAGATGAGGAAGCTTTCCTGAAACAAACAAAAAAAAAATCTTTCAATTTTTCCACACTGCCTTCCATCCTAGAAGTTAGTATTTCCTTCTCACAATTGTTGCGCTCTTGTGATGTTTCAAAGTTCCTCCTCTGTTAGGGTTCTTTCTGTTTCATTTAACCAACATTCAGCTTTTTGCATTGTCCAGTCCTCAGTATATCTTCACCTTAAAGGTTGTAACCAGCAGAGGGCACCACTGAACCCTAAAACCCAGGCACAATCACATCCAAACCAGTTACGGGTTCCCTTATATAGACTATTTTTATTAATAAACGTTATCTTCACAGAACATAATAATAATAACCAAAGTACACAGCCCATAACACAATCCTCTTTCTTGACATTTGTTACGTCAAGCCTCATCCATCTCCTCCTGACTCTACCTGCCAGTAAAGATGATGCGGCTCCTTTTATCTTTGACCTGGCAGTACTACAGAGGATAGGATTTGGTTCATAGTAAGCACTTCTGGGTCAGATAGGAGTCCGCCAAGGCAGGGAACATATCCCACCCCTGTGCCTCCTGGATGAATTCACAGAACCCAACAGGGCTACATTCCGGAACTCCAATTCCCATGACACCTCATGTTTATCCGAAGGAGACAAGAATATCAGAGATGCTGCTCTCTAGCACATCAGAGGACATAGTACATGGATGCTGATGTCTCTTTTGGTCCTCCCATCATACTGGTCTCCATGCTGGGGAAGAATTATTGTGCCCATCCGGTCAGAGAGCCTGTCTTTCCATTTTCTTTTCCCCTGTCTGGGACATGAAATCACCCTCTGGGATGCCTGTCCACCACCTGCAGCACTAACAAGGTGCAGATCTTGCATCCACTTTGGAGAAAATCAACAAAATCAAACAAATAGACAAACAGTAAGGGGAGACAACAACACCACAGACAACACTTACTCCACTACCAATGAAGAGTAATGTCTGTGTTTTAAATGAAAATGTAGTAGTGTGTATGTAACCTTGGCCATCCGATAACTTGCTTACCATTAGTCGTACACACCTCATCATTCCTGAGTTTCTTTGACTCCAGTGAACTGCAGGTAGTAACGGATGACAGCTGTTGACAGCGCATTCTCTGCAGCTACAGAGCTGAATATGGGCTGTCAGAACATAAAGTGTGTGAAGAAGAAAAATATTTGCCATGTTATAATGAAGACAGTGACAGCATGATAGATTCTGGTACTATTGGAAGTTCATGGTGTTGGCAGGAATTCAGGGTCTTGTAGTGGGAGTTCAGAAAATTGTTTGTAGAAGGATGTAAAATTGGCTCAAACACAGGAGAGGGAGGGTGATGGTACAAGGAACGTTATCAATATTGGGTGATGTTAAGAGTGGTGTCCAGCAGGGGTCAGTGCTAGGGCCGCTGCTTTTTAAAGTATATGTAAATGATTTGGATAGGAATATAAGTAACTAGCTGGTTAAGTTTGTAGATAATACCAAGCTGGGTGGATTGGCAGATAATGGAGAATCTGTTGAATCATCAAAGAGGGACTTGGGCATATTCGTGGACAATGAAATTTAATGTCAGTAAATGTAGGAAGGAAAAATGTGAGGGTTGAATACACAGTGGGAGGTCTGAAAAATGAAAGTACACCTCATGAGAAGGACTTAGGAGTTCTAGTGGACTCTACACTAGCAAATGCCAGACAAAATGTGAGGTTATATTGTGCTTTGATATGTGGAGTACAAGTCCATGGAGATTCTGCTCAAACTTTATTACACATTAGTGAGGCCTCATCTGGAGTATTACGTGCAGTTTTGGCCTCCAGAGTACAGAGTATGATTAGTTTTTGAAGGTTCAGTGAGGTCATCTGTAGTCCTATGTGTGGTTTTTGCCTTCATCACACAAAAAAGACAAAGCAGCACTAGAGAAAGTCCCGAGAAGAGCGACTAAGCTGATTCCAGGACTACAGGGGGTGAGTTATGAGGAAAGATTAAAAGAGCTAAGCCTTTACAGTTTGAGCCAAAGAAGATTAAAAGGAGACCTGACTTAAGTGCTTAAAATTATGAAGTGAATTAGTCCAGTGCATCGAGACGGTGACTTTAAAATGAGTTCATCAAGAACATGGGGATACAGTTGGAAACTTGTTAAGGGTAAATGTCGCACAAACATTAGGAAGTTTTACTTTAGACAGAGAAACAAAGACACATGGAATAAGTGACCAAGTATTGTGGTACACAGTAGGATTTTAGGGACTTTCTAAACTTGATTTAATGCTAATTTAGAAGAATTAAGTGGATAGGACTGGTGAGCTTTGTTGAGCTGAATAGTCTTTTTCTGTTTAGATTATTCTAATGTTTGAATGTTCTTGTCAAAGTTGCACTATTACAGTATGTGTGTTGTGTGTTAGAGACAGTTATAGTGAGATTCTAGGTAAAGAATCTTATGCAGAAAATTGCGGAGAGACTGGCAGTTGTCACCACTCAAGACTTTGGTTAAGTTTATTATGTGTATGTATTTATCTTCAAGGACTAGAGTAGAAGAATCCAATAAACATTCCAGGTAAGTCTCACAAATTTCATGATAATGCACCATTCAGGCTGTACCTTCTCGTAATACTATGGAATAATAAAGTCTGAAAAATGAATGAATGAATGTGCTTGTGTGACTAAAGGTTGCTAAAGTTTCCATTCAGTTATAGAAACTTTGCTGGTATTTTCCTTTTTCTCTTTCATTCCAGCATACAGAACATCATGATCAGTGGCCCATTGAATATAACAAAATCATACCAGTATGATAGCCAGACACAAACTGGAAAAGCAGTGGTGACATGGACACCTTCTGAAAATAACCTAGGCGAGTCCGTCCCCATTTGTTTCTTTGCTGAGACTCAGGAAGGGTAAGAAATGAGTTAAAATCTAAAAATCCGAAGGTGCCGTAAAGATGGGCTCAAACAGCACTGGTCTCATTTTATGTTTTTTGTCTTTCAGGTACCAGTCTGAGCTGAGATGCATTGTAGTTAAAGTAGGAAGACGTAATTCTCTCCCATTGAGTAAGTGCAGCTGCAAAATAAACGAAGTTCATTGTTATTACTTTTGTTTTACTATAATAATTTAAGTTTATCCAGTGCAAAGATCACACCATACAGCAATCTGTAAACCATCAAACATTCAATTGATACGACACTCCCTAAAATAAACATTAGGGTGAATCAAGACGGGGTATCCATCCCTGATCCTGGAGGGCCATAGTGGCTGCTAGTTTTCCTTCCTACCACTTTCTTCATCGGGGACAAATTTCTGCTGTTAATTAACTTCTGTTCCCTTCATTTTAATTGCTGTGTTTTAAAGACTCCGTACTCTGAATTTTTTTTTTTTTTCTTAAATGGCAGACAAACAAAAGTAAGGCATGAAGTGAGCCAACAGATGGCCAGCTAACTCTCAGCTTATTTCTCTCCATTCAGTTTCTTAATTAGAAGACAATTCTTGTTGTTACTTAAACTCGTTATTTACCTCCATGGCTATCTGATGCTCTCATTCTGCCACATTGGATATTTCAGAAATGGTTGATTTTCTTTTTTCTAAGAGAATCAGCAGAATGTTTTATAGACCTGAGCAGATCCACATTACTGAGTCCTTCACCTTTCTTTACTTTCAGATGTTGTATAATGGACACAGGTTAGCTGGTCATGCAATGGCTCACATTGTGCCTAAATATTGTTTGACTGTTAATTAAGGAAAAAAGAAACAATTAAGGGGTCTGCATCTTGAATAGCAAGTCAATTACAAATAAGACAAAAGAAGTTACTTAGCAGCAGAAACTAGTCACTAATTGATACCAAGATAGGTGGACTAGCAGATCATTTGAAATCCGTTATATCATTACAGAAGGACTTGTATAGCATACAGAACTGGGCAGATTTGTGGCAGATGAAATTTAATGTGAGTAAATGTAAAGTATTACACATAGGAAGTAAAAATGTTAGGTTTGAATACACAATGGGCGGTCGGAAAATCAAGAGTACATCTTATGAGAAGGATTTAGGTGTCATAGTGGACTCTAAGCTATCGACTTCCCGACTGTGTTCAGAAGCCATTAAGAAGGCTAACAGAATATTAGGATATATAGCACGATGTGTGGAGTACAAGTCCAAGGAGGTTCTGCTCAACCTTTATAACACACTGGTGAGGCCTCATCTTGAGTACTGTGTGCAGTTTTGGTCTCCAGGCTACAAAAAGGACATCACAGTACAAGAAAAGGTACAGACAAGAGTGACTAGGCTAATTCCAGGGCTACAGGGGATGAGTTATGAGGAAAGATTAAAAGAGCTGAGCCTTTACAGTTTAAGCAAAAGAAGATTAAGAGGTGACATAATTGAAGTGTTTAAAATTATGAAAGGAATTAGTACAGTGGATCAAGACTGTTATTTTAAAATGAGTTCATCAAGAACTTGGGGACACAGTTGGAAACTTGTTAAGGGGAAATTTCGCACAAACATTAGGAAGTTTTTCTTTACACAAAGAACGATAGACACTTGGAATAAGTGACCAAGGAGTGTGGTAGACAGTAAGACGTTAGGGACTTTCAAAACTCGACTCGATGTTTTCTTGGAAGAAATAAGTGGATAGGACTGGCTTTGTTCGCCTGTTCTCGTCTATAGTGTTCTAATGTTCTAATTAAGAAAATGGTTAGGATGAAAACCTGCAGCCACTGTGGCCCTCCGGGATCAGAGCTGGACATCTCTACATTGTAAAAAAATCATTCCCACTCCCACCTATCTTATTATTTCTCATTATTAGAACTGTTATTATCAACTGAATGTCAAGTCTGAAAAGATATCAATAGAAACTCTCAATAAATGTAAATAATGTACTCAATTCAGCTGGGATCCAGTGAAAGCTTGGTTCCTGCTTTATGCCAAGTGCTCTCTGTCCATATTTATCAAGCATCTCAGAATTTCACTTAAGGTCTACATAAGATACAAATTTGCTCTGCCTCAGAGTAGGACATGAGAAGTTCCTATGAAGCATCCTAGACCCTGGCTAGGAGTACACATTTGTGATTGAGAATGAATGACGTCAAGGTTTTGATGTCCCGAGCCCTGAAATCGCCCTAGTGATGACATTTTTTAGTTTTCTAATTCTAATGCTATGGCTGCATCTCAACGATAATAATAATAATAATAATAATAATAGTAATAATAGTATTCGAAGTAGTAGAAGAAGAAGGAAAAAATAATGAGGTAGGATATTAGGCTAAGCAGCACGTAACTGTTGCAGCTTGATCACAACAACAAGAACAACTGAAATCGGAATGGACTGTCACAAACACAAAACAACTGCTAAATCTAAATCTTTAACAATGAATGATTCACAGCCTTACCTTCAGAAGAGTTGCCTTCTCGCTGATATGACCACAGGAAGCACCTCATAAAGTGACAGCTATTGAAACTTGCCATAGCTATAAGTCATGTTCACTCTTCTAGTATTTCCTGTCGTCTTCCATTGTCACATGCCAGATCTCCCTCCATCTTCCTCTCTTATCTTCTATAATATTTTATTTATCTAATGCCCCCTGAAACGCTGCATGCCTTCTTGAATCTTCTCAGGGTTGTAAAGTGTAATACAAATGTTCCAGTGGCTCATGGAATACAGAGCTCAACATACACAATAGGAAGTCTGAGAATTAGCTGATGTTAAGAGCAGGGGTCAGTGCTCGGGTCATTGCTGGGACCACTTCTATTTTTAATATATATAAGTGATCTGGATAAGAATATAAATAACAAGCTGGTAAAACTGGCAGATGATACCAAGATAGATTGATTGGCAGGTAATCTCAAATTTTTTGAATCTTTGCTGAGGGACTTGGTCAGCATACAGGCTTGGGCAGATTTGTGGATGATGAAATTTAATGTAAGACAATGTAAAGTATTACATGTAGGAAGTAAAAATGTTCAATTTGAATACAGAGTCAGACGTCTGAAAATTGAAAGTCCACCTTATGAGAAGGAGCTAGAAGTCTTAGTGGACTTAACACTTTCAACTGCCCGACAGTGTGCAGAAGCCAATAAGAAGTCAAATAGAATGTCAGGTTATAAATGTAGGAAGGAAAAATGTGAGGGTTGAATCCACAATGGGAGGTCTGAAAATTTTGATTTTCACATTCCCTTTATTTCCTGTTTTAATAAAATGTTGTCAAGGCCACCCCAGTAATATATGGAAAGGATCCTTCATACTTTAGTTGACACCACCATTGCCTGTATTTCTTTCCCCACAGACATCAAGCATCACATATGCAAACACTAAGACTAGTATTTCCAGTTCCACAGTTTCCCCACCCAATTGGCCTATTTTTGATAAAATTTTTGAGAGGAAAGGTTGCAATATTTTTTTTGGGCTACTTTTTAAAGAAAAACGCAGTATTTTCGCCTATTCTTCAACCTCCCACACCACATTTTTTACATATTTTTCATACATCTGTCACTCCTTCCACTGACACATATTGTTTCCCGTTGTAAAATCCCCAGGGGTCCCAGCCATATGGTACATACCCATTCTATCACTCTGAAATATCTCTGCTGGGACACCACCCAGCCCAGGGTTTGAAGGTACGTACCTAACTCTCTTGCTCTGACACTGTCCCTCACTTTCAGGTGTGTCATTTTGTCTACCTCAGGTATTGGGCTATTTATTTGGTCAAATTCACTATTTTTAAGCTTTCCTTGCGCTATAAAATTTTAGAGACCTGGCAACCCTGGTAGAGACACACAGGTAACCAGACCAAGACACTATGTGACAGTGTACAGTTTCTAGCTGCCTGGAGGACTTTTGTCATATCCTCAATGGGTTTGCCTTTTTCCCCAGTAGACAATTTGGTGATACCACCTGGTGCCTAAGATCACTTTCAATCTTTTGTTATTCCTTCTTGGCCACACTCAAGAACTATGGTGGCGTTCAGGCACCCCTGACATTTGTTGGGCCACTGGCCTTCTCACATCATGGTGAACATTGCATTGTATGTTTTCAGCCAGTCCTTAAGCCTCTTTTGTGTACTTGCACCCCACTTCTAGTGCAACTGGTGTAAATATAAAGCATACTGCTCCCTAGTAGCTGGCTACGATATTACATTGGAATATGATTCTCTTAAGTGCACCATTCTAGCAGTGCCTGGAGTCCATCTCGGCAGCATCAAGTGTAAGACAGGAGTTCATCACTCATAGTCACTTACTCACAGCAGGTTCAATTTTACGGCAACTAACCTAATTTCCATATCTTGGGAATAAGTGAGGAACAATTAAATTTACCTCGTATTTGAGTACAGTCTACTGGAGTTATACTTTTTCAATTATATCAATACTAGCCACGTGCGCCCAACTACGTTGCACGTGTTAAAGTTGTCTGTGAAGGGCTCCCTGTTTAAACGCGGCTGCCAGTCATGAACTGGGCCCTTCGTCGCACAGCGTTATGATTTTTTATAAGGGAAACAAAATTACAAAAGAAAACCCTTGGACATTGATTCGATAGGAATGGCCTACTCGGAATCACTGTCCGAATAGTAATTATGTGGTGGTGTAGGAGCATTTCTGCTTCTGTCTGTTCACAGTCCATCTCGTTTTCACGACGCTATTGTTTCCTCTCACGATGTCTTCTCAACCTTTCTCCAATCTCGCAGATTGCTTTGTGGCAATCCAAAGAGTAAGGCAATATACACGGAGCAATGGTTATAAAAGGGGGACACATAGGTATCCAGGCTGTTTAAAGCATAAATAGGGATCACTTCACTGACATGTGAGCAAGCCAAGGTACAACTGTGAGACGTGCAGCACTCGCCGGCTACAACCTAACAATAATAATTTCCGGAACGTGCTGTTACGTTGTCATTCATTTTACCCACTGTCTTTCTTTCATTCATATGTTACATAGGCACGTACCTTTTATCTTTGGCAATCTCATTCTCTAACCAGGCCTCAGGGGCTAACCAGCGTAACACTGTTCACCACCCCTTTCATTATTCCGGCACTTTGTTGACATCCGTGCGTAACAACAACGTACTAAACTGAAAGGTGGTCTACGCATGCGTGGAATTCGCGGATAAACAAAGATCAAGATCTAAATGAAGATCTCTTTAGTTAATTTAAAGCACAACAATTTGTTTAGTTTGAATGTCTGTGTTTTGAGGTGTGACTGGCGTACTACAGTCTTCAGTAGTATAAGCCTGGAGGAGATTCTTAATGCAATGCCTATGTTTTAGCTGTCTCTCTACTGCCATCTAGTACTTCTTCTGCTAATTCATTCGCGGACAAACAAAGATCAAGATCCAAATGAAGATTATATATAGAGATGAAAGACCAAATTATTTAATAATTCTGCAGACCCTAATAATTTGTTTAACCTTTGAACTGATCTAATTTACACAGCTGATCACATTTGTTGAATGTGAATATCTCTTGCAGATATTGAGGCCAGCATTGTGTGCACCAAGACGACGATGTCCGTGTTTGTCCTGAAGTCTTCAGCCCCGGGCCTTAATGAACATTACATGCGACTTAATGACCCCCGTTGTTCACTGACATCAAACTCAACACATCTGATTGCGAGTGTGTCTCTGAACTCCTGTGGTACTCGTTATCAGGTAAGGGCCTGAGCAGCAGGCTATTGTTGTAGTGTGTTAGATGTGCTGTATAAATGAAGACATATATACATATACCAGAGCAAGTGAGATTTTATGTAAGTTGAAAAGAATGAGAAACCTGTGTCATGGACCTCAATAATAATAGAAGTCTAATTCTTCAGATTCTCAAATCAGTCTCAGATTCTTTACTTGACCTTGTTCAGTTTGTTCACCATGCTAAGAGGTCAGTTGACGATGTAGCTAGCATGGCTCTTCACTACATTTGAAGAGAACTGGAAGTTCAGCCCATCACGCCTGCCACTCCTATTTACCTGATTTCTACAAACTAACATCAACTTTAGTTTTGAGTTGTTTAGTCACCAAAATGCTAATAGTTTTGCATAACAAAAGCCATTCTAACTTTTGTCTAGAATGTACCCTTAACAAGCTTCCAATTGTGTTCCTGTGTTCTTGTTGTAGACCTCAAGTTACAGCTGGAATCCACTGTACTAATTAAACACTTCAGACATGTTACACTGTTTTCTTAAATTTAGAAGGTTCAATCAGGGCTTGATTGCGATACCTACACTTCTCTGATCTACTTTTATTAGTATTGTTAGTAAATTTATGCATACTGGTGCATACTGTCAATTCTCCACGCTGCCTCCAAGGGATAAGCCCCTTTCACCAGAGCCATTCTTAGGTTTTCGGGGACCCTTGGCAAAGGTACCTGGTTCAGGCCCTGTTGTTTCTATCCATATGAATTTATTATAATTATTTTATCCGTATGAATGCACAATAATTATTGTACCCGTATAAATGCGTAATAATTAGTGATGTATAGCTTATCCTTTTATGACTATATATTATATACTAGCAAAATACCCGCGCTTCGCAGCGGAGAAGTAGTGTGTTAAAGAAGCAATGAAAAAGAAAAGGAAACATTTTGAAAATAACGTAACATGATTGTCAATGTAATTGTTTTGTCACTGTTGTGAGTGATGAGTGTTGCTGTCATATATATATATATATATTATATATATATATATATTTACACACACACACATAAACATATATATATACATATCTATACATATACACATATATATACACACACACTTATATACATACATATATATTTATCTACATATATACACATACATACATACACACACATATATATACAGAAATACATATATATATACACATACACACACACATATATAAACATATATATACATATACATACATATCTACATATATACACACACAGCTATTTTGTATCAGTGCAATACGCTGCTTGTTAAAACGGATAACTCCCGCTCTTACGTGCAAGTCTCCGTGGATATTATGAACTATCGTATTTGTTCAAGTTCTATTTAAATTTTAAATAGAAGGAATTTTTATTTAGTCGACAGAAATATCTTTGGTAGGAATGGTAAAAACAGACAGGAATATTATTCCTGAATAAATCAACTCAAACCTTAAACAACTTATAATATTTTGCTCTCCATAAAAATATATCCTGTCTAAATTATACAAGTTCGAAATAAAGTAAACGTTAAAAGAACAAACATTCAAATTTCTTTACTCTTATGTAATTTTATATAAAAAATGAACTTAGATTTTAAATATCCCAAAAGATTTTGCTCTCCATAAAAATATATCCTGTCAAAATTATACAAATTCAAATATGAACATGCTGCATAACAAAACCTGGAAATATAAATAAAATGTGTTCCTTTCAGCAATAACAAATCAAATCATTCAGTTTTCTTTGCTCATATGTCATTTTAGAGCTGGACGCCTGGCATCTTTTTTGGCAACAAGTTCGTTTATGTTTGGTGTGAGGTTCTGTGTTGTGGAGATTCTCAGGATGGATTGCAGGTGCTCTTCAGTGAGGCGACTCCTGTGTGCTGTTTTGTTAGTCTTTATCACTGAGAAGAGCTTCTCACACAGATATGTGCTACCAAACATGCACAAGGTTCGAGCCGCATGTAGACGGACTTTTTTTGTTCTTCAAAGTCACCAAAGCGCCGTGCAAACTCAGTGCGCTCAGTTTATCAGCAAAGTGCGTATTTGGGAACACCGTAGTGACGACTTGGTTCAACATTACTTGGCAACAGGGAAAGTGGGGCAAGTTGCACTGGTGCATTTGTGTCTCCCATAAAAGTAGCTTCACTTGAAATCACTTTGTGATTGTGCACGGGTAAAAACGTCCGCTGAAGTGTCAGATTCTTATTTAATTCTTCTGCTTTCTGTATCTTCTGCATTGCATTCAGGTCTTTCAGGTTATCTTGATGTTTTGTCTCATTGTGCCATCTTAGATTAAATTCTGTAATTACACCCACATTTGCTCCACAAATGAGACACACGGGTTTACCGGCAATGTCAGTAAACATATACTCAGCCTCCCATCGGTTTTTAAAGGCTCTATGTCCAGAATCACCTTTTCTCTTCGACATCGTGTGGGCTAGCTTCACAATAACTTGCACCTTCATAAGCTAGACTTGATTAACGCGGTAAGTGTTCGGCAAGGCAGCTGAAGCGCTGCATTATGGGATCTGTAGTTTATTGTGTTACCAGCGCTTCATATACCCGGGCCATTAATAACAATAATACAGTATATAAAATGATCTCGCGGGCCGGATATAATTACACGCCGGGCCGGATGTGGCCCGTGGCCCTTGAGTTTGACACATATGGACTAAATAGAACTTGAAAACATATATTTTTTCGTACATCGAGCCCGCGTGCTATTGTGGTTTTGTCTGCATGCCTCAATAAGTCACCCTCCCCTCGCTCTTACTTTTTTACCGTTCATCTAATGAATACACTGAGTATGGCTTTACCAAAACAATCATTGATTGCGAATAAAGTATTCATTATTCGAGTATGTAGATCGGGGTATATATATACATATATATATACCCGCGTATCGCAGCGGAGATGTAGTGTGTTAAAGAAGCTATGAAAAAGATTCGTTTCTTACTGCATCAATAAACAGCTCGTCTTCTTGTTTATCTGAGACCTGACACACTGCATGCACGGGTTTTTTTTTTAACACTGTCTTCCTTTAGCGGGACATTCACTTTTTCCACCGTGTGCTTTGTTTCCGCAGTAGCTGCAGTTATGAATAATATGCTTGTATGTATCAGACGCTTCATATTTTTTTGCTGCCTTTTCAATTGTGTAATTCGGTTTTTGTTCAGCGCTCTTTGGAACTGTTGCTTTTTGTCTGTGCACTGCGTCAGTTCACGTGAGCCGCTCGGTGTACATGCATCGAAGTTTCCCAGCTGTGCTGGTGCCATGTCGTGCTATGTCCATGGCTGTATCTAATGTTACCTAAGTCCCAGCAGTTAAAACTTTCTCTCACAGTTTCGCTGAGTTTGTGCCAAACACCACCCTGACCATCTCATCTTCCTCTGCATAAGCACAGTCCTTCACCCGTGAATATTTAGTGGCAGTGTTTCTATTGGATTGCCGCTGACGGACGGCCTTATATGGGCAGGCACTAAATTACAAACGCTAGCGGCAGCCTGTCTATGAACTTAATTTAAAGTGTAGGTTTACACTGTGCTTTGTTTCCGAAGTAGCAGAACTCATGAATATGGTTGTATATGTCACTCGCTCGCTTCTTATTGTTTCGCTGCCTTCTCAATTATATAATGCATGTTTTCTTCAGCGCTTTTTGGGCCTCTTCCTGGTTTTCTACCTACTGCGTGATTACGTGGGAGGCATGATGATGTCACACGAAACTCTGCCCCCACAGGTTTCACGCTCATCTCCATTACAGTAAATGGAGAAAAACAGCTTCCAGTTATGACCATTACGCGTAGAATTTCGAAATGAAACCTGCCCAACTTTTGTAAGGAAGCTGTAAGGAATAAGCCTGCCAAATTTCAGCCTTCTACCTACATGGGAAGTTGGAGAATTAGTGATGAGTCAGTCAGTGAGTCAGTGAGTGAGTGAGGGCTTTGCCGTTTATTAGTATAGATATCAGAATTGAGAAGAACTTGTCAAAGGAACCTACTGACTATACCTAACGTAGCACGTAAAGCAAACCTGTAATGTAAAAACACTTTGCGCACTTTCATTTTTGATTAAGTCTGAATAATCGAGGGAGTCGAAAAACTTTGTGCTCAACTGATATTAACTCTAAGCCAATCGATTTTGCGTCATGCTTGTTCATAGGTCACTCATAATCAGTTTGAACTTGGAAAAGCTGCGTTCAGCAGATGCGACAGTTACAGATATTGGCAAAGTGATACGTAATGCAACAGAGACATTTGGAAAAAATCTTGCAAATTGTTCTTGTGTATGAATTGCAAACTTTCAAAAGCAGAAGTTTTTGAAACGAAATTTGCTAAATTGCGCAATTCGGCACATAAATCGTGAGTATCAACATCTGACCTACTAATTTCATCTGTTAAGATATTGCCAAGAACATTAAATCAGTTTTGCTCATGCTCTTAATGCATCCAGAATTGTGCAGGAACCCAAAATTGTCATAATGGGTTTTCATCTGGTCAAATCGTTCAGTCATTGACATTAGGGCTTGATCTAACAAGACATTGAAGAACTCAATGCGGAGTGTCATCACTGTTTCCTTTCTGCTCGCGCGTAACTATACTGATAATTCTGCCACCTGAGAAAATTCGTACATCTGAAACATGGACCTGTAAGTTGTACTTGGTTACGGCTAAAAAAAAAGGCCAGGCAGGGCCCTTTGGCAGTGGAGGCCCAAGGTGGTCACCTACTTTGCCTATGCCTAAGAACAGCCCTGCTTCCACTTTCAGATGTATTTTACTAGTTTCTGGGTATCGGCACACTTTCAGATTTCCAAAGACATCACCAACCCTCAAACCTCCTGCTCTCCAAACTAATTTAACAATTTATTTGTGTCAGAGCAGTTCAGGAGCTTCCATAATTTCTTGAGGTGCACAATGCTGCCAGTTTCTTCCGAGCTTCCATATTTCTTCAGAGTGCTGTGGAGGTATCTTTGAGGGAGTCCTCCAGATCTGATATGAGATCTCTAACTATATGTATTATATATATATATATATATATATATATAGCTTATGTGAAATTTACACTGTGAGGAGATACTGTATTCTCAACAAATATTCTGTAGCCGCTGATTAGGCATTTTATATGCTTTGGTGCCTGCTAGATTAATTCTTTTATTAGAAAAAGCTTGGCACGTAATGAACATCAAGTATTGGCTCTTCTGTATTATCTACATAATTTAGAAATGAGTTACAGAGAGACGATTATGCTTTACATGTGATTCTACTAAGATGAAGTAGAAACTCTAACAGCCTTTAAGAAATATCTGGATAAGCTATTGGGACAGCTTAGCTATTGGCTAAACAAACTGGCTTAATGAACTGAATGGTCTCCTCTCATTTGCCAAATTTCTTATTTCTTTGTGTTTCTTATATACAGTAGCTCCTTGCTGATTTTCTTACTTTTTTGTTCTCCTCTCCACTTCCTTGTTGCTGTTATTACTTCTTTCACTAATCAGCCGACTTAAATAATGTTGGGTAATTCTCTTAACTGTTTTAGGGAGGATGTTGACATTTGTCGACATGTAGCTCTGAGGGCGAATGTTGACTGGACTTGACATTTGCAGCAGAGAGCAAAAAAAGCTGTAAATGTCGATAAAGCTCATTGCTATGTAGACCCTCTATGCTGGGAGGACTGTTAGTCTCCTTGACTTGACGTCAAATCCCTGCATGTGTGTGAGTAAAGGACGTAAATAATGGCATCGACATCGGGTGACAGAGTGAAGTGAATACGCAAAGCAAATCCTCTGTGTATATTATTTATTATATAAATATGCACGATGACCTGCACAATCCTTCATGCATATTATTACTGTTATTATTATCGTGTATTATTTCTGAATCAGACACTGACTTATTGAACTCCGATTTTGATGCAAACAATCTGGAGATCAAAAAGGAAAGTCAGCTGATTGGTATCCAGCTTGTTGTAGTCCTAAACACCTTTGTGTAGCTGAAACGTTTGCCCTGGGAGGACTGTATACACATAAATCCATGGGAGGCAAACTGGCAACTGCACTTTATCAAAGGAGGCGGCATGCCAATGGGCATTACAGATTACCAGCCACTCAGCTACTTCAAGATGTTTTTAACAGTAAGTGCCTTTCAGCTTATGAGTGATGAGCCAAACAGGTATATAGCAAGTGTGTGAATTTAAATATTGTAGAGGCTCATGGAACATAAAACAAAGTGACATTTGTCATTAATAAGTATGCTATGTTGATTTAGGTGTGAAACCACTGCTGTTTTGAAAACCGAGTTTTTTGGAAAAATATTCAGACCAAGACTAAAAGGGAAAAACAACAGCTCTAAAAGAGTTAAGGTCATAGATAGCCAAACATATTTTATATACATATTGCAAACTCCAGAGAATTACATACAAAACATTCGGCAGGCAATGCATGTTGGTGACATCTCTGCAATGTCACAGTAGACCAGGAGAAAATCCACCTAAACCATTTGCTACAAATTCAAAAAATTCTGAAAAGTAACAACTTGCCATTTTGAACTGTGTTCTTCTATTTAGGTGTTCTGCTTTCATAAGAACTCTTGGAAAATATTTAACTTGTACCACTTTTTTTATTTTTGTTTTGTTTTAAGGAAAATGATACAGAGATCATTTTTGAGAATAAGATTACAACATTTGATCATTTCAATCAAGTCATAAGCAGAAAAAACCAGGTTGAGATTCCTTTCAGTTGTTCTTACCCTAAAATAGGGAAAGCATCTGCTTCCTTCTCTCCTCACAAAGCCAACTACCTGTTCTCTGAAGCCGGCTTTGGCTCCTTCACCTTCGTGTTTGAATTTTATGAGAGCAGCGACTTCAGAAGCATCATCAACCCCAGCGAGTACCCGATTGAAGTGGAACTTGGAGAGATGTTGTATATGGGAATCAGTGTGGACTCGCCGCTTGACAACATCACGTTGTTTGTTCAGGACTGTAGAGCCACGCCTAATGACGACCCCAATGATCCAACCTACTATGACATCATTACAAACGGGTAAATGTCACCTTTTCTCAATCTGTTCAATTTTTGATTGACTGGTCTTAAGTTAAAAAATGCATACTCCTTAGGATGGTCTCATATTTAAATCTGCAATAATATCAAACATGGACAATTAGTTAATCTCCTACTTTGGTTTTAAGTATTTTGAACCACTACACCTCGTAAAACTCAACATGTTGACATTTCAGAGTAAGAGTAAATTGAAGGGAAGTGAAACTGACATAGAAAACAGGTGCAATAAAAAAAAAAACAGAGCGAGCATGAAGATTTGAGGCACCCCCATATAATTCGAGAAATAAAATAACAAAGCAATCTACATTTGTTTAGTAGTTACTGTACGTCTTTTCAGACGTGATTCTAAGCATAGAATTCCTGCAGATGGTGGTGGAACCATTTAAGAGGTTAGCAGGTTCAGGCACCCAGAAACTGGAAGTGATGTCATGACTTGTCTCACTGTCGATCATCGGATCTATGGATGAAAACACAGAAGAGAAACTAGGTAACAGCGCCAACCCATGGTTGGCAGTGGAATTACAGTCAAATGAGCCATTAGGTTGTTTCCCAGTTACACATGTTGGACACACGATTCTTAAAAGAAAGGATAGCAAGTGTTGTGACAACCAAATCACATTGTCTCCATTATGGGAGCCTTTTTTTGAGGTTACATGCCATTTTGTGATTTATTTTATTAAATATTTTAAGTATTGACACGACCTGTGATATCATTGCACATCTGCTATTACCAGGAATTCTGCACCCAAAAGTCAGTGAGTCAGTCATTATCCAACCCGCTATATCCTAACACAGGGTTACGGGGGTCTGCTGAAGCCAGTCCCAGCCAACACAGGGCACAAGGCAGGAACAAATCCCAGGCAGGGCACCAGCCCACCACAGGGCCCACACACACACGCCAAGCACACACTAGGGCAATTTAGGATCGCCAATGCACCTTACCTGCATGTCTTTGGACTGTGGGAGGAAACCCACGCAGACACAGGGAGAACATGCAAACTCCACGCAGGGAGGACCTGGGAAGGGAACCCAGGTATCCTTGCTGCAAGGCAGCAGCAGCGCTACCACTGCGCCACCGTGCCGCCCTCCACCCAAAACTGATATTTTTTTTCTGTGTTGTTTACCCCATGTACTTTGTAGTGATGGCTGAGAAAAAAGTTTAATCTCATGTTTTTGTGGAGAATGGACATAAAGTTTCTCATATAACAGGAGCCAATGGTGATCACCACTGCACAACAGTAAAAGATATTAAAAACATCCATTAAAAAAATCTCATATTACTCAAGTCATACAATCCGCATGTCATAATCATATGCTAATAGCATGTAAAACCTATGTATTTTTTGTACATATATTGTTAAAATAGCTTTCCTCTGAGGCTCCGTCTATGTAGTGGTGAAACAGGACAAACTCATATAAAGAAATACAAAGAAATGTAATTCTGGCCAAGCGGAATGTAGGTACGCTCCAACGTCAGACACTGGCACTGTATCTGATCGTGTTCAGCTCTGACGGTAGAGTGTCCCCCGCGTGGGGAGAAGAACACGTGGCCGTGATAGCTCTGCCAATGAGCAGCTACCCTCTAAAATACATGTAGCTCTCAAAAACGTCAAACGTTACTCCTTTACAATCTGTAGATGATGATGTCTGTTGAACAAACAGGTATCTCTAGCTAAGTAAAGGTAAGGTACGCTCCAACACGTGGTGAGAGGTAGAGTGACTCGAACAGACGCTGGAGCGTGAGTGAGGAGAAACCCCCCCCACCCCCTTCCCCTCGGACCGCAGCATCTCTCTCTGATTCGCACAAATAAATTGGTACCGCAAGCGAACTATGAGAGAAGTTGTAAAATCAAATGGAATGTTCTAGCAAATTATAGAAAAAAAAAAAACCTGATCTAAATCCATTAAGTAGTTCTCTCGTGAAAAGTGGACAGACATACAGAAAGACAGACATTGGATTTTATATATATATATACAGATAGATAGATTTACAAGTCCAAAGAGGTTCTGCTCAAACTTTACAATGCGCTGCTAAAGCCTCATCTGGAGTACCGTCTTTAATTTTGGTCCCTGAGCTACAAAAAAAAACATAACAGTGCTAGAAAAGGTACAAAGAAGAGCGACTAGACTGATTCCAGGGCTGCAGGGGATGAGTTAGGAGGAAAGATTAAAAGAGCTGAGACTTTCAGTTTAAGGAAAAGAGAATTAAGAGCAGACCTGACTGAAGAGTTTAAAATTATGAAGGGAATTAGTCCAGTCGATCAAGACTGTTATTTTAAAATAAGTTCATCAAGAACACGGGGACACAGTTGGAAACTTGTGAAGGGGAAATTTCACACAAACATTAGGAAATCATGTGGTCATCAGAAAGACTTTAAGGGCCTTCAAAACTCGACTGAATAAATTAATTGGATCGGACTGGTGAGCTCTTTTGGGCTGAATGGCCTTTCTGTCATCCAAATTGTTCAGATCTTCAGTGTCTTAGGTGTTGGAAATAACACCTAATGCATACACTTGGTGCTAATTGCCTTAGTTTGCTGTAGCCTCGCACTTCTTTCTTCTTCTGACTCGTTAACTTGGATCTGCCTTGCTGGCTCTTTGAACTTCATGCTTTTGCTTCGCACTTCCGGGCCGGACAGACAGACACACACACTTCCACGTGTAGACGTTTAAATATAGGATTCTTCTCCAGTTGTGGTTGTGTCCCATACTATTAGGTCTGAAATAATACTTTGATCTTTTTTTCCAAATACGAGACAACTGATTCTCATGTCAAATTCTGACCTTGCAGGTGTGTTCAGGATGACACAACAATAATCTTCCCCAGAAACCAGACAGACTTCAGATTTGGAATGGCAGCTTTCACTTTTATCGGGGATTACAGCCAGGTTAGTGATGAGCAGACACAACAGAATATTCAGTTGAAATGTGACCACTTATACTCATTGCAAATAATTATATATAGTATTGTTCTTCCATTTTAAGGTATACATGACCTGTACGGTCATTGTGTGTATTGCTGGAAGTCCCGGAACCCGATGCTCTCAGGGCTGTGTTAACAGCACATCTACTGTGCCCAGATTCAGGAGATCATTGGCTTCAGAAAGCCAGGAGCACTTCATCTCTCAAGGACCACTCTACCTTTCAAAAAAGAACAATAATCGTAAGTTTGAATTTCCTACTCTTTCCTACTCTGATTTCCACCCATTTAAACATGGCAAGCCATAATAATAATACGTGCAAAGAAAATGAAAAATAGATCACATCAACACCATGTGCATATCCAACTCAATTAACACACAGAAAACACAACAACAAAAAGCAAACCTGTGGACAAAAGTAACAAATGACATGGGTTTTGGTGCCACCTGGAGGAACTATAAAAGAAGTACCTGGATGGGAGGAGAGCATGTTGAAAGAAGAGGTATCTTCAACAGGATCCATGGTAGGCAACACAAGCTATTGAGGTGAATACAAAGGGGCTTCTGCAGCGGTGAGTGGTGGTTTGATGGTCGTCAGGTGGTGTTGGTGACAGAAAGGAGATTTCTCTGCAAAGTTATTGAGAGAAATGCTGAAGACTCGATTCTAAATTGTCCCTAGTGTGTGCTTGGTGTGTGGGTGTGTGTGTGTGTGCTCTGCGGTGGGCTGGTGCCCTGCCCAGGATTTGTTTCCTGCCTTGCGCCCTGTGTTGGCTGGGATTGGCTCCAGCAGAGCCCCGTGACCCTGTAGTTAGGATATAGTGGGTTGGATAATGGATGGATGGATGGATGCTGAAGACTGATTTTTAATTTTTTGGAGGTGTTTCTTAAAACTTGTCACAGTCCTCTTAGATTTTGCAGCCTTTTCTTTGAACAGAAATATTAGAAAGTTAAAACATTACAACAATCTAGAGGAGAACATGCCATTTAGCGCAACAAACCTCATCATTCAGATTCAATGTCGATATCAATTTATTTATAGAGCACATTTAAAACAACATCAGTAATGCTGTAGCCAAAGTGATTTACATTAAAACGTGCTTCTTCCTCTTCTTTCGGCTGATCCCATTAGGTGTTTCCACAGCAGATCATCTTTTTCCATCTTGTCCTCGTCATCTTGCTCTGTCACCCCCATCACCTGCATGTCCTCTCTCACCACATCCATAAACCTTCTCTTAGGCCTTCCTCTGTTCTTCTTGCCTGGCAGCTCTATCCTTAGCATCCTTTTCCCAATATACCCAGCGTCTCTCCTCTGCACATGTCCAAACCAACACAATCTCGCCTCTCTGACTTTGTCTCCCAAAAATCCAACCTGAACCAACCTTCTAATGTCCTCATTTCTGATCCTGTCCATCCTCGTCACACCCAATGCAAATCTTAACATCTTTAACTCTGCCACCTCCAGCTCTGTCTCCTGCTTTCTGGTCAGTGCCACCGTCACCAACCCATATAACATAGCTGGTCTCACTACCGTCCTGTAGACCTTCCCTTTCACTCTTGCTGATATCCATCTGTCACAGATTACTACTGACACTCTTCTCCACCCACTCCACCCTGCCTGCACTCTCTTTTTCACCTCTCTTCCACAATCCCCATTACTCTGTACTGTTGATCCCAAGTATTTAAACTCCACCTTCACAAACTCTACTCCCTGCATCCTCACCATTCTGCTGACCTCCCTCTCATTCACACACATGTATTCTGTCTTGTTCTTACTGACCTTCATTCCTCTCCTCTCATATCTTCACCTCCCCAGGGTCTCCTCAACCTGCTCCCTACTCAAACTACACAATATCATCAGCAAACATCTTAGTCCACAGGGACTCCTGAATGTCCGTAAACCTGTCCATCACCATTACAATTAAGAAAAAAAAAATATATATATACAGTGGTACCTTGGTATACGTCTGCTTTGGAATAATTCCAACTTGGTATACGTCCTGTTTGGATGCGAAAAATTTTGCTTGGTATACGACCTTTGTTTGGAATACGACTCGCGTGCTAGAACACTGCGCGCTACCCTTGTTTACCTCTCGAGACAAAGTCATGACTGCCCACGAGCGTCAGTACGGCAGTCGCTAGCATTCAGTGAACAACCCGCGCTATAACTCTGTGAATTTTCACGTGATTTCGTGGTTTTTTTGCATCAATTTTAATTGATTTTTGAAAAGTATGAAGGTGGCATGCGTATCCGGGACTTGGCTGCTGCATACTGTATGCTGAAAAAGACGGTATCTACGATTGTGAAAAACAAAGACGTTATTAAAAAGTAAAGTGAGGTTAAATTTTCATTTATTTCATCTAATTGCTTTTGCATTTATGCATTTTAGTATTAGGCAGTGTTTAAATAATTTTATACAACCCCATCAATGTATAATATGCCAATAACAATAGGATTTTTTTTTCATGGGAACAGATTAATCATTCTCCCTTTATTTCTTATGGGAAAAATTCGTTTGGTATACATCCTGTTTGGTATAAGTCCAAGGAGCTGGAACGGATTAATGACATATACCGAGGTACCACTTGTATGTGTGTGTGTATGTATATATATATATATATATATATATATATATATATATATATATATAT
>JANRMT010062810.1:9880670-9917496 GCA_026402145.1 Polypterus bichir lapradei
ATATATATATATATATATATATATATATATATATATATATATATATAAATAAATTAAGTACAGTTAGTTAAAATGTATATTGTCCAGATATTTCAAAATTAACTTATTAGGAGTACAAAGGGAGAACAAATTGAATTGCCTGATAGCAGTGAGAACAAAAGACCATCAAGGCACCTCTTAGTACACCATAGTGGAAAGAACCTTTGCAAAAAAAAGTGAGAGCGCCTCCTGGGAGGGATTTTTCATGAAGGCATCCAATTTTGCCATCATCCTCTATTCCAAAACAGCTTCCAATGTGTCCAGGGTTCGCTTGCTTTCCTGATAAGTTTGTTCAGGCATTGTGTGTCTTTTTAGACTCAAGTAAAACAAAATACGGCCAACAGTGAATTAAAGAAAAGGAAAGAAGATGACTAAGAGTAGGGAAGCCATCCGTATCGGTAAAGATCACTGAAAGCTAGTGCTATTCTAAGTCAGTCGGTAACTGATGTTATATATTATTTGAAACTAGAAAAAATCAAATTCTCTCTTAGAGGATCTGTGCAGAACTTCTTCAAAACCTGGAAGAATCTGATCAATAACATTTTACAATAAGCATTTAAATTGAGGAAGCAGGTTCTCTCCCCTCTTTAACTCCATTTATCTTTATTCATTTATTAAATTATCTATTTACTTATTTTTATTAGCTTAAAGTTTTACTCTGCTGACCTAGGTTTCTTTCTCAGGGGTGGGGGTTGATTTGTTTTGAACCTATTTTTGTAAAACTTGATTTATTTGAATGGAATGTCATTTGATTTTAATAAAAACAATAAAATATATTAAAAAAAAGAATTTAAAGCTAAGATAGAATCACTACTACTATCACACTGACCTTGCGCATCAAGACTGGTGAATAAGGTTTTAAAATCAGATATAATAGAAGAATTTAAAAAGCGAGAATAGCATGGGGCATAGCTTGTAGTGGTAACATCAACAGTAATAGTGAAATCCACCGTGAGAGAGAAATGATCAGTAAAAGGAACATCAACTAAGAACGAGATCAAGGGAGTAATCGAGAGAATGACTTGAAACATTAATATACTTAATAAAATCAAATGAGTCCAATAATTATAAAAAATCCTTAACCACAGGTTTAGATTGACAACAAGAGTCTATGTTAAAATCGCCAACAATAAGTACTTTATTACTATTAATTTGTCCATAAGAACATTAAGTTGAGTTTGGAAGAACCCTAAAGTCCTCCTGTCTACCACACTACTTGGTTTCTTATTCCACGTGTCTGTGGTTCTCCACGTAAAGAAAAAGTTCCTAATGTTTGTGCGAAATTTACGCTTACCAAGTTTGCAACGGTGTCCCCATGTCCTTGTTAAACTCATTTTAAAATCACCGTCTCAATCCACTGGACTAATTCCCTTCATAATTTAAACACCTCAGTCATATCTCTCCTTAATCTTCTTTTGCTTAAACTCCTCTTAATCTTATTTTAATCTTTCCTCATAACTCATCCCCTGTAGCCCTGAATCAGCCTAGTCACTCTTCTCTGGACCTTTTCTAGTGCTGCTACGTCCTATTTGTATCTCAGAGACCAAAACTGCACACAGTACTCCAGATGAAGCTTCACCAGTGCATTATGCCTTTTTTAAGATTTATTCATTTATTTTTGTTAGTATTTTTGCGATAATAAAACTGATAATTGCATGAGCTCTTCTTAAATCCCTCTTTTCTATTACTGATGCACTGGTCATTGGTCCCAGTACTTTATGTCCATGCCCTAGCTCTAATGCCATTTGAGGACACATGTCGTCACAATATTTGACTGTAGATTGGCCTTGATTGAGTGTATGCATATGCTCTGCAATGTTCTAATGGCCTCTTTAGGGTATCTTTGTCAGGAGAGGTTCAAGTTTATTATTAATGGATGTCCTACCATTTTCTACAACTAAACTCTTAAAAAACTGAAATCTTAATAATTGGCCCATAACAGAAAGTTGTTCCTGTGAAACAGTCCTTTGGGTGTATAGAAGCTAAAGTAAAATCAGTGTCCAGGAGCGTAGTTAATTCTTTGGCTCTAATTTGAACTTGGAACCTTACGTGGTACAGTCATGTTTTTACAAATTAAGAAATATTGCCAAGGTCAGGGTTTCATCATCATTTGAAGACATTGAAAGGATTGTTTATGAACATTAGAACAATCTAGATGAGAACACGCCCTACACAGTCCTATCCACATTTTTTTCTTCCAAAAAAACATCAAGTCAAGTTTTAAAAGTCCCTAAAGTCTTACTGTCTGCCACACTACTTGGTCGCTTATTCCAAGTGTCTATCATTCTCTGTGTAAAGAAAAACTTCTTAATGTTTGAGTGAAATTTACCCTTAACAAATTGTGTCCCCATGTTCTTGATGAATTCATTTTAAAGTCACCGTCTCAAGCCACTGGACTAATTCCCTTTACAATTTTTAACACTTCAATCATGTCATCTCTTAATCTTTTTTTGCTTAAACTGTAAAGGCTCAGCTCTTTTAATCTTTCCTCATACGTAACTCATCACCTGAAGCCTTGAATCAGCCTGGTCGCTCTTCTCCTTTTTGTAGCCTGGAGACCAAAACTGCACACAGTACTCCAGATGCGGCCTCACCAGTGTGTTATAAAGTTTGAGTAGAACCTCCTGTGACTTGTACTCCACACATCAAGGCGCTATATAACCTGACATTCTGTTAGCCTTCTTAATGGCTTCTGAACACTGTCGGGAAGCCAATAGCTTAGAATCCACTATGACTCCTACATCCTTCTCATAAGGTGTACTCTCAATTTTCCGACCGCCCATTGTGTATTCATACTTCACATTTTTACTTCCTATGTGTAATACTTTACAGTTACTGACATTAAATTTCATCTGCTATAAATCTGCCCAAGCCTGTATGCAATCCAAGTCCTTCTGTAATGATAAAACGGATTTCAAATTATCTGCTAATCCACCTATCTTGGTATCATCTGCAAACTTAACCAGCTTGTTACTTATATTCCTATCCAAATCATTTATATATATATTAAAAACAGCAGCGGCCCCAGCACTGACCCCTGCTGAACACCACACTTAACATCACCCAATTCTGATGAGGTTCCTTACACCATCACCTTTTGCATCTTGTGTCTGAGCCAATGCTGCACCCATCTACACCCCACACCCTGAGCTCCCACTTCTTTTAGTTTGACGCCCAACCTCTCATGTGGCACCCTATTAAATGCTTTCTGAAAGTCCACATCAATAATCTCATCTGCTCCACTTTGATCGTATCCTTTTGTTGCATCCTCATAGAATTCCAGCCTGTTAGTAATACGTCCTCCCTCTTCTGAACCCATGCTGACTGTTCAGAATAACTCCTGTCCTTGCCATGTGTTGCTCAATCTTATCGTTAATAATTCCTTCCATAAATTTTCCTGTGATGCATGTTAAGCTTACTGGCCTATAGTTGCTTGGATCTGCCCTGTCACCCTTCTTATACTGTATAATTGGATGATATTTGCCATTTTCCAGACGTTTGGAATTTTTCCAGTATGCAGTGAATTCCTAAAAATTTTCATCAAGGGTTTGTATCTGTACTCACTAGCCTCCTTAAGAACTTGAGGGTAAATATTATCTGGTCCAGGTGATTTGTTTGATTTCAGCCTATTTAATCTGAGCAATTGTTTTTTATCTATCACATTTTATCACACACTAGCAAAATACCCGCGCTTCGCAGCGGAGAAGTAGTGTGTTAAAGAAGCAATGAAAAAGAAAAGGAAACATTTTGAAAATAACGTAACATGATTGTCAATGTAATTGTTTTGTCACTGTTGTGAGTGATATATACACACACACATATATACATACATATATATATATCTACATATATACACATACATATACATACACACATATATACACACAAATACATATATATATATACATACACACACACATATATAAACATATATATACATATACATACATATCTACATATATACACACACAGCTATTTCGTATCAGTGCAAGACGCTGCTTGTTAAAACGGATAACTCCCGCTCTTACGTGCAAGTCTGCGTGGATATTATGAACTATCGTATTTGTTCAAGTTCTATTTAAATTTTAAATAGAAGGAATTTTTATTTAGTCGACAGAAATATCTTTGGTAGGAATGGTAAAAACAGACAGGAATATTATTCCTGAATAAATCAACTCAAACCTTAAACAACTTATAATATTTTGCTCTCCATAAAAATATATGCTGTCTAAATTATACAAGTTAGAAATAAAGTAAACTTTAAAAGAACAAACATTCAAATTTTTTTACTCTTATGTAATTTTATATAAAAAATAAACTTAGATTTTAAATATCCCAAAAGATTTTGCTCTCCATAAAAATATATCCTGTCAAAATTATACAAATTCAAATATGAACATGCTGCATAACAAAACCTGGAAATATAAATAAAATGTGTTCCTTTCAGCAATAACAAATCAAATCATTCAGTTGTCTTTGCTCTTATGTCATTTTATCAGAGCTGGACGCCTAGTATCTTTTTTTGGCAACAAGTTCGTTTATGTTTGGTGTGAGGTTCTGTGTTGTGGAGATTCTCAGGATGGACTGCAGGTGCTCATGAGTGAGGCGACTCCTGTGTGCTGTTTTGTTAGTCTTTATCACTGAGAAGAGCTTCTCACACAGATATGTGCTACCAAACATGCACAAGGTTCGAGCCGCATGTAGACGGACTTTTTTTGTTCTTCAAAGTCACTAAAGCGCCGTGCGCTCAGTTTATCAGCAAAGTGCGTATTTGGGAACACCGTAGTGACGACTTGGTTCAACATTACTTGGCAACAGGGAAAGTGGGGCAAGTTGCACTGGTGAATTTGTGTCTCCCATAAAAGCAGCTTCACTTGAAATCACTTTGTGATTGTGCACGGGTAAAAACGTCCGCTGAAGTGTCAGATTCTTATTTAATTCTTCTGCTTTCTGTATCTTCTGCATTGCATTCAGGTCTTTCAGGTTACCCTGATGTTTTGTCTCATAGTGCCGTCTTAGATTAAATTCTGTAATTACAGCCACATTAGCTCCACAAATGAGACACACGGGTTTAACGGCAATGTCAGTAAACATATACTCAGCCTCCCATCGGTTTTTAAAGGCTCTATTTTCAGAATCAACTTTTCTCTTAAGCATCGTGTGGGCTAGCTTCGCAATAACTTGCAAGCTAGACTTAATTAACGCGGTAAGTGTTCGGCAAGGCAGGTGAAGCGCTGCATTATGGGATCTGTAGTTTATTGTGTTACCAGCGCTTCATATACCCGGGCCATTAATAACAATAATACAGTATATAAAATGATCTCGCGGGCCGGATATAATTACACGCCGGGCCGGATGTGGCCCGTGGCCCTTGAATTTGACACATATGGACTAAATAGAACTTGAAAAGATATATTTTTTCGTACATCAAGCCCGCGTGCTAATGTGGTTTTGCCTGCATGCCTCAATAAGTGACCCTCCCCTCGCTCTTACTTTTTTACCGTTCATCTAATGAATACACTGAGTATGGCTTTACCAAAACAATCATTGATTGCGAATAAAGTATTCATTATTCGAGTATGTAGATCAGGGTATATATATATATATACACTAGCAAAATACCCGCGCTTCGCAGCGGTGAAGTACTGCCTTAAAATTTTTATTAAGAAGAAAATTAAACCTTTTTAAACTGAGGGAAAATATACCAATAATTATTTGTTAAGGATCTCTTTGTATGCCACGTTGTCAGTTCGGCCCTCCAGTTGTAATATGACCAAGCTGTAGCTGTGCGCTGAGCTTACTCTTGAGCATGCAATGTACAGTTGGCCATGTGAATAGTAATCTTGTCTCAAATCTCACAGCTTGGATTGCTGCTGTCATAATCGGTTTGAGTTTCATGGTTTGTTTCAGTTACGACAGTATTTGTAGGACTTATGTTGAAGAGACATTCGGCATCTGTCAAGCGTTGTAAGTATACAACCAGTTTCATTGATAACTTCACATCCAGCTTTTGAGAGTTTAAACATTTCTAAACATCAAAGTGTCCACTACTGAAATCGTCACCTCTGAATCTAAGATGTTTAAGAGGCATTGGAGGTTGTCCAAAGGTGTAAAATATTTGGCCATTTCGGTACACTTAAGCATTTCACTCTTCTAGTGCTCCTGTGTAGTATAATTATCTCCTGTACCGTCATCAGTCCACACCTTGAACCTGTCCCAGTCATTCAATACATAAGACACAATGTTCCTCCGGATATCAAGAGTGAGCCTGATATGGTCGTGCAATATGTAACAAAGAGAATGGAAAAGGCAGGTGCCATCTCCGGGCATGGAAACCACTTGGTAAGTGACAGTTCTTTGATCGATGGTGATCACCTCGATAGACATGTTAATGGAGATACGGTTGGAATGATAAAGGAAATGGGTACCTGAACAATGTAAAGTAAGTCTAAAATACCTATACAATAACTATAATCGTAATAAATGAACAATAAAACAGCGGAGAAGCCGTGGATTAAATAAAAAGGCTGTAGTTATCAGCAGGGAGACGTGAATACCGTGGCGAAGCAAGGAAGGGAATGTAGAGACTGGAGCGACAGACGGCCTTACATAGGCAGGCAGCCAACAACGTGGGAGGCGTTGTGATGGGGGACCCAACGCCGCCTCACACGGTGACCGAGCTGCAGACTATGGACGTATATATGTACGTAAGTAGGATTCAGTTAGCGTTGGGAACCCGCGTACCAAATTTCTTGAAGATGGGCCCATAAGTAACAAAGACCGTTGAAAAGTTCAATATGGCAGCAGATAGTGGCATCATATCACCGAAATAAGTACCAAATTTCAGCCTTCTACCTATGAATAAGAAAGTTCAACATGGCAGACGTTGTTGACCATTATGACCGTTACACGTAGAATTTTGAAATGAAACCTGCTTAACTTTTGTAAGTAAGCTGTAAGGAATGAGCCTGCCAAATTTCAGCCTCCAACCTACACGGGAAGTTGGAGAATTAGTGATGTTTGGAAAATTCAATATGGCGGCCGACAGTGGCGTCATACCACCAAAATAAGTACATACATCGGTTTTGGTTAGCGTAGAGAAGCCACCTACCAAATTTCATGAAGATGGGGTCAGCCATCTACCTACACGGGAAGTTGGAAAATTAGTGACGTTGGAAAGTTCAATATGGCAGCCGACAGTGGCGTCATACCATTGAAATAAGTACATACATCGGTTAGCACAGGGAATCCGCCTACCAAATTTCGTGAAGATGGGGCCATAAATAAGAAAGTTCAACATGGCGGACATTGTGAAAATTAGTGACGTTGGAAAGTTCAATATGGCGGCCGACAGTGGCGTCATACCATCGAAATAAGTGCATACATTGGTTTCGGTTTGCGCAGGGAATCCGCCTACTAAATTTCGTGAAGATGGGGCCATAAATAAGAAAATTCAACATGGCGGACGTTGTCGACCGTTATCGACCGTTATGACCGTTACGTGTAGAATTTCGAAATGAAACCTGCTTAACATTTGTAAGTAAGCTGTAAGGAATGAGCCTGCCAAATTTCAGCCTTCTACCTACACGGGAAGTTGGAGAATTAGTGACGTTGGAAAGTTCAATATGGCGGCTGACAGTGGTGTCATACCACCGAAATAAGTATGTACATTGGTTTCGGTTAGTGCAGGGAAGCCGCCTACCAAATTTCGTGAAGATGGGGCCATGAATAAGAAAGTTCAACATGGCGGACATTGTTGACCGTTATGACCGTTACACGTAAAATTTTGAAATGAAAGCTGTTTAACTTTTGTAAGTAAGCTGTAAGGAATGAGCCTGCCAAATTTCAGCCTTCTGCCTACACGGGAAGTTGGAGAATTAGTGATGTTTGGAAAATTCAATATGGCGGCCGACAGTGGCGTCATACCACCAAAATAAGTACGTACATCGATTTTGGTTAGCGCAGGGAAGCCACCTACCAAATCTCGTGAAGTTGGGGTCAGCCTTCTACCTACACGGGAAGTTGGAAAATTAGTGACGTTGGAAAGTTCAATATGGCGGCCGACAATGGCGTCATACCATCGAAATAAGTACATACATCGGTTTTGGTTAGCGCAGGGAAGCCGCCTACCAAATTTCGTGAAGATGGTGCCATAAATAAGAAAGTTCAACATGGCGGACGTTGTCGACCGTTATCGACCGTTATGACCGTTACGTGTAGAATTTCGAAATGAAACCTGCTTAACTTTTGTAAGTGAGCTGTAAGGAATAAGCCTGCCAAATTTCAGCCTTCTACCTACACGGGAAGTTGGAGAATTAGTGATGAGTGAGTGAGTGAGTGAGTGAGTGAGGGCTTTGCCTTTTATTAGTATAGATTTCTGCTTTTGTTACATCTCATCCTGATTATTGCAATGCTGTATTTGCTACGTTGAGCAGTTCTTCTGTTGCTCGGCTCCAAAGAGATACAGAATGCTGCAGCTGGACTTCTTGCTTGGTGCCAATGTCATGTTCATATTTCTCAAATTTTAGCATCACTTCACTGACTTCTGATTCAATACTGAATTAATTTTAAAATTGCATGGAATATTTTTTAAGCTTTGCATGTTTTTGCTTCTGATTATGTTATGGAACTGCTAGGACCACATCAAACAATGAGGCCCTTAAGGTTGTCAGACCAAGGCCTACTTACTGTTCCAAAATCTAAACTGAAGACTAAAGGTGACAAAGCTTTTTCTGTGATGTCCCCTGGACTTTGGAACCTATCCCAGCTAGCATAGGGTGCAAGGTAGGAACAAAACCTGGACAGGGTGCCACAAACACACACCCACACACCAAACTCACACACTAGGGACAATTTGGCATCGGCAATTCACCTGCATGTCTCTGGGTAGTAGGAGGATACCGGAGCACCCGGAGGAAACCCATAGAGACACAGGGAGAACATGCAAACTCAACACAAGGAGGACCTGGGATGCAAATTGTGGTCTCCCAACTGTGAGGCAGCAGCGCTACCACTGTGCCACCTATTTGTGATTGTATTTTATTATTTTTAATTGTTTTACTTTTGTTGCTTTTGTCATTTGTTTTTATTTCTGCTTATTTCCTTTGCTGGAGTTGTTTGTTTTATTTTGTGTTTTCAAAAGAGCTATATAAATAAAGTTATTATTATTAATATTATTATTATTATGATTCTGAAGTCAAGTTTAAAAATATACATTGCCATTTGCGCATGTGAACACAGATACATCAGAAAACAACCAGTTTACCTTTTGTATTTTCTATTTCATACCGAAAACCTTCAAAAAGCAGTTTAAAACACATTAGTCCTACCTGTACATACACACTGGGCTTTATCACAAATCTCTTTTCATAACAAATGTATGGCACCTTACATATAACTTACTTTTTTTACCAAACCATCCCCACTTGATCATAAAAACAATTTTACAGTCCAGAAAATGATGCATTTTCTTTATTACTGTACATATATACAGTAAGTCTACCTCATTGTCTTCATTAATTTTCCTCTATAATTTTCAGACACAGATGGAATCTGAACACCATGGCCATCACATGCCCTTCACTGCTGTAGCCTACTGCGCATTTATTTATTTAAATATGTCCGTACCAGTGTGGTCATTTCATTTCAGCGATTAATTCTTCTCTTTCCTTTTATTTCTTTACAGAAGTCAGTTTGAATCCAAACACCCTCGTCATAGTGATGGGCTTCATTGCAGCTGTGGCCACTGTGTCCTCTGTGGTCGGGGTTGTGATTTATAAGATAAAAATGTCAAAAGTGGTCCGATACGAACGTCTTTCTGCTTCAGAGCTCTGAGCATCTTTAGAATGAGGTGTCACTTCAGTGGATTTGGACGAAAAGAGGAGAAATTACCGGGAGGAGGCCATAACTGCATTTCTGAAATATAGACGTTGACCTTATATATGATGGTGAGAATCAGAGTCAGATTGAGGTGGCTTTGAAAACCACAGTTAGATTACTTTTGATTATTTTTTGCTTTAAAATCTGCAGGAGTCCATTCACAGAGAGTAAAATACTGATAGCAAGTGCTCCACTTTCAAATCCTAATATGTCATTAAACTGTAAATTTAAGGAGCGATAAATTCATTAGTTTCAAGATTCATCCCTCGCATTAGGATGTTTGGTATTTTGATCGTCTCAATGCATTCAAAGAAAATAAGAGCAGGTTGTGGTCAGAAAAAAAGAAGAGCAAAATTGTGAACAGATGTGGAGCTGACTGACCCTTTGAGAACTTTTACTTTTCAGTTGCTTTGTCTGTGGCAGTCCAAACTTAATCCTGCACCTCGGATGTCTGCATTTTCTGAAAAAATTTGTAGCTTAAGAAAATGTTTACTGCGCTGAATTACATTGTGATTAAATATATATTTTAAAAATGTCTTGTTGTAGAGATGTATGTACCATGTTCTACTTCAGGGGTGCCCACACTTTTTCGGCTTGCGAGCTACTTTTAAAATGACCAGGTCGAAATGATTTACCTACATTAAAAATTATATATATATATATATATATATAGTAAACGGCACTATATAGCGCCTGACCCGACACAGATTGGACACTGGAGGCACGTGTAAAATAAAATGCTTTTTTATTCCTCTTCAGCTGGAGGGCACATCTTCCCCGTACACCCCCCAGCCACAACACAGTCCCAAACACCAGTAATTCAGCACAAGCACAAACACTCTTCTTCTTACTGGCACCACCACTCCTCCCTTGCAACCTTGTCCTCCTCCACCCGACTCTGGCCGATGAGTGGTGGTTGCTGGCTCCCTTTTATAGGTCACCTGGAAGTGCTCCAGGTGTTTGATCACCAAGATCCGACGGCACTTCCAGGTGTGATGAAGCTGTTGCCCACACGGGCTCAGGAGTCCCAAACACAGCACCCCCTGGCAGTACCTGCGGGACCCAACAGGGCTGCCCCCAACTCCAATTCCCAGGGAGCCCTGTGGGAAACTGAGGCACTACACCAGCCCAGGGGAGCGGCCATCTAGCGTCCAGGGGGAGGTATTGCACTGTCCAGGGCTGCTCCCCCTGAATACAGTGTACAGGGGCGTCCCGACTGGGCATGGATGCCAGGCACCTGTCACAATATATATATATATATATATATATATATATATATATATATATACACAGTATATATATATATATATATATATATATATATACAGTATATATATATATATATATATATATATATATATAAAGATTAATAATTAATATATAAATATATATATATACTGAGTATACTTAATACATAAAATATATGGCACAATAACAAATCAATACATTTATGGTCACTACAGTATTTGGATTTAATAATCTTCATGTGGGAAAAGGCTGACTCGCATAAATAAGTAGAGCTGAATAATGCAGTCAAGGAGCTTTTGAATTTACCCGAGTGAAAAATGACGGCTGTCCAATTAAGTGCGATTTTAGTTCCCTCTCCTTTTTCTTTCTCAGATCGCTTTTCGGAAGGAAGTCAGTTTCGTAGTTTTTATGAACAGTTCAAAAGTGCCTTTCCACATTTGCCTTCTTTGGAATAGCAATGATAGATTGACAGATCAGACAAACGCACTTCGATTGTGAGAAAAAAAATCCTCTTCCAATTCCACATCCAGCCCATAATCTCCCCAAACAATTTTCTTTAAATACTTTCTTTAGTCAATATAAATTGGAAGGCGAACTAGATCACAGCCGGAGTTTTGCAGTAGCTTGCGCGTTTGATTATACATGTGGGATGACCATTGTGTTAGAAGAAAAGAGATCTCAGACTGGCTGCCCTGTATGTCAATTAAGTGGCAAATGCCATAGGGAGGATATATGATAGACTAACGTTTAAAAAAATTTTTTTGGAATGCAACGCAATCTACTTGCACTATCTTTGCGATCTACCGGTCGATCGTGATCGACACATTGGGCACCCCTGTTCTACTTCATCTTTTGAGACAATTCCGCCTCTTTGCATTACTCTCAATTATATGAGAAACAGCAATACAATAAGGAGTCTGAAGATGCTAACGGGAAATAATTCCCCGTCCCCCTAACTCTTGTTCTCAATATGTGGTTTCACAAAATGTTCATGACGCATTTGGAGCAATAAAACAAGAAATAAAAAAATCTTCGTTGCCTCATACTTGGTAAACCAGAATCCAAGTTTACCATTTTACTGTTTGTTCATTTGCATTCTTTGTAAGCAGATTTATTATACATTTTTTTAAAAAGTCATTATTCTTTGTAATAAGACTCAATCATGAACATAAAAGTTTGGGGAAGTGCAACTCTGCATACTTGAAAAGAAAATGGCAAATATGAAATAGTTTTTACAGACAGAAGTTCAAACGGAGCTGAGGTAGGATGTGATGGTGGCAGATTTATATCATGAGAACAGGAAGGGGTGGGATCTTCAGTGAGCCAGAACCGGAAGTGATGTCATCATTAGTCGGACTCTTGGGAGGCAAAAGGGATGTCGTTAAGAAGCGGATTCTGATGTGGGACTGCAGAGAGAGAAAAGGAGAGATTGCTACTGGATAGCGCCAACCCTTGAAAAACTCTTACTTTTGAACCTGTAAACTGTCTCCCATGTGCACGTGTGTGACACCATATAAATCAATTTAAATCAAATATTGCAATCAAGAAAAAATGTGAGAGGATTAAAAGAAATGCCTCTCCACAACTCTCCAGCCTGTACCCCTCTATAAAAGAGAGCAAGGGTATAAAAAAATCAGAATCTGGAGCATCGCAGTGACGGCAGGTTTTTGTTTCAAACACTCTCTTAATATTAACCAATTACTTCTGCTGAAATGGACTTTTCCTTAATTTTAGTGGTTGAAGGGGTTCAGTAAGAATTTACCTAAATAAAAACATCACAGACACTTTTATAGTTATAATAATAATTTGTTTCACCGTATATACTCTGGTAGAATAAACGTCACAAATACAAAACTAAAGTTTTGGGGACCGTTCCTGTATACAGTAATCCCTCGCTATATCGCGCTTCGACTTTCGCGGCTTCACTCTATCGCGGATTTTATATGAAAGCATAACTAAAAATATAACGCGGATTTTTCGCTGATTCGCGGGTTCTGCGGACAATGTGTCTTTTTACTTCCTGTATATGCTTCCTCAGTTGGTTTGCCCAGTTGATTTCATACAAGGGACGCTATTGGCGGATGGCTGAGAAGCTAACCAATCAGAGCACGCAGTTAAGTTCTCCTGACTGAGAAGCTAACCAATCAGAGCACGCAGGAGCTATGCAGTGTTAACCAGGAAGTCTCATCTGGCTCATTCAGCATCAACGTGCTTCGCTGTGTAAAGAGTTGTGCTCTTTAGTGTTTATCTTTGTGCATAGTCAAGCCCTTCATTATGGCTCCAAAACAATCTGCTACTGCTTCAGGGGCCGTGCCCAAGCGCAAGAAGAAGATGTTAACGATTGCCGAAAAGGTAAACGTTTTGGATTTGTTGAAGGCTACGATTCTTTTTATTTAAAAAGTAGGAAAGGAATATAAGATCTACGGCTGCAGTGTCCTTTTAACCAGGGTGCAAAACGAGTTGTAAGTGGATGTAATAAGGCAGTAGTCTGGATGGAATCTGCTTTAGGGATTTGGATTGAAGACTGCCAAAAGAAGAACAACGGCAGTGCTACACAATCGCCTGAAGTGGCTCCTTTACAAGGGCTGTAACGCTCTCCTTTGTTGTGCAGTAAAATTAAACTCATTGTTATCGGACAAGTCATCGTGTCATTGTTGGTGAGTAACCATAATCAATTTTCTTCTTACAGTGCTTAGTACATGTATGTATGTTTAGTGTCACTGTACACACATTTACTGTATACTATTTTTCTTGCAATGTACGTATTTATTGCTGGTGACCTGTCTATCGTAATGGCTGTCACATATGTGATATCGGAGACACTCAATATCTTTAAAATAATATTTAGGTTTTACTGTATATAAACAGTGTGTGTTTATATACATAATTTCAATGAATCTTACCTAATATCTAAGAGAATACAAAGGGATTATGCTGTATAACGCTGCGGGGAATATTTATAAACAGTGCGGGAGAGTTTATAAGGGCTTAAAATATATAAAAATAACCATACAAACATATGGTTTCTACTTCGCGGATTTTCACCTATCGCGGGGGGGTCTGGAACGCAACCCCCGCGATCGAGGAGGGATTACTGTATTGTCGTCCAGACAATATGAGAAAAATGCAGTGATTCAAAGTCTTGAAAGTACAATGAATGATTTTACTGATACAAAATGGCGGTTATATAGCAGAACAAAACATGTGACAGGAAATGGTTGGCATTGCAGCTGGAACCGGAAACGATGTCATTCTGATGAGCCGGATGTGAGGTGGTTTGTGGGTGCCGGAAGTGAGTCATCAAGGTTGGCCAGCAGTGACGTCATCGCGGCCATTTTGGAACCCGGAAGTTACTGGATTATTTTTCTTCTTGTTTTCTGTTGATGAAAGAGAGTTCAGGTAAACACAACGGGACAACCCCTTATCTCGCAATGTTTTACTCACCTTTAGGCTCTTTGACTGCCTCCTAATTGCACATGTGTGACAATACTCACGTTTAAGTTCTCCCGCAGAAAAGTGAGGGGTTGATTTTACCGTATAATTTCTGGTATTTTATAATGTTGCATGCAGAAAACTCATGCTATTGGTTCAAGAGATTATGATATGCTAACGCCCACCTGAGAGAGTAACCAAGGTAGCACACTGCCTTTTTTTCTATATATTGTGCCTACGTGACCACACGGTAATACCCAAACTATTCCGAAGTGACATTTGCACTGATTTGTGTTTTTTGTATCTCACCCCCTTATACACCTTTATCGTAAGATCATCCCTTATCTACGATGGAGCATTCAATCAAAAGAAAATATGAAGCTGGTTTTAAATTTAAAAGTCGTTGAAATGGCAAAAGAAATTGGAAACTACACTGCTGCCAGAAAATTCGATGTGTCTGAGAAACTGTTGCGAGATTGGAGGAAGCAAGAAGATGTTAAAATAAATAAATAAATAAATATAAATTAAGTGTCATATTTTTGAACGGGTGTATAAGTTGGGTCTGATTTAATGATCGATTTTTTGGGTTTCAAGACCCAACTTGTACGCGAGGATATACGGTATTTATAGGCACCTTTCAAGGCACATAAGAACACCTTAGAAAGTACATTAATAACAACAGTCACAACATAAAATTAGTAAAATATTACAGTACAATAAAACCAGAATAAATAGAATAATAAAACTGAATTTGAATTTATCAGCTAAAATTATTAGACAAAATAAGACAGCTTAAAAATTTGTTTTTTAAGACGAGATTTAAAGGCAGAAAGAGAGTCGATATAATGAATGTCTTGTGGGGTTCTAGAGTTGAGAGGCTAATCGACTGAAAGCTCTAAACCCCATGGTAGTCAAAAGCAGAAGGTACGTGAGATTCACTTG
The DNA here is from genome assembly GCA_026402145.1 of Polypterus bichir lapradei. Classification (NCBI taxonomy): domain Eukaryota; kingdom Metazoa; phylum Chordata; class Cladistia; order Polypteriformes; family Polypteridae; genus Polypterus; species Polypterus bichir. The sequence continues at coordinate 9,896,211 of JANRMT010062810.1, forward strand.
ACAGAGGCCCCAAATATTCTGTAATAACTCTAGCTAGGATGAAGCAATATGAACAAAACAACGTGCAATGTGCTCTTCAGTATAGGGAGCCTTGAACAAGCTGGGATGCCCCCGAGTCGGAATGATGAGGTATGTGCCAGATAGCCATCGTGACGTTTAACTTCCGTTCGCAATTTCTGGGTGCATACTACCCATACCCCTTCACTCAGTCACTTGACTTCTCTTCAGGATGGTGGTGTAGAGTATTGAGCAGCACTTCTTCATGGTGCGAACCAATTGGGTCATCAGTTTGTTTAAGCGATGTCAGAATCAACTGGATGATCGTGAGTTAACAGAAGGTTTACTTCCAGCAAGATGGAGGAACGTGTCAGACATCGGCAAGGAGGATGGCAGAAAATGAGCCCTTCTTCGGCAAAAGGGTAATTTCAAAAGGAGCTTTGGCCACTATGGTCACCAGATCTGACACCACCAGACTTCTTCTTTTGGGGTATGCTCAAAGGAAAAGTCTATCAGAACAAGCCTTGCACTGTGGAAGATTTGAAGGAAAACATCCAATGTGAACTTGCTTCTATTCCACCCCAAGACGCTTGCCGGTATGTTCAGGAACATGGAGTGCCGCATCAAAAAGTGTCTGGCAGAAAATGGAAATCACTTCCAGCATCGCATGTAATGCAATCGATTACACATATGTCAAGGTATAAGGTGTATTTTTTTTGGTTCAGATTGCTTCACCGTAACGGGAGTTACAACAGAATATTCGGAGTGAATCTCCCTGTATATTAAGATTGATAGAGGAAGAAGATCTAAGGATATGAGAAGGAATGGAGATGTGAAGAAGATCAGAAACATAAAGGAGGTGCCAGATTATGGAGGGTATTGTAAGTAATAAGCAGAATCTTAAAATCAAAGTTATATTTAATAGGGAGCCAGTGAAGCTGCTGAAAGCCTGGAGTAATGTGTTCTGAAGGAGTTCTGGTAATGATACGAGCTGCAGCATTCTGAATCAATTGTAGTTTGTAAAGGAGTTTTTGAGGAAGACCAGAAGGGACAGAATTACAATAATCAATATGAGATGTGACCAGAGCATGAACAAGAATAGCAGTGCTGGTAGCTGAAAGAGATGGGCATAAATGGCTGATATTACATAGATGGAAATATGCAAACCGAGTAACATTATTAATATGTGCCTCAGATTTTAAGCTCTTATAACCTGGGAGAATTATCAATAGTCAATGAAACATTATCATATTTATCCAAAATAGAACCCCTCTTTTATCACTAATAATAATTAAGAAAATAAGCAGACTGCACTACTGGTGCAATGACCATATGGGACTTCAAGACTCTGGAGTCCTCTATCCAAGGTCTGCAGATATTGTGAAGGAAACCGTTTTGTTTTGTAAACTTTTATTAAGTTAGTTGTCCAAAGCAAGGATTTTTCTTTATTGTTACACACAGACCATAGCTTAGAGGTTTGTGTGTAAACCTCGCTCGTTTCCAGACATGACCTTTTCTACAATTTCTTTGACAATTAACAATTCATCTATCTATCTATCTATCTGTCTATCCTGTTATAAAGAAACTCATGGGACCATAAAAATATTTAATTATAATGGAAATTTCGTTGTAACGAATTTGGGGAAAATACATATACTAGTGTGCCCAGGGTTGCCAGCAATTTACCATCTCTAATGGCAGTGGTGCAAGGACAGCTCCATAGCTGCTGTGCTGCATCTGGTAAATAGTAAACCAACAGCAAAGCAATTGGTTGTCCTCTGCAGGATGAGACTCACCGCATAATGTGTTTGTGTATTTAACACCGGGCTTTGACCTGCTATTCCTCATACTCTCCTGGTTTGCCACAGTGGTGATTCTTAGCCGCTGGTGGTGTTCTAATCTGATGATGAGAGCTAAAGCAGGACAATTGCATGTGTCGGGGCTCCTATCTTGAATGCTGAAGTAATAGCTCCATTAATAGACACCTCATTCCAAATGAAGTCTTGAGACTGCACCTGCCTTCTTTATACAGTAATAACGTACCTGTATTTTCGTTTGAAACCTGCACTCACCTTGCTGTCTCTCGTGCAACTCTGTGACCCAAGCTTGATAATATCCATATAAAAAAACAGCACTTCTTGTGCAAAAGTGTTTTATTTGAAAATGAGAGGTTAGATGTAATTTTTTTTCTTTAAATAAACATATAGGTATGAATACAGAATGAAAACAAGACATTAGATTTAACTTTTTTAACAGAAATACAGTTATGAAAATGCAGAATGAAAACAAGAGATTAGATGTAACATTTTTTTATAGAAATACTAGGGGGCTTCACTCGCCAACCCCCGATTTTGTTTTTCCGGATATGCACTTTTAAGATTTTTTTTTTTCTTTGAATTGTTGCTATTTCATTAGTTTCACTTTTATTTCAGAACTTCGTAAAAACAATATTTGGAATCTTTCGAGTCCCAACATGCTGAATCTTTTAAATGAGGTCCGTGAGACACGTGTTTAATGACTTTGTACCATAATTCAGGATAGGTTTGTCTGTTTGGAATTTCAGCACAGACAAAACGATCTTCATCATCAGCAGTTAATAATTTTTTTTTGCAAAGTAACCAATAAATGCATGTGAGGTAAACTGCATTTTTGAAATTCTCTGACTTAAACTTCAAAGCCTTACACTATTTACGTACTTCTGACATATCACCTATGTCCATATATTCGATCTCTATTTGCCTTTTTGTTATTTCTCCGAGTAATAATTAGTTTCTTTGCGCTCAATGCGATCTTTACTTTTTGTTTTGACAGTGTCGTTTTTTTCTGCTTTCATATTCTGTATAATTGCTCTGCATGTGTTTCGCACCTACGTTTTTTTGAGTCTTTTAAATTCCAGTTTTCATTATCTCTAACCTGCTCTGCATGTGTTTTGCCCCCTTGTTTTTTAACCTCTTTATGACGTTTTACTTTGTTTTCTACTCTGTCTTTTATTTCTGACCTCGCTTTGTCCTGCTTTTTTTTCAATGACACCTGGTCCATGGTGATTATTTTCCCTTTTTCAAGTAATAATTTCCATTTGTTTGCGCTACTGTGATCTTTACTTTCTCTTTTTTATACTTTCTAATTTTCCTACTTTCATATTCTTTAAATTTCTCCACCTGTGTATTGCGTCAACATTTTTTTTTTTAGCCTTTCATAATCTTTAACCTGCTCTGCATGTGTATAGCGCCAACGTCCGGATTGGACCTGCTTTTTTTTCAATTCCACTTGTTCTGGGTTGATAATTACTTTCCTTATTTTCTGAATTTGCACCTAGCTTATTCTTTTTCTTTTTTTTTACTCCAATGCTTTTGAGTCTCTTTTCTCTGCGTTGCTTTCTTCTTTGCTTAGTTGTCTACGCTTCATTTATAACATATTGTCCTTATATGCTTTATATGCACTAAGAGCCCTGGATCTGTGTGTCCAAAGCCAAAACACGACTGAGTGTATTGCTGCCCATGGTCTTATTTCATATTGGTTGTAAGTAGGGTGTGTCTTGAAAGAATCTCATGTTCTAAGTCATCGCGAGACGGTCCTAGGTCAGTGTCTTGGCACAAAGTCTCATGTTTAAGGTCCCGCAAGACGCTCCGTGGCCAATCTGTCTCGCAGGTCTTTTAAGTGTCTTCCGTGATCTTCACGTGAAGATCACATCTTGTCGCCCTAGTGTTTCCCTCCAGGATTGTTTTTAATAATAGAGAGACAGGTATGAAAATATAGAATGAAAAAGAGACGTTGGATGTAACTTTTTTAATAGAAATACAGGTATGATCATAGAATGAAAAGGAGACATTGGATTTAACTTTAATTTATAAATACAGAATGAAAATGAGACGTTAGAAATGCAGGTATGAACACAAACTGAAAATGAGACGTTGGATGTACCCTTTTTAAATAAAAATACAGGTATGAATACAGAATAAAAATGGACTGTTAGATGTAACACAACTACACATGAGGATGCTAGGTATGCATTTGGCTATGTGTATGTTGTATTGCCTAATTTAGACTGGAGATTTAGCAACAGACTATTGCTTTCTTTGAGACAGCCTGTTGCAGGGTTCCTGAGACTCAGTACAGAAATTGTAGGTGCGGCATTAAGTATTTTTTGCATCAGTGTACTATCTTTGGTTACCATTTTCTGCCCAGAAAAGTATGTTATACTGAAATTTACATTTCTTTAAAAGGAAATTCATTGTATTTGTTACTCTGAAAATTTCATTACTTTGCTATTCACTATAACAGGATTTGACATCTATCTATCTATCTATCTATCTATCTATCTATCTATCTATCTATCAAGCATCTGCTGAGCATGAAGCACATTGCAGAAGGCAATTAAGTAATGGAGAACGATAATGAATAAGAAGACAAGATGCTGAAACATATTTAGTGCATTTACATGCACACACAAAACAGCGATAAGGTAAGTAAACCGGTTAAGGCAGAATCCCATTTTTTTCATGCACAAGTACCCTTATTAGAGTTCTCCTTTTGCAAAATGCTCCGATGTTATTAAACTGTGCGAAAAAAGAGTTCAATGTCATCCTCGGCCTAAAACAAGCATGTAGCCTGGGATAATTTTCTTGTGTTTTCTAAATATGTTTAGTCCTTCATGTGCAGTGAAGTAACTAATATTCATTCCATTTTTATACCCTCGACCTGATCCAGAGATGATTAACGGTATGAAGCCTGGTTGCTGTCTAACCTGATCCCACTGTTTCAACATATCTATGGCACATAACTATATGAACATTAAACTGACACTTTATTAATGTGTTTCCATTACTGGATTTCACTTAGCACGCTCTTCTGCTTGGCTGTATGATTGAACCCTGCAAAGGACTGTCATACCAATATGTTTGTTCTTGCCTTATGCCCAGTTACGTTTGTTCTTGCCTTATGCCCAGTTCTGTTGTAATTCTAATAACACAGGTATTATTACTGTAGTAAATATTGTGTTAGGTTACTCATTATTTTAAAAAGTAATCAGACTATTTAACTCATGTTACTTTAATTGTGTTAATCCTTCTGTTCCTGAGATTGTGCTAATGAGCTTAGCACTGTACGTTCAGCTGATCATTATAAATTTAACAATTTCTGAAATATTGAGACATTATTTCTGGCAGGAGATGGAAAAATGCGATCGTCTGAACATCTGCAACATTATCTCCCATTATTACCCATGTCTGCTGAAAGCATGAACAAAGCAAACACAGGCACAGAATGAGAGAGTGCAACCAATGTGCACAGACTACAAAATCCTTTACAGTAACCCAGTTAAGGGTTTACACGGCCACATAATCCGATTATTCGTGCAGAAATCTACCTCTGTTAATTAGGTTTCTTTAAGGCCAATAACCCTAATTCTCTAATAAGGGTCTACATGGCATTCTAGAAATCAGTTTTATGTAAATAACTGGGTTATTGAATTGTATGTAAATGCAATGAATGTAACGTATGAAGACGCACTCAGAATAGTGAAGAAAGTGAGAATGAGGCTGAAACTGCAGTCTGAATGTAGCCTTCGACTCTTGAAGATACCAAAATAGTTCTCAAAAGCGAAGCCACAGGTAACCAGTTGTAGTACCCAAAATCACCATCTATATGAAGGAACCAGAAAGACTTTTTAATTATTTAGATTCATAACAGGCTCCTTAAATACTATGAAGCATATGATAACAGATTTGTGAACTATCAATAGTTTCTTGATTTTAGGAAGACACTTGCTACTGCATACAAAAACACAGGCTAAGTTTATTGTTTTTTTATCTGTTGGTATCCTGCTAGGCCACCTACTATTCACTCCTAAAAGTAATGGTTCTTTAATGGCACTTTAGGGTTCTTTACTGGATTGTGTGGTTCATTGAATGAACAATTGCTTTACAAAGCACCATTTCATTCTAGGAAGGGTTCTTTCCATATGAATTTGGTTCTTCATGCTTTGAAAAAGCTTCCTAATAAGTAACCCTAACCCAAAAAATTCTTACCCACTTGACCAAATTCCGAAACTAACCACCACAACTTGGTTATGGTTCTTTATTTGGTTGTGTGGTTCCTCAAATGAACTATTATTTGACAAAGCACCATTTCATACTAGGAAGGGTTCTTTGAATATGAAGTTGGTTCTTCTTACTTTGAAAAATCTTCCTCATATGTAACCCTAATTCTAACACTAACCCAAACATTCTTACCCAGTATATATACAACCTTAACATAACTCTTACTGGTTCAATAGGGAGAGAAAATGAACAGAGAGAATCTGGCCTCAAAAACTACAGCACATTGTCAAAAAAGCTAAAAATGAGGGGACCACAGGTAATAAACAATTTCCAAAAAAAAAAAAAATAGTGAAGATGGTCCATGCATCTCTGGGCACCCATGGGACCAGAAACAATCATCTTAAATTTTAGAGATGTGAACAAAGCCTATGGGAACTTCCTTTTTCTGTAACCTAAGCATAACCCTAAAAGTGACATCTTGAATGTATGGTAGGCTACTTAGCAGGACAGTACCAGATTAAACAAATGTGGACTTATCTTGTATTATTGTGTAAGCTAATGTCCTTAAAAAATCATGAGCCATTGGTATTTCACAAATTTGTTACCATCTAGTCATGGCTATTTTGTGTAGGGAGCTTGGTATGGATCTAAATAAGTAAAGGTTCTTTCTAGAACTTTCATGTGGACAGTTCTTTTGGCACTCCAAAATGGTTCAATTATGGCATCGCTCTGAAGAACCACCCTGAATCAATAAACTTCTAGGCGTGAATGTAAACCGGTCTGTAAGAGCCATTTTCCTAGTTATATAGGATTCAGAAATATTTTACTAGATTACAATGCATAATCTATGAGAGGTTCCTAAAACCCCCGTAAGTTGAGTGAAATTGGTATATTCTTGCCATTTCTAATAGCTTTGGCTAAACATTATTCTTTAGTTAGTGACCAGCCTTGCCATGTGTAAGGTGTAAAAGGCATATGGTTTTAAACCGTGCCTGCACATGTTTCTACGTGCCAACGGGTCCACGGGCCTTTTGAGTGTGTAAAGTAACTTGTAAAACAGCACTTATTTAAGTGTTGAGCCGTACATTTAAAGCATACAGAAGAAGAAACTAAGAATCTTTAAGTATATAAGAAGCTAAGAATCTTTAAGTATAGAAAGAAGAACTAAAGAACTATTAAGTACAGAAATAACAAGTTTCTCAAGAAAAGCTAAGCTTAGAGAAGATACATTTTTCCCTTTTTTTTGCCTTTTATTCTATGTGCGTAACTATTTTTTTTTATTCTTGTGTGGATTATTTGCTTTTAACTTTCACCAAATATTTTTTAAACAAACTTTTGGACTGAGAGATTTCTTTCGGCACGCGTTTTACCCGTGCTTGATCTCGCCTTATACTTCAGCGGCCACACGGTCCTTATGTTTTTAGCTACTGGATTTTTTACTAACAAGAAGCAGGTAGTGAAGGTGAGGGTCAGCCCTCTAAGTCTATCCCCATTAGTATGGATACCCCATAGGGTTGTTTTTATCCTGTTATTTTAAACCGATCAGCCACATTAAAAGCACTGCCAGGTGAAGTGAATCACATGGTTTGTCTCGTTACAATGGTATCTGTCTTAAGGTGGCATATATTATGCAGCAAGTGGACAGACAGCTCTTGAAGGTGATGTTTTGGAAGCAGGAAGAACGGGCACACGTAAGGATCCGAACGTCTTTGATAAATTGTCAAATTGTGATGGCCACACAACTGGGTCATAGCATCTCCAAAACAGCAGGTCTTGTGGGGGTATTCCCAGAGTGCAGTGGGATTCGTAACTACCAAAAGTGATCTAAGGATGGACAACGGGTAAAATGGCAACAGGGTCATGATGCGTGTGGGGAGCAAAGGCCAGCCTGTCTGGCCTGCTCCCAAAGAAGAGCTACTGTAGCTAAAGATTGCTGAAAAATTTAACACTGGCCATGAGAGAAAGATGTCAGGACAAAGTGCATATGGGGCTGTGTAGCCACAGACCAGTCAGAGTGTCCATGATGGCCCATGTTCTCTGCCAAAAGTGCCTACAATGGGCATGTGAGCATCAGTACTGGACCATGGGGCAATGGAATAAGGTAGCCTGGTCTGATGAATCATGTTTTCTTTCAGATCATGAGGACAGCCAGATGCATGTGCCTGAGAAAAAAGCAAGCCAACAAATGTAGCGTGATGCTCTGGGCAATGATCTACTGTGAAACCTTTGCTGTTGACATTCATGTGGATGTTACTATGACACGTACAGCCTATCTAAAGATTCCTGCTGACCATGTCTTTCTGGCAATAGTATTGCCTGATGGAAGTGGCCTCTATCAGCAGGATAATATGCCCTACCACACTGCAAAAAATTGTTCAGGAATATGACAAAGAGGTCAAGGTGTTGACTTGGCCTCCAAATTCCTCAGATCTCAACCCGATTACATCTGTGAAATGTGTTTTAAAACCAATTCTGATCCGTGGAGGCCTTACCACGCAACTTACGAGACTTAAAGGATCTGCTACTAATGTCTTAGTGCAAGATAGCACAGGACACCTTCAAAGATCTTGTGGAGCCCATGTCTCGACGGGTCAGATGTGTTTTGGTGGCATGAGGGGAACCGAAACAATATCAGACGGGTTGTTTTAATGCTGTGCCTGATTTGTAAATTTTTTGTACAAAAACTACTACATTTTGCAGGTGGATTCTTTAAGACTAGTCAGATTTTCTAATGACACCGCCGCCCTTGTGGGCTACATCACAAGCAATAATCAGACAGAATGCAAGAATCAAGGCAAGTCAATGTTGGGAGAATGCACTTGTACAGTGCATTGCCGCACCCACTACACTATGAAACAACTCAGGATCCCGGTTGGCAACCCCCCAAGCATACACGCGGTCCAGTCCCACCCTCCGGAAATGACCCTCTATCTCCCGCAGCCAGGTGTTACGTGGGTGACCCCTTGGCCTGGTCCAGCAACTCGTTGTCCCCAACAATGAGGATCTTACGAGCTGGATCACCCTCGGGGAAATGCGCCACATGGCCGTAGTGCCGTGACTGACACTCCCTCACAATGCAGGTAATGTGCCTCATTCGGGACTCCATGAGCAACACAAAGTCGAAACAACGGTACCCAAGGACTTTTTGGAGAGACACAGTACCAAAGGAGTCCAGTCTTCATCTCAGATCACTGGATAACGTCCATGTCTCAACACCATATAGCAAGACAGGAAGCACCAGGATTCTAAAGACTTGGACCTTTGTCCTTTTGTTGAGATATTGTGAGCGCCACACACCCCTTTCCACCGACGTCATGACCCCCCCATGCTCTCCCAATCCGTCTACTGACTTCATAGGAAGAGTCACTAGAGACATGGAAATCACTGCCAAGGTAAGTAAACCTCTTGTCAAGGTTGACACTCTCTCCGCAAACAGACACACTGCTGATGGCTGTGCCCAAGAAGTTATTAAAGGTATGCAAGAATGGAGTAATAAAATTTGTCCAAGGACAAAGCCTGATCTGGAATTAAGGGTCAAGAAACAATAGAGTTATTAGTTCAGTCCAAGCAAGGCAGAAAATCAGCACTTAACTTTTGATATCAAAATCCTGATCATAGACGAATACTTTCAAGTTCCTTGGCAGAACAACTTCCAGTAGTCTAATATGGGAAATGGCCACTTATGATCAAGTGAGATCTCCAGAATCTGTTCTTTCTGACACATTTAACTCTTTCAAGGTGTTGTTAGAAGAGTAGAAGATGGTTGTCGAAAACAGTTGACATTAAGTGGCAGGTGCCTAAACATTGAGAAAAGATTTCTAGAATATGATTATTTTACCCACTAGATGGCAGCATAGACTGTGAGATGAACTGACTTAAATATTGTGGCAGTTCTATACCTATTCTTGAAGTGGAAGCAAATTACTCTTTCAATTGCAATACAGTGATATTTGGACACTGGAAACTGTCAACACTCAATTGAACTGGGGGGTTTAGGAAGGGATCCCCTGTTGAAAATTCTCAGACTGGTTTGTGCATTCACTGGTAGTCTAAAAACAGTTGCCAAGACAGCAAACTGTGGATCAATCATCACAAGATAGTGAAAGTTGATTGAAAAAAAGTGGGGATCATCCTTGAAGACTTTCAAAGAGGTGTTGGTACTTACCGTCCCCACTTCAAACACATCATCTCTAAGATGACAGCGGTCATATCTGACAGAGCATGCTGCACAACACCTGGTGCCTCATGCATATCACCGTGTGTAGAAATGGAACTAAAAGTGCAAATGTCTCATGATTCAATATTGGTGCAACTTCAACTTGATCCCCCGGTTACAAAACTTTTGATTGATTTTTTGACTACACATTTTCTCCCAGTTGCCCTCTGTTATTGTGCTAGAACATCTAGCATAACAAGGGGTGTTTCTATTCCAGCCATAACCTTCCATCTTAATGTCAAGGGCACAAGAACAATCCAACAACAACATCTTGCTTTACAAAATGAACAAAATAAAGAGAAAAATATAAGAATAAGATTAGGCAATATAAATAACAAAGAATAATGTAAGGTATGCTGGCCAGGGATGACAGAAAGAACAAAAAAAAACTCCAGAGGGCTGGAAAAAAAATCTGCATGGGTTCCCAGGCCACAAGGCCACCAAGCCCCCATTGGGCATTCTTCCTAACATAAATGATCTCAATCAGTCCTCATGGTTTTCAGGCTTCACATGGAAGAATTAGACAATGATGGTCATGTGGACATCTGGCCTTCCATCCATTAGTGTAGGGACTGCCCTGAATAGGTGGCGGGGGTGCAGATCGTCACCTCAGAAAACCGGAAAAAGAACATCAGACAAAGTAGGGGTTACTACGGATTTTGGAGATATGATAAAAAAATAATAATTAACTACATATACAGAAAATCAGGGTAACACTAAAATTAAGCTATGAAAAAGCCATATCCTCCCCTCCAGTCTTTGTCAGATAGGTAAACTGCAGCTGGTCCCGGTGGTCTACGACAAGAGGACTCATTATCATATAGTCATATAGTTTCATGATGTGAGACGTAAATGCCACTAGTCTGTGATCATTAGGTGAAGAGGTGCTTGCCTTCTTTGTAGCAGGAACAATGCAAGATGTTTTCCAAAGTAGCGCCACTTTCTGAACCCTTAGAGACAGACTGAACAGGTGATAGATAGGTCAGGTCAGCTCGGGTTGGGGAGCATGCTCTGATTACCGCACCCACCACAGTACAAAATATCTCGGGATCTCAGCTGGCAATCTCTCAGGCATACATGCAGTCCAGTCCCATCCCCTGAAAATTACCATCTATCTGCCATAGCCAGGCCAAAGGGACACCCACATAACACCTGGCTATGTCAGATAGATGGTAATTCTGCCATAACAAGGCCAAGAGGACACCCATGTAACACCTGGCTATGGCAAAAGTACCATCTATCTGCCATAGCCAGGTGTTACGTGGATGTTCCCTTGGCCTGGTCCAGCCACTCGGGTCCTCAACAATGAGGATCATCCTCGGGGAATTGTGCCATATGGCCGTAGTGCCGTAACTGACGCTCCCTCATAATGCAGGTAATGTGCCTCATTTGGGAATCCATGAGCAACTGCTCATTCAACACAAAGTCAAACCAGCGGTACCCAAGGATTCTCCATAGAGACACAGTACCAAAGGAGTCCAGTCTTTGTCTCAGGTCACTGGAAAGCATCCATGTCTCACTACCATATAGGAAAACATGGACCAATAGAACTCTAAAGACTTGGACCTTCATCCTTTTGCACAGATATTGGGAGCGCCACATTCCAGTGACCTCATGTCTCCCCATGCTCTTCCAATCTGTCTATTGACTTCATAGGAAGAGTCTTCAGAGACATGAATGTCACTGCTGAGGTGACTAAACCTCTCGACGTGGTCGACACTCTTTCTTTAGACACACACATTGCTGATGGCTGTGCCCAAGAGGATCTTGGTTTTTTAACTAGGACACTCGAGAGCCCCGATCAGAGCCTCTGCAAAGATCACAACATTGTCAACAAAGTCAACATCAGTGAATCTTTCTTCAGCAACAGATGCCCCACAGCCACTGGACCTCATGACTCTGCCCAACACCCAATCCATGTAAGCACTGAACAGAGTAGGAGCAGAACACACCTCTGACCCCTAACCCTAACCCCAAATCAACTGGGAGAACCACAGAGATTCCGCACACCACTCACATTACGAGTATACAGGCCAGCCATGACATCTAGCAACTTTGGGTGGATCCCGCAAAGTCTCAGGATATCCCATAGGGCAGCTCAATCAACTGAGGTGAACGCTATACAAAAATCAACAAAGGCTGCAAAGAAATTCTGCCGTTATTTGCATTTGCACTGTATGAGAACCCTCAGTGCCAGGTTGCAGTCAAATGTAGTCTTCTTAGGTGTAAAACCAGACTGCTCCAGTCGCTGGTAGGTGAGCAAGTGATCACAGATCCTACTGAGGATGACCCTTGGCAAGTACCTTACATGGCACTGAGAACAGTATTATCCCCCTGTAGTTGCCGCAGTCCAGGCAATCACCCATCCCTTCCCCTTCCAGATCAGTCCAGTTCAGTTTTCCAGTCTATTGCAAAGTTTGCTTCCAATGCCAGGAGGACAGCCTTACCACCAACCTGGAGAAGTTCACCCTGGATACCACAGATCCCTGCAGCCTTCTCTACCCTCAGCTGGTTCACCAACTGTGCGTTCTCAATGAGATTTGGTGGTTCAAAGCTAATTGTAGGATCAGCCTCAAGACCTGTTAACCCAGACATGTCCAACGTCCTAGCCATTCATTATCCAACCCACTATATCCTAACTACAGGGCACGGGGGTCTGCTGGAGCCAATCCCAGCCAACATAGGGTGCAAGGCAAGAAACAAACCCCGGGCAGGGCGCCAGCCCACCGTATGTCCTAGCCAGAGGATCACCTTTAAACAGCTGCTCAAAGTATCCAGCCCAGGAAGTCACAACTGCAGCATCATCCGTAAGGACCATTCCATCACCTGCACTGTCTGGACAGATTTGGATGAGAGTAATGTTTCGATTCCCCTGTAAGCAGGATGTGGGTCACTGGCCATAGATGGTATGTCACTTGCTTACAGATTCTTCTAACAAACACCTCCTTATTTTCCCTCAGAGCCCTCGCAGCCATCATTCTCAATTCCCAGTACAGACCAGAGTTACCATCAAGTTGTGTGCTTCAACAACTCTCAATTATAGTCAGGGTGTCCTGAGAGATGAAACAGTGCCATTGGTCGCATTGAAGTCCTAGTTGTGTTTAGTTCTTGTTTAATCCTTCCTTCTTTGATCTGGTCGTGGATGTGTTGAATAATGGGATAAAGGAGCAATCCCCCAGTGCAGGTATCTGGAAGGTTTTGCTGAGGACAATGTGCTGTGTAGCACTAGGATGGAGAAAGAGGCAAGGAAGCTAGAAGAATGGAGAAGGTAGAGATTTGAAGATAAATAGGAAAAGGAAGACAGAATCTATGAGGTTTAATGATGATCAGGATTCAGGAGAGTTCTTGAAAACAGAGGATATGTTTAAATTGCTAGGATCAAGAAGGAGAGTTAAATGCAGAGATAACCAATAGAGTGCAGTGTGAATGGAACAATTGGAAGAAGGTATCAGGAGTACTGTGTGATTGAAGAATTAAAGCAAAGGTAAAATCTGAAGTTTTTAAGACAGTGATATGACCAGCCATGATGTATAGAGCTGAAACATGGACAGTAAAGCGAATACATGAGAAGCTGGATATGGCAGAAATGAGAATGTTGAGGTGGATGTGTGGAGTTACAAAAATAACAGAATAAGAAATGAGACAACAAAAAGGTGGGAGAGATATTTAAGAAAGTACAGGAAAGTAGATTGAAGTGGTATAGACATGTTATGAGGAGAAACCATGAAGATGTGGGCAAAAGAGTGATGGGAATGGAAGTCCAGGGGAAGAGAAAGCGCGGGAGGCCAAAGCGGAGGGGGGTGGATAAAGTAAAAGAAGCTGAGACACTCTATTGACAATAGAAGGGTTGGGGTGTTCCACAAAGCATCAAGTGGAAATGACACGCAATCAACGTTTAAGGGGTTTGGGGAATTGGAGACCCCTGTGAAGATCTGGGCCACTAAAAAATTAAACACAATCAAGAAGCTTTGTCCCCCAGTAACACCTGCATTGCAGTTCAAAAATCGATGCGCCACACAGTTATAATTGCTGCACTGCTGCCAGGACTGCCAGCATCAGAGACAGTCTGAGTGCAAGTTGCATCCAATTCAATCCCCTTGTGCCCCCTGGCAAAAATGTCAAACAAATCTTGAAATCAGTGACGTTTCATGATTAGGCTTTGCACAGAAATTACTTCTAGACCTTTCCCTTCTCTAAAGATCATTGCAAGTTTCCTCTAAAAAAATTATTTGCCTTGACAAATGCTCCACCCACAGCAAGGAACCCATGAAAATATGCATTTCTGCACTTAATTCACAGGTGACAATTGCACATGCAATGCTTGATTCTCTTCATATCACAGAACAGAAGCACTAAGTAATAACTTCCAAATGACAGTATAGTGTGAGACATTGATTGCACCATAATAAAGTCAGACAACGTTCCTCACTCAGATTTGTTGATTTGTGACACAGCCTTCCTCTCTGTCACACCCTCTGAAATGCCATCTCTGAAAGGCATCACATGTTGGGAACCCCCTGCACTAAAACCAGATTAACTACCTAATTTGTTCACTTGTATTTTGTTACTATGTTTTCTTTACTGCTTAGCCAATCACAGCATTTGGTAGGTTGAATATACCGATGTCACTACAACAATATGAACTGGTAATCTTATCACAGTCTCAATGTGCAGGAACAGACAGAAGCACAAGTATGTATATTCCATACAGATATCAAAGTACCTTCTTTTCCATTCTTAACATAATATGAGATGCCACACATATAATTAGAAATTATCTTGGGATGTCAAGTTTGAACAGAACAAGTTCCAATCAAAGAGTGGGTACTGTTCCACATGTTTTTCTGCTAATTTGTACATGACTGTAATTAACCTTTGGTCTCTATTGGTTTGTGCTTACAGGGTTCAGTCATGGGTCTTAAAAGTTTTGGATATCATTAATATTGCAAAAACAGAATAGCAATGTTTACTTTTTGTACAATTACAAGTTTACAAGAATTTAACTGATTAACTGTTTTACGCACTTGCTCTGTCAGTGATATTCCTCCACAATATCTCCCTCTCCTTGGCTGCTGCTGCGTTGCTCCTCTTTTGGAGGGGAAGCTGATAATCTTCATGCTCTGCCTCCAGTGCCTCTTGGTCTGCTGGCATGAAGGTGGTTCCCTTTGTTTCTCAGACTTGTAGTCCATTGCTGATTGGCTGTTAAAGGCTTCACTCATAAGGGTTTATAAGTAACACCCTTAGAGTGTGTTAATCAGGATCAGGTGAAGTGGTGGCTCAATGGCAAAGGATCTGTACTGGTTTCTGGAAGGTTGCTCGTTCCATTCTCTTACTCTGTTGGGCCATTGAGGAAAGCTCTTAACCTGAATATTGCTCCAGGGGTGTTCGCTGTAGAGTTGCTGACTCTGCGCTCTTACTCCCAAAGGTCACGCAAAAAGACAATTTCCCCTTAAGAATTAATAAAGTATACCAAATTTAAAAAAAACGCTCCGGGAGGTTTGAAGCCAAATGTTCTGGCATAAATCACACTATAGCAAGCTGGGATTTGTTTTGAAATGCAACATTATCTAATCTGTCTTTCTGGAACAGAGCACTGGTTGTTTTCATTCATAACAGTAAAGAAAAATACCAGATAAACCAGGGACTCTTTGTCATATCTAGCAGAGGCTTTTTTGTCTTATTCAATTGAGGCTGTTTTGTCTTATCCATGGGATGCTTTTTTGTCTTTTTCAGAGAGCCTGTTTTGTCTTATGTGTCAGAAGCTGTTTTCATCCATTCAGCCGAGGTCGTTTTGTCTTATCTAGCAGAAGCTGTTTTGTCTTATTCAGCTGAGGCTGTTTTGTCTTATCCATGGGGGGCTGTTTTGTCTTATCTAGCTGAGGTTGTTTTGTCTTATTTAGCTGGGGCTGTTTTGTCTTTTTCAGAGAGGCTGTTTTGTCTTATCTGTCAGAAGCTGTTTTGTCTTTTTCAGCTGAGGCTGTTTTGTCTTATCTAGCAGAGGCTGTTTTATCTTTTTCAGAGAGGTTGTTTTGTGTTATCTAAAAGAGGCTGTTTTATCTTATTCAGAGAGGCAATTTTGCATTTTCCAGCAGAAGCTATTTTGTCTTATCCAGCAGAGGCTGTTTTGTGTTTTCCAGCGGAGGCTGTTTTGTCTTATTCAGTGTAGACTGTTTTATCAAAGTACCATAACTGCAAAGATTTTCTTGGCTTCTCGCTTGAAATTTGATTTTTCTATCACCTTTGCATCTTGGCAATTTTTCAATCTTTCTCTCGTAGAACACTCAGCAGTGGTGATCAATGGGGCATCTGAATAATGTATGACAAAATGGTGTGCTTTTGTGGAAATTCGGCCTGCGATTTCTTAAATTCTGATATGGAGGGGTCTAATATTTGGGCTGCATTTACCTCTGAGGTTCTTCTGGGATGCTTTCTTTTTACATTTTTAATAGGGTACATTTTGTTAGATAGATAGATAGATAGATAGATAGATAGATACTTTATTAATCCAAAGGGGAAATTCACATAATCCAGCAGCAGCATACTGATACAAAAAACAATATTAAATTAAAGAGTAATAAAAATGCAGGTAAAAACAGACAATAACTTTGTATAATGTTAACGTTTAACCCCCCCCCCAGGTGGAATTGAAGAGTCGCATAGTGTGGGGTCTCCTCAGTCTGTCAGTGGAGCAGGACAGTGACAGCAGTCTGTTGCTGAAGCTGCTCCTCTGTCTGGAGATGATCCTGTTCAGTGGATTCTCCATGATTGACAGGAGCCTGCTCAGCGCCCGTCACTCTGCCACGGATGTCAAACTGTCCAGCTTCGTGTCTACAATAGAGCCTGCCTTCCTCACCAGTTTGTCCAGGTATGAGGCGTCCCTCTTCTTTATGCTGCCTCCCCAGCACACCACCGCATAGAAGGGGGCACTCGCCACAACCGTCTGGTAGAACATCTGAAGGGGTTGTATTTTTACTGTTATTATTGCATTTATGGCTGTTTTCTTTTGATTTTTTTTAGAATCCTGTTGGTGCCATTATTTCTATTTCTCATTAAACTTCAACAAACATTTTATCACAAAAAGAAAAAAGAAAAATACCCCAAGAACCTTTACATCTTTGGTGTTCATTACAATGAAAAGGGACACTTTAATATTATCATAGTTATTATTTCATATAAACTGAATTCAGTTTATGGTCAATATTCCTTAAAGTACAATAAGAAAATATCTGTTGGGTGTCTAATTAGAGCATAACTCGCGAAAGAGACACACGCACACACGAAAAAGAGAGAGAGCAAGAGAGGGAAGGCTGGACGCATAAGGTAGACAAGGCTTGTTTTTGTTTCCAGTTCTGTTTACAGTGATCGGTTCATAGTGTGCATTGTGGCAATGTCACTTTTCTTGGTGGTTTATTAAATTATGGATTTTTCATATGTTCATTTTTTTTCCCTGTGCTTAAAACTCATTAAAAAAAGTGCTTTTAGTGAGCAGTTCCTAGCACTATAGCGCGAACTGTTGCAGTGTTAGTTTTCTCTGTTGTTCAAGGTTTTCTCAGTGTTATTCAATGTTTTTACATTTAGTTTACTATTACGCTGTGCATTCTATGGTGTAATTAACTATATTTGTGCTTAAAAACTAAAAAATATATATATTTACATACAGTTCGTAAGGTCTGGAACGGATTAATTGTATTTACATACAGTCCTATGGTGGAAATTGCTTCAGTTCACGACCAAATCGGTTTACGACCAGAGTTTTGAAATGAATTATGGTCGTGAACCGAGGTTCCACTGTACATGCATGACAGAGTTAACAGGTTAACAACCATTAATAGACCACAACAGAGCTGTAAAATGAGTTCATGATTTTAACAGGACTCTTGCTACATACAATAACAAAGGTTAAGTTCAGTTTTACTTGATTTGTTGTACCCTGTTAGACATACTATATATTAAAAAATTTTATTTTGTCCACTTACAGTATTAAGAACTTTTGCAGAGCTCAAACAGCCAAATTCATATCTGGAAACCCTTCCCAGAGTGAAATAGTTCTTTGTTAGGCAAGGGTTCTATAAGAGCCACATATCCCTGTAAAGTGCCTTTAAACAACTAAGAGTTTAACTCTTACAGTGTTAAAGTAACTGTTTAAGAGTTGTTCCATTTTACACTAAAAATGCTTATTTAGCACATATATACAAACCTCGAGTTGCTAGCGACCTATAACGTTATGATTACAACTCTCACTAGGTCATACAGTGTGAATGCAGTTCCCCAGGTATGTCTTGTTCATTTTATTGGTAATGATTTACTATCAGAAATATGCCAAAGTAGTTTACCGAAAACATGTAGGGTCGCTAGTGACCCTAGATGCAGTAAAGAGTCAATTTTTTCAATCACATTTTAATTTCTTTGTGTATCTATATTTTCATTACAATTGCATTTCCATCTTGTTACTTTTTACGTAGTCATTTACAAGTTTACAGAGATAAGAAAAATATGGTACTTTTATAGGCAGCGTAAACTGCTGAAAGATCTTCTGCAGTTGATAGCAGATTACAAGTCAGAGAGAAACAAAGTGTAGACGGACACTTTGGATAGTGAATGTTGTGGGTAGGAAATTGCAGAAGAGCAGAGCTCAGACAAGGAGGAAGATAATGAAGATGAAGGCGGCAATAAACTGCTGCAGCTGTGAAACAGAGTGAGGTGCATCACCCAAAACAGCTTCTTATAAAATCAAAAGCTGACAAAAAACACAGAAGATGTTGTATTTCTATCATTTTGCTTATTATTTAGACATGAATGAGTTTTGAAAGTTAAAAGGTGCCGTGATTATGATTGGAAGTCTTTGAAAGAGACCCTTTCGATGACTTCAGATGACGAGTCAGAGAGAGACTGGGAGACAAACGATGAACAACAGATTAAGACAGTGCAGAGTGACTCTTCTGATGCCACCAGATCCTGAAAGTTTGGGTGAGGATGAGAAAGCAGCTGTAGCACCTGCACCAAGAGAAGCAGTACAAGTCACATTACCTAAAATAGCATCTTACAGGAGCAAAAGTGGATAAAAAACACAATGTGTCCAGTATCAGTGGACTGAAAAACAGATGATAGCTGCAGAATGTGCCAGAAGCCACAGTGCAATGATCACAAAAATGCATCTGTGGTCTAAGATTATTGTAATAAGTAGCAAACTATCATTTTGTAATTATATATAAATATTAAAAATAAAAAGTAATTTAGTATTAAAAATTAGTTTAAAGTAAGTAAAGTATTCAGGGAATAGGTTTCAATAAAAGTATGAATAGTTATGGTTATTTGTGACTTGATTGAAATATAAATTTATACTGGGTCTCTAAACACTCTAGATACAGTATATAATAGTGATTGTTGAAAATCCCACGTATCCAAGGATTAACATTACTTAATATTGCACAAAAGCCTTCTTTAATTGAAGGCCATGTTTTTTTTATCTATACTAATAAAAGGCAAAGCCCTCACTGACTGACTGACTGACTGACTGACTGACTGACTGACTGACTCATCACTAATTCTCCAACTTCCCATGTAGGTAGAAGGCTGAAATTTGGCAGGCTCATCCCTTACAGCTTACTTACAAAAGTTGGGCAGGTTTCATTTCGAAATTCTACGCATAATGGTCATAACTGGAACCTATTTTTTCGTCCATATACTATAATAGACTTCTGGTCGATGGCCGTGGGAGGCGGAGTTACGCCTCCCACGTAATTTAGTGCCTGCCCATATAAGGCTGACCGTCAGCGGCAATCCAATAGAAACACTGCCGCTAAATATTCACAGGTGAAGGACTGTGCTTATGCAGATGAAGATGAGATGGTCAGGGTGGTGTTTGGCACAAACTCAGCGAAACTGCGAGAGAAACTTTTAAGTGCCAGGTCTTAGCTAACATTAAATACAGCCGTGTCAAAACTTGAATATATAAAGTCAGCATCAGTATATATAAAGTCAAAACTTTTTTTCTGAATATATAAAGTATAAACTTGAATATATAAAGTCAGCACTGGAATATATAAAGTCATTCCCGAATATATAAAGTCAAAACTTGAATATATAAAGTCATCGCTGGAATATATAAAGTCAAAACTTGAATATATAAAGTCAGCGTCAGAATATATAAAGTCAGCGCTGGAATATATAAAGTCAAAACTTGAATATTTATAAAGTCAGCGTCAGAATATATAAAGTCAGCGCTAGAATATATAAAGTCAAAACCTGAATATATAAAGTCAGAGTCGGAATTTATAAAGTCATTCCTGATTATATAAAGTCAACATCGGAGAACTGTATATAAACTCATTCCTGAATATATAAAGTCAAAATCAAAATATATTGATTGAAACGACTCAGGAACATTTTTAGTAAACTAAAAAAACTGAAATAAGTTAACAAAAACGTATTCAGAAAAATAAATTAAAAAAACACTGTTCGGTTAATGTTTTGAAAATGATCCATGTGCCCTGCCCAGGATTGGTTCCTGCCTTGCACCCTGTGTTGGCTGGTATTGGCTCCAGCAGACCCCCGTGACCCTGTGGTTGGATTCAACGGGTTGGGAAATGGATGGATATTCCAGCGCTGACTTTATATATTCCGACACTGACTTTATATATTCAAGTTTTGACTTTAAATATTCCAACGCCGACTTTATATACTCAGGTTTTGACTTTATATATTTGGGAATGACTTTATATATTTCACCGCTGACTTTATATATTCAAGTTTTGACTTTATATATTCAGAAACAAGTTTTGACTTTATATATACCGATGCTGACTTTATATATTCAAGTTTTGACTTTATATATTCTCGACAATGACTTTATATAATCAAGTTTTGACTTTATATATTCGGGAATGACTTTATATATTCAAGTTTTGACTTGATATATTCTGACGCCGACTTTATATATTCAGAAAATCAATGTATTTGCCTGTTTGGCACCCCATAATATATATATATATATATATATATATATATATATGTGTGTGTGTGTGTGTGTGTGTGT
>JANRMT010062810.1:9917596-9932610 GCA_026402145.1 Polypterus bichir lapradei
TGTGTGTGTGTGTGTGCGTGTGTGTGTATGTATATATGTAGATATGTATGTATATGTATATATATATGTTTATATATGTGTGTGTATGTATATATATATGTATTTGTGTGTATATATGTGTGTGTATGTATGTATGTGTGTATATGTAGATATGTATATATATGTGTATATATGTGGATGTATGTGTATATATGTATGGATATGTATATATATATGTTTATATGTGTGTGTGTGTGTGTGTATATATATATATATATGGCAGCAACACTCATCACTCACAACAGTGACAAAACAATTACATTGACAATCATGTTACGTTATTTTCAAAATGTATCCTTTTTTTTTTCATTACTTCTTTAACACACTACTTCTCCGCTGCGAAGCGCGGGTATTTTGCTAGTTACTGTATAAAGGTGAATTTGTTTAATACAGGTTAGAGGCTGGACAGCACACACTGGAGATGGCTTAAGGGCTATAGTAAATATGATTACCCATTGAACCAGGGGTTGGCACTGTTTTATAATCCTTTCCCTCTTTCTCCCTCTGCAGACAAGAGGCCTCATGCATAATGCCATGCGTAGAATTCACACTATAACATGGCATAAGGACAAAAGCGGACATGCACGTACACACAAAAAAATCCAGATGCATAAATCTGTGCGTTCGCCAACTTCCACATTCTTCTGCTCCATAAATCCCAGTAAGTGTGAAAAGTAACGCACGTGCACTCCCCAAACTCCTCCCAGAATTACGCCTCTTTGAATATCCAAATCAATATGAATAGCCCTTAAGCTCAGCGTTCTATGAAAAGGCAATGGCAAAAGCACGGGGGAAAAAGAAGAATTTCAGTGAATACCAAGTGGAGGCAAGGAATAACTTACTATTTGTTGGTTTAAACAGTGGTATAAACAACAAAGGAAGTTGATTGAGTGACATAGAATGTCGAAGAAACTCGAAAGCTCAAGTTCACAAAGCTGCACAGTGCCTGAAAGTTGTCAAATATTAAAGTCACCGTGAAAAGGCGAGTCCTAGCCCACCATCTGAGTGTCATATGAAACCTTATTAGGGTACAGAGAAAAGAAAAAAAAATAGGGACACAGTGAGAAAAAAGCTTGAAATGTCAACTTTCATCTCAAAATTTCTACTTTAATCACATAGTTTACTCTGTCATTAAAGCAGAACAGCATAAAGTTCATCTTTAAATCATTTAATTTACGAGTTTCTCAAATACCATCGTAACTAAAGTACCACGTTAAATGCTTTGTTTTGTATGTGTTCTTCCATGTGGTCTATGTGGGTGAATCGCTATGTGCTTTTTAAACTTCTTTTCCTCCAACTGGACACAGAATCCATTACATTTGTGATATTACAGCTCTCTCAATTATTAAAATACTGAGCTATATACTTGATATCATTTTCATGATGATAGGAGTTAAAGCACGTTATTAAACATGGGAACACGGTGTATAGTGACAAGCTGCCGCCCTGTCGAGAGACTGCCTCACACAAGATGCTTGCTGTGCCATGTGCGACCTTCGATGAAATAATTTATTGCAGCAGTACTGTCTCTTTCAAATGTACTAACCTCCCATTCCTGTCCTTCCTTTTCTTTCTCCAAGTAACCAATTGCCACACAATCAGCTCTGTAATAGATGTTAAGCCATCTGTAAGCTTAGAATGGAAATTCTTCAAAACTTTTAAGGAGCATTGTTATATCTTCATAGTACGTGTTTACTTATTCTGTCCATCTATCCTTCTAGGGTTGCACCAGTCCCAGCAAGAATAGAGCACAAGGCCGGAACAATCCCTGAACGGGCACCAGCTCCTTGCTAGCACTGCAAC
The DNA here is from genome assembly GCA_026402145.1 of Polypterus bichir lapradei. NCBI lineage: Eukaryota > Metazoa > Chordata > Cladistia > Polypteriformes > Polypteridae > Polypterus > Polypterus bichir. The sequence continues at coordinate 9,919,439 of JANRMT010062810.1, forward strand.
ACTGCATCCTCACATGTTTAATTATTAACAATATTTATTATTTAAATGATTTTAACATTTTATCTGTATAATGTAATAAATATATTTTGCTGCAGTTCATCTTAAAAATGATATCGTCATCATATGTAAATACGCAGTTTATAAAGTGGCTCTGGTTGTGCAATATTATAACTGTATCACAAGTTTACAGTGAGGTAATGTACTAATAACAGTTCTAGACAGAGCACTTGATGGACTGATTGAGTGCATTTATAGTTCTTGGGATGAAACTGTTTCTGAACCGCGAGGTCTCTACAGGAAAAGTTCTGAAGCATTTTCCGTATGGGTGCAGTTCAAATAGACAGCATGGCTGAGGCAGCGTGTACTTGATGATGTATACCAATTATTCTCTTTTTATACCCCTAACGAGAGCAGCTGAAAGAAGAAGAAGGTGCAGTGAGAGTAATAATGCTACGTTCCGTGGACCATTATATAGTTACAGGTTAATTACAATCAGAGGCCTTAAACTAATAAACAATATGTGGTTAATTTCAATGTATTTAATGAAGCCGCGTCAGGGATATGGATCTGAAAAAGATAGGGAAACCACACTTGAAGAAAAGCATTGCTTTGACGCTGGGTGCTGCCAGTTTGCAAAACCGAGCGGAGAATTTGCGTACGCCAGGGATTGACCTACCGTGAAAATGTGAGTGGATTTACGTCAATTTTAGTTTTTATACATTGGAATGCGAGTGTGGAAATGGGCTGACGCAACATTTTTGTGCGTATGATGGGAATTGAAGTGCTGATAGTAGGCCATGCTGGGTATCAATGGGTGCCACGAGGGGGTGCTGCAAGGGTTCATGATCCATACTTTTTGGGACTTCCGCCTGACCCGAAAGTGCTTCCTTCAGGCTATGTGCTGGTACTAGAAGTACTCTCGGGTCCAACATAAAGGACGCCAACCAGCCTTCAGGGAGTCAGAATTAGGAGGAAGGATGGCAAAACTCACTGAGGGGAGGTGGATTGAGAGAGAAGAGATGGAAGGAAGGAGAATATTGTTTCTACTGGTGCTGGTGCAACCTGGGAGAAACCTTTTGAGATGTTTCTTTGAGAGGTCTTTTATATAATAAAAGCCTCTATTTTGAACCTGTGACTGTCTGTCAGTTATATCGAGGGTTTGGGGCTCAGTGGTGCCCCCATCTGTCACCATGGTGAGATGATAACTAGATTTGTTAATTAGCAATGGATTTTGATTTAGAAAGGATTTTTGCTATAAACAATAACACAGGCTAAGTTCAGGTTTACTTGATCTGTTAGTATCTGTTAGTTGCATTTAAAGTTTCTGTTTTGTCTGCATATTAGGAATTTTTTCAAAGTCCAAAGAACCAACATCTTATGGAAAGAACATAGAATAAAATGGTTCTGTGTCAAGCAAAGGTTCTACAAGAAACCACAGAGACCAGTAAAGTGCCTTTACATAATGAACATTTTTAAGAGTGTAGCGCAGGTAGAGCTTGAACCCTTTCCCTGTTCTGAGCTTTGTGTTGTTCTTTGCATGTTCTTTCTCTGCAAATCAATCACCGGAATAATCTTACAGCCTTAAGTCATGTAGAAAAAACCTGAATTGGCCCAATACACATTATTAACTAGAGCTCCTGAGATAGACACATAACTTTCTGAACATTCTGATTTGCCATCATGTTTTGGGGCACTATGTGCCAACCACACTAAACAGCTCAGGATAATTGATTGACATTTGACAGCAAAGGAAATTAAATTTAACAGACATGCTGTCACTACAAAGCTCTTCTTCCTGGATGACTTCAAAGAAGTAGAACAAATGAAAGAAACTTCATTGTCGAGGAATGGAATGCCAAGCCCTTGGCAATGTTGTGTTATTTTCGATTAACAATGCATTCCACCAACACTTACTTTCTAGTAAATGTAACCTGATCATTTTTGTTTTGTCTCTTCTAACTGAAAATATTTTAAAGAGAAAAAATGTCTAAGTCATTTTAATTTAGAAATAGATCAGAATGATTGTGGATCTACTTTTAATTTAATTTCCATCCCTTTTTTAACATACCACAATATTTGTACATTGATGGTAAAACAGCTCAAAACTCTCCTTTTAGTTTGCACAATGTAAGATACTGTAATTAATTGAATGTCTTTTAAATTTCTAAATGATTTTTGCTATTGTCACGTGTATGCAGATAAGGAACATTTGGAGGGCTCCGGTGACTGTAATTCTACTGCTGATCCACCGGTTGGTGCTGTGTCGTAATGCCTTTCTCTCTTTCTCCCTCTGCAGACGGGATGATTGATGGTCATAACACCACTGAGGTCACTTACAGTTTGTGACTTTGTCGGAAGATCCACCTTCTTAGTTAGTTCTTATTTTTGATCTGTCCAATTATACAGGGTGACCAGGCAGGTACTCCAACTCTTTATTGTTGTCTGTTATATATATACATACATACATATAGGGATGAAAAAAGAGATTTTCCACAAATAGAAAGAGTTGGGGACCATCCCATTATAATGTCCAAAGGACAAGTAATGCAAAAAGGCAAAAAGATTTGATCAAAATACTGTTACAAGCAATTGCCAACTGTACATGACAAAAGATGGTCTTTTTATGCAGTAAGAATGGCTGACGGACATGTGTTGGCAGGAAATGATGTCATAGCTGTCAGAAGGAAGTGACGTCATAAACGAGAGCCAGAAGTGAGGTGTTGGCGGAAGTGACATCATCTTCATGAGACAGATGTGACATCATTAAGATGGTTTCGGGAGTGACATCATCAACAACAACAACATTTATTTATATAGCACATTTTCATACAAATAATGCAGCTCAAGGTGCTTTGCGTGATGAAGAAAGAGGAAAAAGACAAAAATTCATCAGGAAGGTGCCAAAAGTGACGTCATCAACAGGAGTCAGAAGTGTTTGGAAGCCATCTTGGGAAGTGTAGAAGGTGAGTTATTTTTCCTTTTTTTTTTGTCTGGCAGAAAAGAAAGAGAGGCATTAGTACCGCAAATCAACCCCTTGTTTTGTGATATTTCACCCACCTTAGGGTTTGTTGCTGCCTCCTAAGCGCACATTTGTGACATGAACCTCCCCTCAGCCCAGACCCGTCAGGTCAGGTGGCCTGCACCAAGAGGTCGTAAACACGGGAGAGGGCATCCTCATTGGCCTTCAAGGCGCCCCTACGATAAATGACTGAAAACCGATAAGGTTAAACGTCCAAAAACCACCTACTGACACAAGGGTTTGACTACCAATGTACGGCCATCCACTGGAGGGCAGCATGATTCGTCACCAGGGTGAACTCACTTCCCAATAGGTAGTACATCAATTGGGTTGCAGTCCATTTAATCGCCAAGGCTTCATGCTCCACCGTGGCATACCTGGTCTCCCTGTCTAGCAGTTTCCAACTGAGGTACATAATGGGGTGTTCAGCACTATCAATGCATTGGTTCAGCACGGCTCCAAGTCCTGTGTCCAATGCATTGGTCTGGAGAATGAAAGGAAAAGAAAAGTTAGGAGATTTCAAAATACGTGCTAGAGTTAGGGCCATTTTTAAGTCACGAAATGCCATTTCAGTTTTATCGTCCCAGACCACTTTTAAAAGTGCCCATTTCTTTCTTAAATCTGTCAGAGGTGAAGCAAGGTACAAAATGGAGGTAGTAGCTCGCTAAGCCCAGGAAAGTTTGAATCTGCCTCTTAGTTACCGGACAGGGCCACTTAATAATGGCATCTACTTTGGAACATTGTAGTTTTACGGCACCCTACCCACAAGATAGCCTAAATATTTGGCTTCCTTTAATCCAAAAAAGCATTTCTTCAGATTGATACGAAGCCCAGCTTGAGCCAGTGTTGAGAGAACTGTTTTAACCTGCACTACATGTTCCTTCCAAGTGGCGGAATACATAACAATGTCATCCAGTTATGCGGCACTATATGAATTGTAGAGCCTTAACAGTGTGTTGGAAAAGTCGCTGGTGCCCCTTTTCTTTTGCAGAGGTCGTTAAAGGAATTTTCCACTACCCTTTTGTCATGTCAAGAGTAGTTAGGAATTGCACATTACCTAGCCTCTCCAGTAAATCATCCACTCGTGGCATTGGATAAGCGTCAAATTTAGAGACCTGATTGAGTCATTGGAAATCATTACAGAACCTCCACGACACATCAGGTTTAGGAACCAAGACAATAGAAATGGACCAAGGGCTGTGGCTTTTTTCAATCACACCCAGCTCCAGCATATATCAGATTTCTAGCGCTACTTCCATTTTCTTTGCCTCTGGGAGCTGATAAGGGCGTTCCCTGACAATAACTCCTGGGTCGGTAATGATGTCATGCACATTCAGCGAAGTGCGACCTGATTGTTCACTTACCACCTCCGGTACAGACAGAATGGCAGTCTCCAATTCCTGCCTCTGTTTCCAAGTCAAATCATCCCAGAAATTAAGGGGTTGACATTTGAAGAAAAGGTAGCCTGTCTGGAGAAGGGATCATTTTCCCTGTCCTTCCACATTTTCAGCAAATTTATATGGTACACCTGCTCACTCGGTCGACGATTGGGTTGTTTAACCAAATTATCGAAAAGTCCTTTTCTTTCCTTAATTTGATATGGGCCTTGTCAATGGGTCAGTAATTTAGAATGGGAGGATGGAACAGGCACCATTACACGATCCCCTGGGAGAAACTCCTTGGAGGGTGGTGTTTCTATTATAATATCATGCTTGCACTGCTTGAGCCTTTTCAAGATGTTCTTTTAACATAGGTGGAAGTTTACTCAATCTATCGCATAATTGTGTGATATATTCCAAAATATTTGAGGAGGGAAGGATCTCTTCTTTCCAGCCTTCTTTTAGCATATCCAATAGATTTCAAGGTTTCCTTCCATATAATAATTCAAACAGAGAAAACCCTGTAGAGGTCTGAGGTACCTCCTGGTAGGCAAATAACACGAGTGGGAGTAATTGATCCCAGTTCCTCCCTCCTTCGCTAACTAATTTATGTAACATCTGTTTAAGAGTCTGATTGAATCGTTCTACCAATCCATCAGTTTGTAGGTGATAGACCGATGTTATCAGATGTTTAATTTGCAGTAACTTAGTCTCTTCCTTGAATGTCTCCAACATGAAAGGAGTTCCTTGGTTAGTTAACACCTCTTTGGTAATCTCAACACGGGTGAAAATCCCTACTAATTCCTGTGCGATGATTTTAGATGTTGCTGAGTGCAAAGGAACAGCCTCTGGAAATCATGTGGCATAGTCCACTAAGACAAAAATATATTCATGGCCTTGGGTTGAGGGTTCTAAGGGTCCTATGAGATCAATACCAACTTGTTCAAAGAGAAAACCAGTAAGGGGTAGAGGGACGAGAGGACCATGGTCTCTCCTAAGAATATGACAAAGCTGACATTCAGGGCATGAAGTGCAGAATTGTGGGACCTCCTCATTTGTCCCAGGCCAATAAAATTAAATTTTAATTGTTTCTAATGTTTTTTTGGTGCCCAAATGGGAGATGGGCATGTGCTAGTTTGCATACCTGCCACCGATAGGTACATGGTACTAACAACAGTGACCTCACCTCACCCTGATGCTCTGCCACTTGATACGAGAGTTCATTATTAATAACAAAATAGGGCATTCATGGAATAGGATCAATAGACGGTTGTCCGTTAACTGAAATTAGAGCATTCCTCGCAAATTTTAAGGAATCATCATTCCATTGCATAATTCCATTAAAAGGAGGATGGCAAAAGTATAAACAGAGGATAAGGCATGTATGGGATCTCTTGCAACGTCAATGGGCGGAGTTTCACACCGACTGGACTGTCCAGTCACTGAGCTAGCTTCCAGAGAGGTTAAAGGGCCTTGAACTCCGCCACACTGAGTTGTTGAATTGGTTCTAGTGGCCGTCGTACACGGCATGGAGGCATCTTTTTCCAGGGTCAGATACGTTTACACTGCTTTTAATATCAGACCAATCATGCCCCAGTATGACTGGAAAGGGAGGATTCTGTAAAACTGCCATAATCAAACTCTTCATAGAGTTTTCTACTGAAATGACACACAATAATAACATACCTCCCCAAGTATACATCTCAGACTGACCTTTACTTTAAGCCACTGTTGCGGTAAAACATAATGGTGAGCAACAACAGAGATGTTACTCCCGGAATCAAATATGGCCACCACTTTATATCCGTTTATAACTACTGTCCCTGTATAAGAAAGAGACAAGAGGAGGTTAACTACAGCACAATACCTCTTTCCCCTGCCGATCAAACAATCCATAGGTTCTCCAGGATGGGAACAAGCAGGAAATAAATGTCCAACCTCCCCATACTTGAAACAGCGGGGGAGGCTGTATTGCTTTTCCTTTGGTTGGACTGGAGGCTCAGGGGTTCATCAGGTGAGCTCAGGGGCAGCCCCACATACCTGCTGGACTCATTGCGAAGACCGTTCCAGCTATTAGGGTGTCCATATTTTGTATGTCTGTTTCCGGTCCTGCTGGGCAAGGTTCTCAGGGAGGGCATGAATGAACATCTCACAGGCTAGGATTTTGGCCATCTTTTGGGCAGAATCAATATCTAGCCATATCCAGTGCCCAATTTTACCCCATATCTCAAATGCCTGAGTGCGTACTGGTCTCTCTGGGTCGAACTGCCACTCCCTCCAATCCCTTGCCTGCTGGGCTGGAGATACACCGTAGCGCTTGAACACCTTGGCTTTGAGGGTGTCGTAATTGGCAGCCTGCTCCTCGGTTAAGTCATAGTAAGCCCTCTGTGCTTCGCCCTTCAAATAGGGGGCCAGTAGGTACGCCCACTCTGACCTCGGCCACACATTCCACTTTGTAGTGCGTTCAAAAATCAAAAAATATGTTTCTACATCATCCCTCTCAGTCAGAAATGTTAACTGAAGGGGAAGGGACCAAGCAGCCTCCATCCGAACTTTCGCTGCTGCCCGGGCATCTGTACTAACAGGGTCCGTAGTCCTGTCATTATTGTTGTAAGTACAGAATTAAGGTCTTGCTCTTCTATTATTTTGGAGCAAAAATCCTGCCGACTATGTTAATTGTGATGAAAAAAAGAGATTTTTCACATATAAAAAGAGTTGGGGACCGTCCCTGTATAACGTCCAAAGGACAAGAAAGGCAAAAAGATTTGATCAAAATACTTTTACAAGCAATTGACAACTGTACATGACAAAAGATGGTGTTTTTATACAGTAAGAATGGCTGACGGATATGCATTGGCAGGAAATGATGTCATAGCTGTCAGATGGAAGATAGCTGAAAGTGAGGTGTTGGCTGAAGTGACGTCATCTTCGTGAGACGGAAAAAGAGAGAGAGACATTAGTACTGCAAATTAACCCCTTTTCTTGCGATATTTCACTCACCTTAGGGTTTGGTGACTGCCTCCTATATATTCAGATTACTTTATCAAGACTTTCATCTGTTTTCCTCCATGTGTGTATGCTGCTGGTCCCCTTTAATATGCTTATTATGTTACATTTTTTACCTATTCGGAGAGCTCATATGACTGACATTTTAAGAGAATCTACCTTTTAATTAACCAGTGAGACCACTGAGGCATCTGTCACTACTGACTTAATTAGAAATCAAAATCACTGTGAAGGTCAAGGTAAAATTTATGATCCAATGCAGGTAAATTCTTTCTGTCATGCATTCAAAAATTAGAAAACAATACATAAAGAGAAGAAATATATAAACAATAAGCCAGAACAGTAATACTGCATTGTTTTTAATAACATACAGTAATAATGATGAGCTAAACAGTTTCAGATTGCATGCAGTTTCGTGAAATTAACACTAAAATTAATTTTGTTGGTAATTTCACAATTTGTAACACATGAAGATCACTTAAAACAGCAGCAGGGTCTAGTTATTGTTGAAGCGCAACACAGGATTGGCTAAGTGCACTAATACCTTCTCTCATTCCTTGCAGGAACACTTAAGAACTTCACTTCCTGTTTCAGCATAAGACTGCCCCTGGGATGACGTTATTTCCCCTTGATGACCCGCCTCTTTCTCCCTCTCCACCATATAAACCTGATGATCCTCCTGGTCTTCAGTCTGTTATATCACTTGATTTAAAGAGACTACTCTCATTTCAAACCCGTAGTTATTTTGCCTTACAGCAAACCTGACAATATACAGGGCAGATCCCCCCAAACCTTTATCTTGTTCCCTTTGTTTTCTTACACTATCTATATATCTATTGTCACATGTGAACATGGGAGGCAGCTAAAGGTCCTGAATGTGAGAAATTCCATGCCAGACCAAGGGGTGGTGAAGTGCACTAACTCTTTCTCTCACTTCTCTGCAGACCAGTTACGGGAAATCCTGCCTGGCCTTGATGTTTGTCTTTGACACTATCTATCTATCACTATCACTATCTATATGAGGCAAAGGTTGAAAAATATCAAAAAATATTAGTTTTAGCAAAGAGTTCATTATTAGATCCACATCCCTGACGCGGCTTTATAAATACAATGAAATTAACCACATATTGTTTATTAGTTTAATGCATCTGATTGTAATTAACCTGTAACAATGCAATGGTTCACAGAATAGTCAAACTATTCCAAATACCATAGCTGCCTTAGCGTTGTTACTCTCACTGCACCTTCTTCTTCTTTCAGCTGCTCCCGTTAGGGGTTGCCACAGCGGATCATCTTTTTCCATATTACTCTCACTGAACCACTTGAGGTATTTATATCACTGTATCTCAGTGCAAATCACAGGAGTACAGCAGCTGATCAGAAAGAGAATTATCGGGATACAGCATCAAGCACACGCTGCCTCAGCCATGCTGTCTATTGAACTGCACTCATACGGCAAATGCTTCAGAGCCTTTCCTCGCGGTTCAGAAAGTTTCATCCCAGGAACTATGAATGCACTTAATCAGTCCATCAAGTGCTCCTTGTAGAACTGTTTGTACTTATAAGTACAATTACCTCACTGTAAACTAGCGATACAGTTAATAATATTGCACAACCTGAGCCACTTTATAAAGCTCGTATTTACATATGATGACAACATCATTTTTAAGATGAAATGCAGCAAAATATGTTTATTATATTATACAGATGAAACTTTACCTTCATTTAAATAATCTATATTGTTAATAATTAAACATGTGAGGACACGGTGCTGCAGTGCTAATGAGCCGCTGGCGCCCCATTCACGGATTGATCCTGCCTCGCGCTGTATTCTTGCTTGTGCTGGCGCAACACTGGATGGATAGATGGATAGAATAATTAAACACTTACTACGAAGATATTTCAATGTTCCTTAAAACTTTTGAAGATTCGGTGTTCTAAGCTTACATATGGCTTAACGTCTATTACAGAGCTGATTGTGTGGCAATTGGGTATTTGGAGAAAGAAAAGGAAGGACAGGAATTGGAGGTTAGTACATTTGAAAGAGGCAGTACTTCTGTACTAAAGCATTTCATCGAAGGTCGCGCATGGCGCAGCAAGCATCTTGCGTGAACCATTAACAATCACTGGGCCACCGTGTTCCCATGTTTAATAACACGCTTTAACTTCTATCATCATGAAAATGATATAATGTATACATCTCAGTATTTTAATTATTCAGAGAGCTGTAATATCACAAATGTAATGAATTCTGTGTCCTGTCGGAGGAAGAGAAAGCCCGGAAGCACATAGTGGTTCACACACATAGAGCACATAGAAGATCAAATACAAAACAGAGCATTTAATGTGCTACTTTAGTTACAATGGCATTTGAGAAACTAATAAATTAAACAATTTTAAGATAAAGTTTATGATGTTCTACTTTAATGACAAAATAAACTACGTGATTAAAGTGGAATATTCGAGACTAAAGTTGACATTTCGTGCTTTTCTCTCAGTGTGCCTATTTTTTTTTCTCTGTACCCTGGTATGCTTTCATATGACACTCAGACGGTGGTCTATGACTTGCCTTTTCATGGCGACTTTGATATGTGACTTCTTTTTTATTTCCGGCACTGTGCGATTTTGTGAACGTCAGCTTTCAAGTTTCTCCAACAAGCTATGTCACTCGATCAACTTCCTTTTGTTGATTACACCACAGTTTATTTGAACAAATAGTATGTTTTTCCTTTGCCTCCACTTGGTATTCGCTGAAATTCTTATATTTTCCCCCGTGCTTTTCCCATTGTCTTTTCACAGAAGGCTGAGCTTAAGGGCGATTTATATTCATTTGCATATTCAAAGGGGCGTATTTCTGGGAGGAGTTGGGGCGTTACATAAAGCGCGTGCACGGGCGTTAATTTTCACGCTGATCGGGATTTATGTAGCGGAAGAACGTGGAAGTTGGAGTATGCACAGATTCCTGCATCTGGATTTTTCTGTGCGTAAGCACATTTCGGCTTGTTGCTTACGCCATGTTATAGTGCGAGTTCTACGCACGGCGTTATACATGAGGCCCCAGGACTCTAAAGACTTGGACCTTCGTCCTTTTGCATAGATATCAAGAGCACCACACACCCTTTCCCAGTGACCTCATGACCCCCCATGCTCTCCCAATCTGTCTACTGTGCCAGAAGAAAGGCTGATGTAATATATAACATCTACTGAAGGAAGACAAAGAAATCAGCAGATGTACTATAAGCAACAAGAATGAACAATTGTTATATGCACAGAAATTTCAATGGTGGTGGTGCAACTCAAAGGTATATGAAGAACCAGAATATAATATAACAGACTTTTATTTTATATAAATCTTTTGGGTGTAAACCAATAAACCAACCAGAGTGAAATGTATGCATTGATTGACACTGCATATAAATTCAACAGTTTATAAAATGAACCTCTGTTCTTTGTTTTTCTGACCAGGCTGTAACAGACTGCTTTTGAAGAATGCTCCCTCCAAGGCATTTTGCCAAGGAGTAATTAAAAGATACCATGAACAACTTTCCTCCTGCCTGATTACTGAATTGTCCTGTTAGAGTACGTTTCTTTCTTTAATCAGATGTTAAATTTCGACCACACTTTGTCTCCCCGAGGATGCTACATGGCAGTGAGCCCAGTCTTGGTTCCCTGCTTTGATGCCCACAAGGCATGCTGGGTAGAGTAGCTCTGGGGGATAGCCTTATTAGCTGTAGGATTTGGGAGTCCCTACTCCATAGGACTCCAACCTCACCCAGACGTGCTTCAGAGCTTCAATTTACAGAGAAAGCCACAGATCTAAATAAATGAATGTCCTTTTTGTAACCCTTATGTAGACAGTTCTTTAAAAAACCAAAAATGGTCCCCAAATGTCTGCACTCAGAAGAACTTGCTTTGGCACCTTATTTTTAAGAATGTTTTACAAGAAAATTCAATGTCAGGTAATAATAACTGCATACGTTTAAACATTTTGATTGTAGAAGGAATATCCCTTTGGCAACTGCCATTGTGAATTCTAAGTATTGTTTCAAAAATTATATTTTATAACTCTTTTGATAGACACTGAGCTGTGCATGTAAGTCTTTGGGTTTTTGGACAACTTTTAATGCTTTTCACTTTTATTTACTTCTCTGGGGAAGCACAATAATTAGCTCTGCTGATTTACAGATCCGGCATCTTGTATTTAAATCATGAATCCCCAGTCGCTATCCATTAGAAGTCTGAATGTTCTCCCTGAGTGTCATTAGATTTTTCCATCTGGCACATTACAAGATTTTTCTACATTACAAGTATGCTTAATTGAGACTATTTAATAATGCTAAACTATAGGGAAGTGTGTGAGTTATTTATTTCTTAAAGCCCTTTGTTTGCTTTCTTGCAAGCATGAAACTCTGCAGTAAAACAAAAGGCAATGCAAAGTGCTGTTGTTTTTCTCTTCACAAAGACAACTGAATTGGATGATTGGGAAGATAACGGCATAAACACGTACTGTGCCGTTTCTGTAAATCACATGTCAAGGTGAAAATGAAATAGAAATGAAAAACAAAACTATTGTTCTCGAACAAAAGAAGATAATTGCTTGGAGGCCAAAGGTGTTAGGTCAGTTCGAGAGCTCTTAGCTACCGTGCAAAAGTACACAGAAGCTTTACTGTAAGTGATTACAGAATATGAGGCAAAGGATGAAAAATAGCAAAAAATATTAGTTTTAGCAAAGAGTTCATTATGTAATTGTTGGTAGTCAGAAACTGCAACATTACATTTTAGTAGTAAAACCTATTCTGATAGATTTCTTTCAAAAAAGAGTCCTTCACAAAATACAAAGGTTTGGGGACTGTCACCGTATAATGTCCAATGGACAAATAAAGACAAAACAGACTTTACTTTGTGGTGATCAAAATGATAAGTATTGACAGCCATTGTACAGTAAGATGCCATTTTTATACAATGGAAACTGGGGTCTGTACTGACCCCTTCTCTCTCTTCTGTTTCCTGCGCCACCACCACCTACTCAAAGCATCATGATGCTCCAACAATGATGGATGGATTAAAAGGCAGAAGTCTACGTGACCATCATCATCAAGTCCTTCCGTGAGAACCCTAAATCCAAAGAGGACTGTTTTCATTTATGTTACGAGTTAGAATGCCCAGAGGGTTCTGGGCAGTCTAATGGTCTAGAATCCCTACAGATTTTATTTTTTTCTCCAGCCGTCTGGAGTTTTTTTTTGTTTTTTCTGTCCACCCTGGCCATTGGACCTTACTCTTATTCTATGTTAATTAATGTTGACTTATTTTATTTTTCTTACTGTGTCTTTTATTTTTCTATTCTTCATTATGTAAAGCACTTTGAGCTACTTTTTGTATGAAAATGTGCTATATAAATAAATGTTGTTGTTGTTGTTCTTGTTATTGTTGAAAACAAAATGGATGCAGGAAGTGAGTTGGCAAGAACTGACGTCGAATCAGAGGGACAGAAGTGATGTCATCAGGAGGATCCGGATGTGATGTCATCAGGTGGTCATTTTTAGAGTTTGTGCACACTGATTTATTTTTCTTCTTTCTTTCTGCCGGAAGTAAAGAGAGAGAGGCATCGTTACCGCATATCAACCCCTATCTCGTGATGTTTCACTCACCTTCGGGCTGAGTATCCTGTACTGTATCCTAAGCGCACGTGTGTGACATTATCTATCTATCTATCTATCTATCTATCTATCTATCTATCTATCTATCTATCTATCTATCTATCTATCTAT
>JANRMT010062810.1:9932620-9980649 GCA_026402145.1 Polypterus bichir lapradei
TATCTATCTATCTATCTATCTATCTATCTATCTATCTATCTATCTATGTATATAGTGTCTTTTGCTATGTATTATATAGTGTCATTCCTGTCTATTATACAGTGCCTATCTATCTATCTATCTATCTATCTATCTATCTATCTATCTATCTATCTATCTATCTATCTATCTATCTATCTAATAGTGCCTTTCATATCAATTTATCTATCTATATTACATGCAGCAGCTCAGGACTTCTCGAAATGGTGCTCCTTAATTAGCTTCTTGTTAGTTTTCTTAGTTTATTTACTACCGCATGTCACGTATGTTGCACAGGTGAACATCAAGCATAGCCGACATGAATTGACACACATCGGCTCTGTGCACAGTAGCTGTGTTTTTGATAAAAAGCACCCAGGTCACAAAATCCCGACAGAGTTAGTCACACTGCCAGCTAGAAGGAGATGTCATAGAATGAGGAAGTAAAAGCATGGCTACTGGGCTGGTATACATGCTAGACCAGCAAACAACCCACATAAACCTCCGTTGCCAAGTCACTTCATCTCCAACGCAAGGCTGCTCTAAAATAAAATAGAAGAGCTGAAATTTACCATCTCCACACATAACAACATCCAGGGCTGTTGCATTTTGGTCATTATGGGGACGTGGCTCCACCTGACGATTCTGGATGAGGCTGTTAAACTGGCAGGCCACAAAGCCTACTGAGCCAACAGGACTAGATACTAAAGAAGAGCGGGGGGGTTGTGTGCATACATGAACAACAGCCGGGGGACAAATGCTAATATCATTGATGCTCACTGCTCTCCAGACTTGGAATATGTGTAATAAATCAATAATATGTCGTCCATTCCATGTGCCAAGAGAACGTACGGTTACTAGAGTCACCGCTGTATACATACCTCCCAATGCTAACGCTATAAATGCTCTGGGCTTTCTGCAAACTGCAATTAGCAAACAACAGACTTCCCAACCTTGACAGAGTGTTTGTAATAGGTGATTTTAACAAGGCAAATTTAAAGGCTGTGCTCCCCAAATTCTATCAACATTTCCACTGTCCCACAAAAGGAAATCACACACTTGACCATATGTGTGCAGAATCCTCAAGCATGGGTTTAACACTAGAATTACCAGAGCCTACGAAAAAACTCGTAATTCCGTCCCACCTTAAATTGCTTCTTAAATCCCTTCACACCTCTCCGCCAGCGTCCTTTGTCTTCTAAATGTGCTGTTAAAGAGAAGCTAGGAGCAGCCAGCTATTCCATCCCCCCACCAATTTAGAACGTGCACGAACTTCTCTCAGCTCATGCCTTGATTGAGTATCTGGGAGTGAAGTGGAGTTTTAGAGTGGAAATAATAGATCGTTATTTGGAACACACGCATTTCATGTCTGTTCCGTTTCTACAGTAATCTGTGTAAACACATTGTTAAAACAGAAACGTTTTTTATATTCTAGTAGTAGATGACAAAATGTAGGCATAAACTATATAATGTATGAAGCCTGAAGTCCAAATAACAAAGAAACATTTTCACAAAAGGTTCAAATATAACACAATTGCACTTTTATGGGGAGTGTCTGATTATTGCATATAGCGCCGAAGTTACTGCTCTTTACCATTCTCTCCTCTGCATGTCCTGGAGTACAAAAGAAACCGCATACAGCAACATGCGGGCTCTGGCAGGAACACTCAATAAAACTGAATAAAAAGAAAAACAAGTGACGGTGAGATACGAAGAAGGCAGCTTCGCCAACGTTTGTGTGTCAGAACCCGGTTGGGGGGGGGGTGGGGGGGACGTTAATATGCATCGTGGTACACTGCAGAGCTATAGCGCGTCTTTAGTGAAAACAGCCCTGTCAGATGGGGTTGTATGGATTGATTCTGAACGCGACTGAGAGAATGAAAAGTGAATTAAAAAAAAAAAAAAGCTAACCTTTACAAGGATCATAAATTGCACCAGCTGTTACAGACTGAAATCAAATGTATGCTTTTACTCTAAAATAGTAAGAGTAAGAGCAGTTTACTTCTCAAAACGGAGTGGTGCAGGATCGAACTCGCGACCTTTTAATTCCAAGGCGAGAACTGATTCTATTGCACTACGGAGGCAGTTACAATAAACGGGTGTCAATGTCGTATGTTAAGGCGGCTTTTTGTTTCTGTAGTTATATTTTTGAATAAAAGAGCAATTGTGTTATATTTGAACCTTTTGTGAAAATGTTTCTTTGTTATTTGGACTTCAGGCTTCATACATTATATAGTTTATGCCTACATTTTGTCATCTACTACTAGAATATAAAAAACGTTTCTGTTTTAACAATGTGTTTACACAGATTACTGTAGAAACGGAACAGACATGAAATGCGTGTGTTCCAAATAACGATCTATTATTTCCACTCTAAAACTTCACTTCACTCCCAGATACTCAATCAAGGCATGAGCTGAGAGAAGTTCATCCACGTTCTAAATTGGTGGGGGGATGGAATAGCCAGCTGCTCCTAGCTTCTTTTTATCAGCACATTTAGAAGACAAAGGATGCTGGCGGAGAGGTGTAAAGGGATTTAAGAAGCAATTTAAGGTGGGACGGAATTACGAGTTTTTTCGTAGGCTCTGGTAATTCTAGTGTTAAAGCTTTACCTCTCCCACACCTGGGCAAGTCTGACCAGTCTTTCTGTTTTTAGCTGCAGTACACAGACCTCTTATCAACACGGTTAAACCGACTGTGAGAGACATACAGGCGTAGGCAGCTCTGAGCAGCTCCAGGACTACTTCAGTAGCACAGACTGCACTGTATTTGAAGATGACAATATGGATATATACACCTCTTCTGCAATGTTTTATATACAGAGCTGCATGGACAATGTCACTATAACAAAACAAATCCATTCTTTCTCCAACAATAAGCCGTAGATGACAAGAGATCAAAGATTCTTGCTAAATGCTTGCAGTAAAGTTTTCCACCCTGGTGATAAACAGCAGTCCAGTGTTGCCAGGTTGAAGCTGAAGAGGGGCATTAGAGATGTCAAAGCAGCCTACAAGTGGAAATTTGAGCATTATTTTGACAACTCAGACAAAAGAGGAAACAAAACAGTAATGCTGTAACTTTGGCCAAGTGCCACAATGTATGGACTCTCTGCTCTTTACATTGCTCTTTGCAGTGGCGTGCAGATGGGGGTGGGTCCAATCCAAAGAGTCTTGCTCTCTAGGAGAGCAATGTTTCGAAAATATTTTTAATTTAATATGAGCAAATGAAAATTATTATAGCTCATTTTCAGTGAAACACTATGACTTCTAAGCGCTAGACCGGGCCCTGCACAGCAAACAATTATTATTAGAGGGATTATGAACCGACTGAAAATGGAAATTGAAGACCACAGTGTTCATCTTCAAGACCTCCGAAAACCAATTTTCATTTCTTCTGGATTTGCATTCAGTCACAACTGAAAACAAAAAAGAAAGAGACAGATTAAAAAGGAATGTTCACACTTTACAGATTACTATAATAATGACTAGCCGTGCCCCACGTGTGTATATTAGTGAAAAAGTGCAGTGAGGAGAGCCCTGCCCGACTCCCCACTTCTGACGTCACACTTCCCCCTACTCCTCGGCCCACAGCCTTTGTCTCGGATGAGCGTGAATATATCGCTCCTGCAAGTAAACTATAATTCTTAGCGCCATGAGAGAAGTCACAGAATCACACAGAATGTTCAAGCAAATCATAGAAAAATATCCAATCTAAATCCGTTAAGTAGTTCTCTTGTTCTCTTGCTAAGCGGAGGTAAGGTACATGCCCCGAGGCTGGCACGTGAAAAAGAATTCCTCACAGATGATGTAAAAAATAAAGTAGTAAAATTATTTTAGGAGAGGAGATCTAATTTGGGGAAACAAACCTAAATGAATATTTAATTTGAGTAAAGTGTTTATTTCATATTTAATATGCCTTTCTTTATCATGTGGTGGTTCTGAGGCTAGAGATCTATGCTGCCAATCAGAAGGTTGCCAGTTCGAATCCCATAAAATGCCAAAAGTGACTCTACTCTGTTGGGCCCTTGAGCAAGGCCCTCAAGCAACAATTGCTCCATCCTGGGTATGACATTGATCTGCATCCAGCCCTGCACGTTGGCCCTCTAACCTGCTTAGGAAAGACCTGGGGGTTGGTGGCAGCATTGGCACTCCAGCCACCATTTAAAACCTCACACTGGTTCCATTCCATCTGAACTAGTGTGGTGCTGAGGTGTCACTCATTGCATAATCTGGGATTCTGAGTTGATTTGTCATGTAGTGGGTGCGGCAATGCGCTGTATCAGTGCGTGCTCTTAAACTCTCTTTTTTATATTCATATGCCTTAGGGGGCATACAATCAAGGAGTTTGCCTGATGCATCTTTGAGCCTCCTTAAAAGGACTGCTTGCCTGTTGCCACACTAGTTGGAAAAAGCGCGTGCGACTGTGCAGAGCTGCTTTTTTAATAGGGTCCCCTGCTATAGATGATACAATACAATACAATACAATTTATTTTTGTATAGCCCAAAGTCACACAAAAAGTGCCGCAGTGGGCTTTAACAGGCCCTGCCTCTTGACAGCCCCCCAGCCTTGACTCTCTAAAAAGACAACGGAAAAACTCCCAAAAAAAACCCCTAGTAGGGAAAAAATGGAAGAAACCTTGGGAAAGGCAGTTCAAAGAGAGACCCCTTTCCAGGTAGGTTGGGCATGCAGTGGGTGTCAAAAAGAAGGGGGTCAATACAATACAATACAATACAATACACAGAACAGAACAAATCCTCAATACAGTATAAAAATAAAAATTTTACAAGTACGGAGCAGAATTTAACAGTAGATGATATCACATAATATGATTTGGATTTGTTTAGAGTCCTGGAGATCGCATTCATCAAGCTGCCTCCCCCATTTGGCCATTCCACAGCTAAAACATTGCTTGGCCAGCCAATCCGATGAAAGGACCCCTCTACCCCACGATTCCTGCGATCCTCCATCAGGGATGACTTTACCTTAGGAAGGCAAAACAACTTGGCAGGTGAGCCGTGGCACCGAGTGCCATATTTGAGTACCGAGAAGAGAAACAGAATAGGAGAGGGTTAGTAACAAATTATAACTCATATTACTTTCATTTTAGTGCTAATGACTAACAACAGAGATGCAGTCTGTACAGTTAATCAGCAGCTCTAGTCAGGATATGCTAAACTGAAGTAGTGAGTCTTCAGCCGGGATTTAAAAGCTGAGACCGAAGGGGCATCTCTTATAGTAGCAGGCAGACCACTCCACAGTTTAGTGGCTCTGTAACTAAAACCTCAACCTCCAAATGATGATATAATGATGATGTAATGCCAGCTCATTCTTTTGGTGACTCATCCCTGGCTGATGTAATTTGTCTGCTGCCATTGCTCAGCCTGTCCCCAGCAATGACTTCCAACTTATTGCAATGTTGCACAAACTCATCAAAACGGAAAGGTGGTTTTCTCTCCTGCTTTGGTCGTACAGCCAGTGTTGAGGGCACATCAGCAGGGATCAGGGGGCGCTGTCTTGTCAGATCGCACAGCAGGGATGTTGTGGCAGGGTGGCGCAACTGGAATGTTAATTCTTGTGCTGTCACTCAGTACAAAAGAGGTGTTCAAAGCTGATCAGCTGTAGGGAAGCAGGCAGACCTCATTGTATGGAGATGCAGATAGTCTGGCCTGGCATTGCAAATCATGTTCCAGGTCTGGACGTCAGCTCTTGAGACTCTCCCTCCAACTTTCTTCACAACACCTCTACGATCTGCAATGTTGTAGGCAAAGTTTTTTGTGTGCCACTCTGGTCAGTAAGGGATATTCATATTCATAATTTTAATTACAATGAGATTAAAAATGAAAGGGTGAATATGACAGGGACTCAAGTTGAGTCAAGTGTTACGTAGCGCTAAAGTGCTGATGTGCCACGTTTGGTCAGGGCCATCTTAGCAGCATTATAGGCCCCCAGGCAAAGCAGTGCACTGGGGACCCTACCTACACAACCACTCAGCAAATCATAATGTACATAGATAAGCATGAGGCCCCTATGCTCATGGGGCCCCCGGGCAACTGCCCTGTGTGCCCAGCGTGCCCATGTGTTAAGACGACCCTGCGTTTGGTCATGATTAATGTCATGACCAGGTTTGTCAGGGTCGACAGTTATTTCAAGGTTTCTCAAGCATGCACCCTCTGCAGTAATCATGGTTCCCTGCAAACCAATCACACTCATGTTTGGAGGTTGCATATTCAAAGAGAAGGTATAAAAATTGAACAACTGCATGGAACTCTAGGTTTTATGATGAGCTGTATGAGAGGTTGGACACTAAGGAGGGAGAAAAGGACTTGTACTGATTGGCTAGACAGAGGGACCAGGCTGGGAAAGATGTGCAGCAAGTTAGAGTGATAAAGGATAAAGATGGAAACGTACTCACAAGCGAGGAGAGTTTGCTGAGCAGATGGAAAGAGTACTTTGAGAGTCTGATGAATGAAAAGAACGAGAGAGAGAAGAGATTGGATGATATGGAGATAGTGAATCAGGAAGTGCAATGGATTAGCAAGGAGGAAGTAAGGACAGCTATGAAGAGGTTGAAGAATGGAAAGGCCATTGGTCCAGATGATATACCTGTAGAAGCATGGAGGTGTTTAGGAGAGATGGCAGTGGAGTTTTTAACCTGATTGTTTAATGGAATCTTGGAAAGTGAGAGGATGCCTGAGGAGTCAAGAACAAGTGTTCTAGAGCCGATATTAAAAAATAAGGGGGATGTGCAGGACTGTATTAACTACAGGGGGATAAAATTGATGAGCCACAGCATGAAGTTGTGGGAAAGAATAGTGGAAGCTCGGTTAAGAAGTGAGGTGATGAGTAGTGAGCAGCAGTATGGTTTCATGCCAAGAAAGAGCACCACAGATGCGATGTTTGCTCTGAGGGTGTTGATGGAGAAGTATAGAGGAGGCCAGAAGGAGTTGCATTGCCTCATTTTGCACCTGGAGAAAGCATATGACAGGGTGCGTCAAGAGGAGTTGTGGTATTGTATAAGAAAGTCGGGAGTGGCAGAGAAGTATGTAAGAGTTGTTCTGGATATGTACGAGGGAAGTGTGACAGAGGTGAGGTCTGTGGTAGGAGTGACGAATGCATTCAACGTGGAGGTGGGATTACATCAGGGATCGGCTCTGAGCCCTTTCTTATTTGCAATGGTGATGGACAGGCTGACAGATGAGATTAGACAGGAGTCCCAGTGGACTATGATGTTTTCTGTTGACACTATGATCTGTAGCGAGAGTAGGGAGCAAGTTGAGGATGCCCTGGAAAGGCGGAGATACGCTCTAGAGAGGAGAGAAATAAAGGTCAATAGGAACAAGACAGAATACATGTGTGTAAATGAGAGAG
The DNA here is from genome assembly GCA_026402145.1 of Polypterus bichir lapradei. Lineage (NCBI taxonomy): Eukaryota > Metazoa > Chordata > Cladistia > Polypteriformes > Polypteridae > Polypterus > Polypterus bichir. The sequence goes on from JANRMT010062810.1 coordinate 9,940,007, forward strand.
AGGTCAGTGGAATGGTGAGGATGATGGGAGTAGAGTTGCTGAAGGTGGATGAGTATAAATACTTGGGATCAACCATACAGAGTAATGGGGATTTTAGAAGAGAGGTGAAATAGAGAATGCAGGCAGGGTGGAATGGATGAAGAAGAGTGTCAGGAGTGATGTGTGACAGATGAATATCAGCAAAAGTGAAAGGGAAGGTCTACAGGATGGTAGTGAGATCAGCTATGTTCTAAGGGCTGGAGACAATGGCACTAACCAGAAAGCAGGAGACAGAGCTGGAGGTGGCAGAGTTAAGATGTTAAGATTTGAACTGGGTGTGACGAGGATGGACAGGATTAGAAATGAGTACATTAGATGGTCAGCTCAAGTTGGACAGTTGGGAGACAAAGTCAGAGAGGTGAGATTGCATTGGTTTGGACATGTGCAGAGGAGAGATGCTGAGTATACTGGGGGAAGGATGTTAAGGATAGAGCTGCCAGGTAACAGGAGAAGAGGAAGGCCTAAGAGAAGGTTTATGGATGTGGTGAGAGAGGACATGCAAGTGATGGGTGTAACTGAATAAGATGCAGAGGACATGCAGAAGATATGGAAGAAGATGATCCGCTGTGGCAACCCCTAACGGGAGCAGCCGAAAGAAGATTGTGAGCGTTAAGCCGATATTTTTCCCTTTGTGTTACTGATTCTTTTTTCCTTTTAGAATCACCATCCTACCATTAAGGAATGATATCGTACTTTATTTTATATATTTTTATGTGTGGTAGTGGTATAGTAAAGGCTACAATCCCTAACGAACCTCTTCCTATGGAGCACGTGCCCCCTGCTAGATACACTTGTCCTTTGCCTGTGCATTTTTACCACTGGCCCTGCTTCTCACAGCTCACTTGAGGTTAGTGGCAACTCGATCGGCCACACTTTTTTTCCAGCACCATGAGCCTGCAGCACCCTGGCTAATCGGTCTTAATAGTTAGAGAAGTGGTGGTGGAGCTGCAGGGTTAGGGTTTGGAATTTTTAGCTTTGAAATCCACAGCTATTTTTGCTGTTTTCTTCCCACTCATACTCTGCCAAGTGAATGCAATCTCCACCCCAGACTACTTTTTTCACCCCCTCCAGTATCCCTACTTTCTTCTCCCATTCTTTGTTCCCTCTAGACTCCACTCTTCTCCTCTTATAACTGGCTTCCTTATGTTTTCTGTTCACAGAGAGCTCAAATCGCTTCCTCCCTTTACCCTCTCCTACAACCGACTGATTTCCTGTTATCTTATTTCCCCAATACTGTTGTTGGATACTTTATGTACTATGTTGTCGCACAACACATTTTGCTTCCAGTCTCTGCCATGTCCTGCTACAGACTGCTGGTTTATTTTATACTAGTTGTTACCCCCCGACTCCGCCCGTGTGGTAGTGAAACAGGACAAACTTTAAAAATCAATAAACAAAAAATGTATCTCTAGCTAAGCGGAGGCAAGTTATGCTCCAAAACACAGAAGTAGACCAATTCCCACACTCCTGATATCACGCAGCCTCTGTCTAGGATTAGCGCGAATATATCACTCCTGCAAGCAAACTTTGATTCTTAGCGTGATGAGGGAAGTCGCAAAATCTGGAATGTTCAAGCAAATTCTACAAAAAACCTGATCTAAATCTGTTAGGTAGTTCTCTGGTTTCTTAGCTAAGTGGATGTAAGATACGCCCTGAAGCTGGCGCCTGAGTGAGGAGGGACCCACCCCGCCTTCCTTCGGCCCGCTGCGTCTCTCTTGGATTCACACAAATAAATTGGTACCGCAAATGAACTATGATACTTAGATGAGAAAGGTCACAAAATCAACCAGAATGTTCAAGCAAATTACAGAAAAAAACCCAATCTGAATCCATTAAGTAGTTCTCCTGTGAAAAGTGGACACACTAGCAGACATGGTCCATGATGTCAAAGCCGCACTGACAAAAAAACAAAGACATAGGTATATATGATATTTGTAATTATTCATTTTATGACCTGTATAGTACATTTCGGAAAACATTGTGGCACAGATGCAACATTATTCATATTCATTTGTGTACCTTCTTGCGCTTGTATGCCCCTGCCCCTCCTCACTGACACCATACCTGCATTCAGGATCTGTGAGGGGGATGTGAGTCAGCTCTACAGGAGACAGAGGATCAGGAAGGCACCAGGTCCAGATGGTGTGTCACCCTCCTGTCTCAAAGTCTGCGCTGATCAGCTGGCCCACATATTTACACAGATCTTCAATAGATCCCTGGAGTTATGTGAAGTTCCCTCCTGTCTCAAGTGCTCCACAATTGTCCCGGTTCCCAAGAAAACCTCCATCGCTGGGTTAAATGACTACAGGCCTGTTGCCCTGACGTCTGTGGTCATGAAATCCTTTGAAAGAACGGTGTTGACCTACTTGAAGGACATTACAAGTCCTCTGCTTGACCCCCTACAGTTTGCCTATCGAACAAACAGGTCAGTGGATGATGTTATCAACATGGGACTGCACTACATCTTGCAACATCTAGACTCTCCAGGGACATATGCTAGGATCCTGTTTGTGGACTTCAGTTTGGTGTTCAATACTATCATTCCAGAAGTTCTTCACACCAAACTCACTTGGCTCACTGTACCAGCCGCCATCTGCCAGTGGATCACAAACTTCCTGACAGATAGGAAGCAGCAAGTGAGATTGGGAAAAATCATATCCAGTACACGAACAGTCAGCACTGGCGCCCCCCAGGGATGTGTCCTCTCCCCTCTGCTCTTCTCTCTCTACACAAATGACTGCACCTCAAAAGACCCGTCTGTTAAACTCCTAAAGTTCTCAGATGATATGACAGTCATTGGCCTTATCAAGGATAGTAATGAGTCTGTATAGAGAAGAGAGGTTGAACAGCTGGCCCTCTGGTGCGGTCAAAACAGCCTGGAGCTGAACAAGCTTAAAACTGTGGAGATGATAGTGGACTTCAGAAGGAGCCCCCCCAGTGTTGGCCCCTCTCATACTACTCAAGAGTACTGTGTCTGTCGTGGAAAACTTTAGGTTTCTGTGATCCATAATCTCCCAGGACCTGAAGTGGGCACCAAATATAGACACAATTTTCAAAAAGGCCCAGCAGAGGTTGTACCTCCTGCATCAGCTCAGGAAGTTCGACCTGCCTCAGGCTCTTCTCATCCAATTTTACTCTGCAGTAATCCAGTCTGTTCTCTGTTCGTCCATCATTGTATGGTTTGGTTCAGCCACAAACAGGACACAAACAGACTACAACGGTCAGTCAGGACTGCAGAAAAAATCATTGGTGCTGATCTGCCCTCCATTCAGGTCCTATACAGATCTTGAGTCAGGAAACAGGCAGAAAACATCATTGCAGATCCATCACACCCTGGTCATAATCTTTTTCAACTACTTCCCTCTGGTAGACGCTACAGAGTCCTGTACGCCAAAACTACCAGACACAGGAACAGTTTCTTTCCACAGGCTATCACTTTCATGAAACTCAAGTTAATCTCACAGCATCAGAGATAATACTTGTGCAATAAACCAGTCAATAACAATCATCCATTGTACTGAACTGGTCCCCATGTGTATATAATGTATACACGCTGTCACAAAAACGAGTCCAAGACATTATAAAGGTTTGGGGCAGCCACCCGTATATTGTTTTTCCCAGCTGCAAAAGGGTTTTCTTATCAAAGAAACGATGTGCATATCACAGAGTCCAAAACAGAACTGACTCTAGTAGCCCAAGATGGAAGCTTTTAAAGGTCTTGAGAGGAAGTGACCTCATCAAAGGGGCCGGAACCAGAAGTGACGTCATCAAAGGGGCCAGCTTCGGAAGTGACGTCATCAAAGGGGCTGGCTTCGGAAGTGACGTCATCAAAGGGACCGGCTTCGGAACTGACGTCATCAAAGGGGCCGGCTTCGGAAGTGACGTCTTCAGAGGCGCCGGAACCTTGCAGGATTTCCCGGGAAAGGTCTGTAGGGAACTGAGAAAGACAGTCAGTGCACTCCGCCGCCCCATGGTCAGATGTTTTATTACAATTACTCGAGCAATGCACAAAGAGCAAGGTAAAACCGGAGTCCAATTCCTTGTATGTGTATATATACTTGGCCAATAAAGCTGATTCTGATTCTGATTGTAATCAGTGGCCACATTTTTTTTTCCCGATCTTGCCCAGTCTGCACAGGACTCCAGGACATGCAGAAGAAAGAATGTTACTCTGCAAGATAAGCCATCAACGCTCTTCTTTTCTCAGTGGACCCTGTACATGCCTTGCACAGTACATGAGCGTTGATCGCTGGCAGGTCAAGCTTGTTATAGCACAAGCAACAGGCCACCTGCGTGCTCCTGCTCACACTGAATAAACTCATGATGTCATCGTAGCACCGGGAAAAAAAGAAAGAGACAAATATAGGTGACATTTTGAAGAAATCAGTGTATGACCTGAATAGTACCAATCAGAAAACATCATAGCACTAATGCAATATTATTTGAAAACGAACACCGTCAGATCGGGTGTAAATTTATGCTGGCGCTGTTAGTTATGGTCAGATCAGAAGGGGAGGGAAAGCGTGAACGTGACTGAGATAATAAAAGTGAAAAAAGCTAACTTTTACAAGTAACATAAATTTACACCCGATCTGTTCGTTTTCAAATAATATTGCATTAGTGCGATGATGCTGCTTTCTAAACAGCCAAGATGTGTTGTACCCACTTCATATCATCATTGAGGATGACTCCAAGAAACTTAAAGCTGCTGCGCCATACTACAACATCCCCTCTAGTGAAGAGTGGTGAATGTTTTTTATTGTCTTTGTTATTTTTTTGTCAATTAAGGTTTGGATGGCATGGGAGTGCAGTGATTGATGATGCTACTTCATGGATTGACCATCCTGAATTTTGAATCTAAAACCCAATTTTTGTCAGTGTGTAGTTTGTACTTGCAGGTTTTTCTCACGGTACCTAATTTAAAAATCCACATTTGGATTGTCAATAGCTCTACGTTGGACATATTTGCATGAATAGGATCTGCAACAACCAATTGCCCTCTGAAGAAATGTTCCTTGCCTTTTAGACAAAGATACCTGTAAATGTTTTGCATCCCTTCAGTCATACTGTATGTTGGATTAAGCAAGTTTGTACACATTATGTTATGAATTCATTTAGTAAGCATACAATTGAAGATACAAAACCTGAAGCTTGCAATTAGTATGTTATCCCCTCTTTCAACAGTAAGAATTTTTTTAAACAATGGTTGCTAGGCTCATACTTAACGCAGCTCATGCGTGCTTTTCCTGTGGGTATTGCATTGCCTTTTTTAAAGCTGCTATACTGTAGCTAGGACATTTCTTAGAAAGGACCTGTATTATCATAGTATTTCCCTCTACTTACCCTTTACCTGTTTTCCTTCAAGGGTATGTGTTCTTGTCAAGTTTGTTATCGGGTTGGTCTACTGTTGTACTTTAAGATGAACAAACACATACATAGCTATACGCATACACACAAACCCTATCCACAACAGTGCCCCATGAATGACACACACGCGCTGATTAACCCTTAGCACTTTAAACCACACACGTGCTTTAGAAATAACACAGCCTGTCACTCAGCACTTCAAGAGACTTATTATTGGCACGAACAATATACAACGTTTTAGTGATATCTCAGACCTAAATATTACTTTTGGTCTACAAGAATACATTTAAACATACAAAGACTCAGCACTCTTGACTGTACAGTAGGCCATTCATCAGCCAAGAATACCTTCTTTTCGTACTGTTCCAACTAATGAGTGGCGCTCCTCACACTCAGCCTTATAAACCTCGCAGCACAGAAGTAATGGCAAATGTCCGTGGCTGCTACAGTTGCTCAAAGAAATCTAACTTATTACTTCAATCACTCTAGACATTAAGACAAAGCATCGAAAGTTAAAAGCAGCATGGTATTTATTACAAGATTAATAATAATACCACTGGAACAAAGAATAATAGAAAAAAGGTACTGATAGGAAAGTCTGGATATATATAGTCTTTAGAAAAAGCTTATGAAAAAATGTAGAGATAACAAGGATGAATGTCCCAGGGAGGCGTTTGATTTAGCAATCGATGTTCATGATGTTTTTCTGACGACCAGTGACATCTTCGTTGCTGTTTCTCTTCTTCTTCTTTTTCTTCTCCTCCCCTATTTTCTTCTTCTGATGATGCTTTCAAAATGAGGCATATTTATTATGAAATGTCATGCCGTGGTTTCACAACAAATGCACCTGATTGATTGGCTGTCAATATGATTGATGAATTTTGCTCAAACTCTTTAATCTATCTTTTCCCAGATAATAAAGTTCTTTGATATTGCCTCATGATCTCCTTTCCCAGGCTATAAACCAAATTGTTGTCCCAGATGTCCATCCATAAAGTAATCAATAACCTTGAGGTGTCGACTCAGTCTTCCTTTCCCAGGCTGTAATACCAAATTAGCACTAAGATGTGAACAACTGTTATAAAAGTGAGGTTGAGGTATTAGGGAAGAGGATATGCCTTTTTTATTATAATGCCTCCTATATCTGAATTCATCTTGTTGGGATTGAGACAAAATATAATACAGAATAAGATGTAGATTTTATACACCATAATAGGACCATCTGGATAGATCTGGAGGTCATGAAGATTCCACAGTGGAATGAGTTCTGATCTTACTGGTCTTTAGTTACAAACCTGACTGGAACCATCTGGAGTTCTCCTCAGGTGCTTTACTGACCTAACCTGAATTTGAGTCTGTTGGTTATATGGTGAAACCAAGATACACTGTGTGCACAATTATTAGGCAAGTGAGTATTTTGACCATATCATCATTTTTATGTGTATATTCCAACTCCAAGCTGTATTAACTTGAATGCTTATTGGATTTAAGCACGTCAGGTGATGTGTATTTGTGTAATGAGGGAGGGTGTGGCCTAAGGAGATCAACACCCTATATCAAGGTGTGCAGAATTATTAGGCAGCTAGTTTTCCTCAGGCAAAACGGGCCAAAAAAGAGATTTAACTGACTCTGAAAAGTCAAAAATTGTAAAAAAGTCTTTCAGAGGGATGCAGCACTTTTGGAATTGCTAAGATATTGGTGTGTGATCACAGAACCATCAAACATTTTGTTGCAAATAGTCAACAGGGTCGCAAGAAACGTGTTGAGAACAAAAGACGCAAATTAGCTGCCAAAGATTTGAGAAGAATCAAACGTGAAGCTACCAGGAACCCATTATCCTCCAGTACTTTCATATTCCAGAGCTGCAACCTACCTGGAGTGCCCAGAAGTACAAGGTGTTCAGTGCTCAAAGACATGGCCAAGGTAAGGAGGGCTGAAACCCAACCACCACTGAACAAGAAACATAAGTTGAAACGTCAAAACTGGGCCAAGAAATATCTGAAGACAGATTTTTTTCAAAGGTTTTATGGACCGATGAGATGAGAGTGACTCTTGATGGACCAGATGGATGGACCTGTGGATCAGTAATGGGCACAGAGCTCCACTCCAACGTGGATGTGGGGTACTGGTATGAGCTGGTATTTTTAAAGATGAGCTAGTTGGACCTTTTTGCATTGAAGATGAACTCAAAATCAACTCCCAAACCTACTGCCAGTTTTTCGAAGACACTTTCTTCAAACAGTGATACAGGAAAAAGACCATGATTTTTATGCAGGCCAATGCTCCATCACTTGCATCGAAGTTCTCCACTGCGCGGCCAGCCAGTAAAGGCCTTAAAGATGAAGGAATAATGACATGGCCCCCCTTCCTCATCTGACCTAAACCCTATCGAGAACTTGTGGGCACTTCTTAAACGCTAGATTTACAGGGGAGAAAAACAATACACCTCTCTGAAGAGTGTCTGGGAGGCTGTAGTCACTGCTCCACAAAAAGCTGATCGTCAACAGATCAAGAAACTGACAGACTACATGAATGGAAAGGCTTATGACTGTTATTGGAAAGAAGGGTGGCTATATTGGTCATTGATTGATTGATTTATTTTTTTTGAAATGTCAGAGATGTTTATTTGTAAATTTTGAGGTGTTTGTTTATTATTCTCACTATAACAGATGAAAATAAACAAGTGAGATGGGAAAATTTTCATTTTTCCTTTAGTTGCATAATAAATCTGCAGACTAATAGTTGCCTAATAATTGTGCGCACATATGTGTTCCCCTGATGATGTTCACACTCACATTTCCTTTGTGAAACATTCAGGTTTCAGGTTTATTAACATTTTGGATTGACTGATAGCACTGTGTTTGTTCCATATTAAAATTAATCCTCAAAAATACAACTTGCCTAATAATTGTGCACACAGTGTATGTGTAACCGTATGGTATTCAACTAAATGGTATTGCTTCTACTATCGTGAAGTGCAAATGGGTGTGAGCTGCTTTTGGATTATTCCATTTTTTTTTTGCACTCTTTTGCCTGTTCCTATGACAAACGCTGTAGCTTTTAGTAACTGAACTGCCAGTCACAATTTTGTATGGAATGTCTCAGGTGACAAACTAACCCAAATACAATATTCTTGGACTGCTTTGTTCTCCTCTTAATGCATAAAGACTGTGGATGGATGGAAGGAACACTTGGTGCTCTGACAAAGTGTTGGGGTGCCAACTGGATCGCCCCCTTTATTCTCTGTGTAAACAAAGTAAACAGGCACTCGATGGTGCTAAAATAAATGCCAATCACCTCTCTGTCTTGTCACACACGTGTACATTGGAGGCAGCTAAAGGGCTCAAAAGAAGGTAATTCCACACTAGGCCAGGGGGTGGCAGGGTGCAATAATTCTTTCTCTTTTATCCATGCAGGCCAAACATGGGAAATTCTGCCAGGATCCAATGACATCACTTCCAGCTCCGGGCTCGATGACATCACTTCTGATTCTGGACCCGAGGACATCGCTTGCAGTACCGGGCCCAAATGATGTCACTTACCCTGACTGACCTTAAAAACCCACCAGCTTCCTTCTACTACTCAGTTTTGTTTTGAAGTCGATCAGCACACAACTGTGTATTAAATTTTGTTTTCTCTTCACATTGGTCCAAAGTCCTCTTTTCAGATGAAAGTAAATTTTGCATTTCATTTGGAAATCAAGGTCCCAGAGTCTGGAGGAAGAGTGGAGAGGCACAGAAGTCAAGTTGCTTGAGGTCCAGTGTGAAGTTTCCGCAGTCGGTGATGATTTTGGAAGCCATGTCATCTGCTGGTGTTGGTCTACTGTGTTTTATTAAGTCCAAAGTCAGTGCAGCCATCTACTACAACAACAACAACATTTATTTATATAGCACATTTTCATACAAATGATGTAGCTCAAAGTGCTTTACATGATGAAGAAAGAGGAAAAAAGACAAAATAAATAACAATTAAAATAAGGGAACACTGATTAACATAGAATAAAAGTAAGGTCCGATGGCTAGGGAGGACAAAAAAAACAAAAAAACAAAAAAAAAAAAAAAAACAAACTCCAGACGGCTGGAGAAAAAAAATAAAATCTGCAGGGTTTCTGAGACCACGAGACCACCCAGCCCCCTCTAGGCATTCTACCCAATCAGTCCTCAATGTATTCAGAGTTCTCATTGAAGAATTTGATGATGACAGTCAATAAAAATAATTTTTTATTGGTCTTATGTAATATTCTAATTTTCTGAGATACTGAATTTTGAGTTTTCATTACCTGTAGGCCACAATCAGCAAAATGAAAAGAATGTTGAAATATATCACTTTGTGTGTAATGAATCTACATCATGTATGAGTTTCACTTTTTAAACTGAATTACTGAAATAAATTAACTTTTCGATTAGATTCTAATTTATTGAGATGCACTTGTAAATAATAAAACAAACAGTAACCCCCTAAACACACATGAGAATGTCTGACATAGATACTGGAGAATTGCTGCAATCAACAGCAGGGCTTTATGTGACAGGAAGATGGTCAGACCTGTTAGTTCTACGAGGAACCACACAACCCAATAAAGAACCATTGTAGAGAATAAGACTCTGGGACTACTAGCATTGTTATTTATAATTCTAGAGAAATAACAGCGCCTCTCAAGACGGACTATGTTGTTGTATTCTGTTATTTTAACCTTCAATATCTCATAGTGGATAATCAGTTTAGTTTTTCTCCATTTACGCTCAGCTCTGATAGGAAATTTGAGAGCACTTCATGCTTTCCTCTGCTGACAAGCTTTATAGAGATGCTGATTTTATTTTCCAGCAGGACTTGGCACCTGCCCACACTGCCAAAAGTACCACTACCTGGCTTAATGAGCATGGTATCACTGTGCTTGATTGGCCAGCACACTCTTCTGACCTAAACCCCACAGAGAATCTATCAAGAGGAAGATGAGAGACACCAGAGCCAACAATGCCGATGAGATGAAGGCCACGATCAAAGCATCCTGGGCTTCCATAACACCTCAGCAGTGCCACAGGCTGATCGCCTCCATGCCACACCACATTGATGCAGTCATTCATGCCAAAGAAGCCTCAACCAAGGATTGAGTGCATACATGGACATACGTTTCAGTAGGCCAACATTTCTGTATTAAAAATATTTTTGTATTGGTCTTATGTAATATTCTAATTTTCTGACATACTGAATTTTGAGTTTTCATTACCTGTAGGCCACAATCAGCAAAATGAAAAGAAATAAATACTTGAAATATATCACTCTGTGTGTAATGAATCTACATCATGTATGAGTTTCACTTTTTAAACTGAATTACTGAAATAAATTAACTTTTCGATTAGATTCTAATTTATTGAGATGCACCTGTAAATAATAAAACAAACAGTAACCCCCTAAACACACATGCGAACGTCTGGCATGGATACTGGAGAATTGCTGCAATCAATAGCAGGGCTTTATGTGACAGGAAGATGGTCAGACCTGTTAGTTCTACGAGGAACCACACAACCCAGTAAAGAACCAGTGCCACTGAAGACCCAGGATTTTTAAGAATCCTATACTGCTATACTTTACATTAGATTAGATTAGATAACTTTATTGATTCAGATTTATGCAGCAATAGAAAAATAAAAAACAAAGATACACTTGCAGGACCAATAAGCCAGATAATCAATCAATCAATAAATATTGTGCAGAAATTTCAAAATTAACAAGTACTTCTGGATGAAGCATTGAATTGCCTGATAAGCAGCAGGTAGAAAAGAACCCCAGTGGTGCCTCAGGACAATCAGTCAATCAATCGGTCAATCCAAATATGCTGCATATAATTGCTGTAGGGTGGCACAAGTGGTAGCGCTGCTGCCTCGCAGTATGAAGACTGCAGGACACACACACACACCAAGCACACACTAGGGACAATTTAAGATTGCCAATGCACCTAACCTGCATGTCTCTGGAGCACCTAGAGGAAACCCACACAGACACAGGGAGAACATGCAAACTCCATGCAGGGAGGACCCGGGAAGGAACCCAGGTCTCCTTACTGTGAGGCAGCAGCACTAACATTGTGCCACCATGCCGTCCCAGTTTGATTGTCAATTAAGTGTAAATGTTGTATAAACCTGGCCTTTAAAGAATTCTTGGTCTCCCCAATATAACTCATTCCACAAGTCCACACTGAAGTTTAGCTCTTGAAATTATAAACAGGCCATCATTTGAAGATCTTTTGGAGTGTAAGGTGAAAAGCATTCTGAAATATAGGACAGAGCGAGATTATTTAAGGCTTTGTAAACCTTATTATGAAGTCAATTCTAAATGGCACTGGTAGCCAATGTAGTGGCATCAAAACTGGAGAGATGTGCTCGGATATTTCTTTCACAGTGAAACCAGCATTACATCATTAAATAAAATAATAATAATTTATTGTATTTATATAGCGCCTTTCCCATTCACCATAATCCCGCACACCATATACACTTTGGAGTGTTCATTTAACATTTACATCGTTGCTGTGTTGGCATCAGCTATCTCGTTTATAATCTCTGCTCTTAAACTAAGCACTTTGTACATTGATGTTCTCCAGGCTCTTTCAGGAACATCAACTTCTCTGAGGAATGAGGAAGTGATATTTCCTCGAGTTTTTTTGGGGGGCTGGTCATCATTAGCATGTGAGAAACTATAAAAGCAAACCGAGAACGAAAACAAAATAATAAAACAAGCTACGGAAGATGTCAGCAGCCGGCATGCTGGTGCTCCTCGTATCATGGAGTGCCTTCTCCATGGGACTGTCACTCAGCCTGCAGGGTGGGCTTATGACATTCACGCCGAAAGGGATGTATCCGGATGGCACATATCGGGTATGCTCAGAGAGACGCAAATTTAAATAATTTAACGTATCGATAAAGTCGCAGTTTAAAATCTTGTTCGCCATTTACTTTAATGTCAGGCTCAGTGGTGTCTCCGAGGCTAGCGATCTGCACTGGCAATCGGAAGGTTGACGGTTCGAATCCCGTAAATGCGCTCTGTTGGGCCTTAACCTGCAATTGCTCCGTATGACTAATCTGCATCCAGCCCTGCATGTGGGCCCTCCAACCTAAAGGGGAAAACTTGGGGGTTGGTGGCAGAATTGGCACTAAATACCTCACACTGGTTCCATTCCATCTGTTACATGGCTGCACTCAGGTCCTAATCTGGGATCCTGAGTTGGTTTGTCGTGTGGTGGGTGCGGCAATCCGCTGTATCAGTACGTGCTTCTAACCGCTCTCTCTAGAAATATAGAAATAAAGAAGCTTAAAAAGACCGGGCTGTAAGATGACAAATTTAAGTTACAGTACTTGCGATTAGAAGAATGCTGATTTGAATTGTTCTATATCAGTCCTTTATCAGAAATAGCATCATACATACGTTTAATTTTGCAAGTACAACGTGTATATAACAAACGCACCATGCACGTGTCTGTTATTTTAAATTGCAGGTTGATTTTCGATACAAAGAATCTTACCGAAATTACTGCCATCAAGAGTTTTCCTGGGACTGCAGAAGCGGGGACTGCGGCTACACGAGAGAACTCCGATACGGGCAGATAGACAGCAGCCCGCTGGGGGACTCCTGGTGCCAGGCTGAAGGCTTCATGTCGAGAAGTGTCCCCAGTGACAAGCCGTTTGATCTGAGGTAGGTGAACTGTGAATTATTTTACATTTAAATTGTCAAAAGGTTTTGAAAAATGAATTATGGGAGATTCGCAAGACGCGCACACACGCAGCTGCAGCCAGGACAGTTTTTACTTCCAACTGATCCGCGCACTTCTGACACTGTGAAGCGCGTATGTTGCCGCAGCCTACTGGAGACACGCCCCTCGTGCGCTAGTATGTTGACATTCACACGATTCGCCTCTCATGTCAATTTCAGGCCCGTGATGGACTCGTGAGCTTTGAACATTTGTATTGCACATTTCAGAAACTTGTAACCTATTGAGGACGATCTGTACCCAAACCAAGTCACCATGTAGAATCAGTGTGTCGATTATTATTATTATTATTATTATTATTATTATTATTATTATTATTATTATTATTATTGTGACGTTCTGTCGAATAAACACACTCAGGGACCGCTTGTCCGGGGGAGTCTTCCAAATGCCGACTGGCTTTTTACTGGATATGCCGCGATATAAACGGTGCTCTACCGCCGCCCGTTGTCTGGGTCACGGGGACACCTTCAAAATAACAAAAATAACCCGCTTTCGTCCTATCTACCTCTTGCCTAGTCTTTCACTGTTCACTCCCTTCTCAACCTGATGCTGTCTTCCTTTCGCTCCAGCAACAACAACCACTTCCAGCCACCCCTCCCCTTTCCTCCACATGCCGTTAATTAACCCGGATCCCTGTCACTCAACTCTCTCTCTAGGGAGGTGTCCCAAACCCTTACAAAAATTGTTCCCCCAAGACCACCTCAACACTGCTTCCACTTCCCACAGCCCATGCTGTGGCAAGACACGTCACATTATTATTATTGAAGTATCTGGAAATGTAATACATAATAAGAAAATGATAATAATAATTCTTTGCATTTATATAACGGTTTTTCAAAATCACAATGACGATCACATTTTAATATTATAAAACATAATAACTAGATACCAAACAATACTTTAATGTAAGGCAGTAAATAGTACAATACATCATAAATTATACAGGTGGAACCCCGTTATAACGGAATTCATGGCACCATAAAAATATACCGTTATAACGGAAATGTTATAAGGAATATGAGTAAAATACGTGTAACAAGGGTAGCCGGCGATTCGCGATATCTAACGGGTCGGCGCAAGGACAACCCCATAGCTGCTCTGCTGCGTCTGATAAACCAAAAGCAGAGTAACTGGTTGCCATCTGCAGGATCAGGCTTGCAGCATAACAAGCTTGTCCCACGATGTTTAGATCATTTAACACCGGACTTTGACCTACTCTTCCTCGCACTCTCCTGGTCGCCGCTGGTGTTCTTCTAATCTGAAGTTGGGAGCTAAAGCAGGACGTTTGCCTTCGTTTGGCGGCACCTATCTCGTGTACTTGAATGCTGAACAGCTTCAATTTTAAATAAAATATTGACACTCACTGTACCTGCCTTCTCCATACAGTAATAATAGCGTACCTGTATTTTCCTTAGAAATCTGGACTCATCTTTCTGTCTCTCGTGCAACTCTGTGACTCAAGCTTGACAATACTTGTAATCAGGACCGGATTAAGACCCTTAGATGCCCTAAGCACTAAGTAATTTTGGTGCCACCTTACACTAGCAATTCAAAATATTTAAACAATAAAAAACTAGAAAATAAAATTTGATTTTATTATGGAAAATTCGAAATTAAACAAAACATACTTATAGTAAGAAGGAAAATAATATTTATTTTTGTATGCTTCATTTTATTTTTATCTTAATTTTCTCCTACTTTTTTTCCTTGCAAACTCTTTGATTAGATCTTCATAATCAATCTTACGTAACACATCTGCTTTTGTACATATATAAGGCAAAAGGAACTGACAAGTGCCGTATGAAGGATTGTATGAATTCTAGGCAGGAAGTAGACAAAAGAATTATCCGTAAACTACATTATGTAAAAGTTAAAATCGTACAGCTGATTACTACTGGATAAACTTATTGATAACTTTTTTACTAAGAAAGATTTAGTTACAAAAGTTTCACAGAATATTCTTTAAACCTTATATTAATAATGTGTGTCAAAGATTTGCTAAATAATCAACGCAAAAGCCATAAATAAATTAAATAATAAAAATGGTAACAAATTCATAACAGTTAAAGCAGTACGGCAATGTAATGCTTAGAGCGGTTATATGCTTTAAAAACTGCCGCCTCCATGTCGTAAACCGAACGACTTTAATTGTTATAGTACCTAGGGGTCGCGAAAATTGTCTTATCAAAATAAGACTTGGACCAAACTTTTCGTGAAAATCTCTAGTTTTTTGATGAAGCAACCCAAATTCCAAAATATCAATTAGCGCAGATTTTGTTTCAGCTTTTTTGAATTTTTTTACATCTCATATTTAAGGATGTTTTAGGTCTCAAAGTGACTACAAAGTGGCTTAAATGGCTACAAATATTCATTTTATCTGCCATTATTCTAAGGACTACAAATTATCCAATCTCCTGCCAAAACCTGTAGAAATTGACTTTAACCCCAAAATTGATTTAAAAATTAATTTTTGAGCGGCACTGCTTTTCGATAAAGATCTGATCGCGTTTTTATGATTACTTGAAGAGAAAATGGCATCCGAAATTTTACACATTTTAACGTTTGGGGTCGATTTTAAAGGTTTTTTTTTTAATGTACGGTTTTCATTTTGACATGAAAACTGTAGATTTACCATTTTGACTATTTAATTTATTTATGGCTTTTGTGTCAATTTAGCAAATCTATTTACACATATTCTTAGTACAAGATTTGAAGAATATTTTGTGAAAATTTTGTTAATAAATCTTTATTAGTAAAAAAGTTATAAACAATTTTATCCAATAGTAATCAGCTGTACGATTTTCACTTTTACATAATGTAAATGAATTTAAAAATATCTAAGAATAGAATTAAATAGACTTACCAGAATATTTTTTCCTCAAACTGGGACGATTTTTTGTTTTTGCTTAAAACAGAAAATAACACTTTCTACGCACTAGAAATTTATTTTAAGTTAAATAACAGGTAATTCACGAAACACAACAATTACGTGATAATAATTTTTAATCAACTATTAACTATTATTTAAAAATATAAAAGCATATTGTTTTGAATCAAATTATTTTCACAATATTTTGACATAACATGGTGTTTAAGGGAATCACCATGAAACGGGAATTCCCCATCTACGAACAGTGACGGCATAGCGAGGTACAGGGAGGCATTATTCATTTTCATTAAATTTTGAAAATGGCTATAAATTTAATTAATTTAATAATTTATGTGAAAAATTCGGCCATGAAAAAGTTTTGTGGTGTCCCATTTACCCTTGATGCCCTAAGTATGTGCTTACTTTGCTTATATGGTTAATCCAACACTGCTTGTAATAGAGCGGTAGCGTGCTTGGTGCCAACTATGCAAGGGCGCCTATCGGCAACGTGGTTATTTTGGGTTAAAAAGAAGAAATAAATATCAAAAACATTAATATCCCCGAAAATTGCTAAAACGTTTATAGATATCCCCCTTTACATTTTAGGATTTTGTAAATAACTTGAGGGGTGGCGCAGTGGTAGCGCTGCTGCTTCGCAGTAAGGAGACCTGGGTTCACCTCCCGAGTCCTGCGTGGAGATTGCATGTTCTCCCCGTGTCTGCGTAGGTTTCCTCCCACAGTCCAAAGACATGCACGTTAGGTTCACTGGCCTACTGAAAATTGTCCCATGTGTGTGTATGCCCTGCCCGGGTTTTGTTCCTGTGTTGGCTGGGATTGGCTTAGAATATATCGGGTTGGACAATGACTGGCTGACTGAGTGTAAATAACTTAAACATTGAAATGTGTTTATATTGTCTTTTACAATCACAGCCATCGCTCTTTCTAAACTGGCTACCTGTGCTGAGTACAGGGTTGTTGCCGAGGGGGTAAGCAAACGCACCGTTCACCGGTGTATGTGTTGTGTGTCGGGCAATGTGCATGAACGAGTTCAAAAGAGCGCGTTCATCGAACAAGCTCGTTTTTCTAAGATTGGTGAACTTAACGTAACGTACTTGCAAATGAAGAACTTGAAAGTGAGCTCGTTCAGTTTTAGGTGACATTCTGGATCTGGTTTACGCCCCGATTAAACGTTTTGCCTTATCCTGTAATGTAGGGGTGGAGCCGAATCAGACTACGGTATTCGGATAAGCGCAAATAGTGCATTTTTACGAGTATTTATTTCGTACGATTTTTTTTGCCATTTATTTGTATTCTGAAAAAATAACGTCAAATAATAGGCACTGTCTGTGTCTGCCTGCTTGTGCTTAAGCTGCACCCCCACTGACACAAGCACTCGATGAAGCTCCGCTTTTGCTTTTAGGAAAACGTTGGACTTCACGAGGCCACTTTATATTTTTCCTGCTGAACATGCAATATGTGACGCGAATTTTGACCGGCAGCGTAATCGATTAGTTCACCTACATGCTGGCTCCACAGTCATCATTTGTGTCACACGGTTGGAAATAGAGCAGTAATTTATATGGATACTTGCACCTGTTTAATTTCTTTTTTGACCGGGAGGATATTGGCATATATGGATATACGTGTTTGTTGCTGGGTATAACTTAATAAAGTGTTTTTAAATAAAAAGTCTTCATAGTTATTGTATTTTATTCAAGAACATTGTAATAGCCAATAAGGCACGAAAAATGGAAAAAAAAACTAAACTCATGGGTGGGCGGCACGGTGAGCAGTGGTATAGCGTTGATGCCTCGCAGTAAGGAGACCAGGGTTTGCTTCCCGGGTTCTCCCTGCCTGGAGTTTCCATGTTCTCCGCGTATCTGCGTGGGTTTCTTCCGGGTGCTCCGGTTTCCTCCCACAGTCCAAAGACATGCAGGTCTAAATTTCATTCCTAAATTGTCCCTAGTGTGTGCTTGATGTGTGTGTGTGTGTGTGTGCCCTGCGGAGGGCTTGCACCCTGCCCGGGGATTTGTTCTAGCAGCCTTGCGCCCTGTACCGGCTGGGATTGGCTCCAGTAGACCCCTGTGACCCTGTGTTAAGATTTAGCGGGTTGGATAATGACTGACTGGCTGGCTAAACTCATAGGTCTTTTATTCTCAATCCTTAAAAAATACAAAATAAACTGAACATGAACTAGTTCAAAACTGAAATGGTGAACTGTGAACGTGAATGTATTCATTTGAATCTGCGTGAACTGAACTTTGATCAAGTTCTTATGAGGTGTGAACTTGTATGACACTGGTGTCAGGCCATGTATTCTAAACTAATGAGACAATACATCACTTTACCTAATGTGGAAGAGGCACGGCATTTTTCGCAGCGCAATTACACGTCACACCAAATACCTCAGGTGTATGGTGACAATCGACGGCTCACATATCCATATTCGTGCACCAAGTGACGGGTATCGGGATTTTGTTAACAGGAAAGGCTGGGCATCTATTGTTCTGCAGGCGGTTGTTAACGACAGATTAATGATCAGGGACATTTGTGTTGGGTCACCAGGGATACTGCTATATTTCGCCACATGACATTTGTAAGGTCATGCGACCTAAATGCGTAAAAACTGTTTCCATTGCAGAATTATTGCTTTGTTGAAAAAATCTCAATCGAGTGTATACATTTTTTTGCGAATTTTGAGAGTTTTTGCAGAAATTCACGTGTTTATTATCCTTTTTCTCTTTGCAATTTCAAAATGCGCATAAATTAGGTTAATGGAAATGTGGCTTGTTTCTTTTAGTCTATCAAGAAAGAGACCGCTTGGGTTTCCCGAGACTTAGTAAAATAATAAGCAGGGTATTAAGTATTTTTTGTACCGCATTATTATCTTCTGTGGCCATTTTTGGTCGCAAAAATGATCGTTATACTGAAATTTACATTTCGCTAAAACATGATGTTGTCCTGGCTATTTTTGTTAGTTTGGTATTGGCTATAACAGGATTTGACCCGTATTTTGTCCACAATAGACAGGAGCGGACTGAGTCTCAAAACCGGCCCGGACATCCTTCAGCGAGTGAGGTGACTGACGAGGTCGACCCACTCAGCTCATTATTTATTGTAACTTTCTTAAAATTCATGAAGAGTACGCGGCTCGCTACTTGCTATGAGCCTATGACAGGAACTCTATCTAAACTTTAATCTGTGCACTGTTGTTTAGACAACTTAAAATTTGACGACATGCTTAGAAATAAAATATAATGAAAAATAAAAATTTAGGAACACGGCTTTTACGTTATTAGAGTACATGCCAAATCTTAACAATAAACTAAATGTTTTGTCCTAATATGAAAAATTTCAATGCTGTGCTTTATGACTTTATTTAATCATACTAATAATCGCAGCTGAAAATCACTAATTATCGCTCACGCCGACAACCAGAGAACAATAAAATGCAAAATACATAGTCTAAACTAATTATTAGTACTGAAGAATTAAAATACTAGATATGAGATAAAATAAATTGGAATAATTTATATGCTAACCAAAATGTAGCGGTATCAAAACAGAAATCGGCAAAAGACAGTTTTGACCAAATTTGCCTCTGCGACATTGTGTACTGACAACTAAAACAACTTGATGACGTAATACGGTATATTATATAGGACTTTATAAATCACAGTACCGGACAGATAATGCTTAGTAGTTTAGAAAATTAATTTTAATGTCAAACAGTAATCAGTGAATATTTCATGAAACGGCCAGCCCATGACCAGACCAGAGTCCGCGGCCCACCGTGCATTGCTCAAATGCCCTAATGGCCAGTCCGCCCCTGACAATAGAACATTATTAATTTTATTAATAGACAGTTTCCTTAACAGGAATTGAATAAACCGTGGAACTTGTATAATCAGTCAAGCCATGGGATTCTTCGTCAAGCCGGCCCTTCAGAACATTAGAACATTAGAACATTCTAGACGAGAACAGGCCATTCAGCCCAACAAAGCTCGCCAGTCCTATCCACTTGTTTCCTCCAAGAAAACATCAAGTCGAGTTTTGAAAGTCCCTAACGTCTTACTGTCTACCACACTACTTGGTAGCTTATTCCCAGTGTCTATCATTCTTTGTGTAAAGAAAAACTTCCTAATGTTTGTGTGAAATTTACCCTTAACAAGTTTCCAACTGTGTCCCCGTGTTCTCGATCCACTGTACTAATTCCCTTCGTAATTTTAAACACTTCAATCATGTCACCTCTTAATCTTCTTTTGCTTAAACTGTAAAGGCTCAGCTCTTTTAATCTTTTCTCATAATTCAACCCCTGTAGTCCTGGAATCAGCCTAGTCGCTCTTCTCTGGACCTTTTCCAGTGCTGCTATGTCCTTTTTGTAGCCTGGGGACCAAAACTGCACACAGTACTCAAGATGAGGCCTAACCAGTGCATTATAAAGGTTGAGCATAACCTCCTTGGACTTGTACTCCACACATCGTGCTATATATCCTAACATTCTGTTAGCCTTCTTAATGGCTTCAGAAGTTCTTTCACTTTGCGGTTTGATGTTTTACGCATATATTATTGTATACAGTCCGTACTATATGTCGTGTCTTTACTCATTAATGTCTATCAAGATATAATGCACATTCTCCTGTCTAATAATCTTATCACACTATAGACTTGGAAAAGAAAAGCCGCTGCACTTCTTTAATTTTAAATCATTGTCAGGCAAGATGAAGAAGGGGCCTGAGTTGCCTCGCAAGCTTGTAATCTTTTTTAGATAGCCAATAAAAGGTGTCATTTTGCTTTGCTTTTCTCTACATTCATAATGGCTAACACGGTACAACACCCTAGTACTACAAATCATTGTCAAAAATAATTGATATAACCAAAAATAACTGCTCCAGACAGGGTCACCATACGTTGTCCTTTACCCGACAGGTCCTCCTTTTCGAAAGTAAAATAAGCGTCCAGGTGGATTTTCATAAACATTAAAATTGTCCTGATTAATTGGCATATCATGAAAATCTTTTAGGATAATATGACATGGATGCTCGAAGTCTGTTTACAGTTTGAAGTGGTCGTGCCAGTCGCATTCACAAGGCGAAGGCAAACCGAACAGCAGCCAGCGTTAGTGCAGCATTATCTGCAGATCCGTGCGTCCTTTAGGTTTTGTTCCTGCCTTCACCCTGTGATGGCTGGGATTGGCTCCAGCTGACCCCCATGACTGTGTGTTATGATATAGCGGGGTTGGACAATGACTGGCTGACTGAATAAATTTATACATGCCCCTATACACCCAGACCAATATATTATATGAAAGTAGAGGCATAAGTTAAAAACATAAGGCAAGGATTTTAATGGGTTATGAGGAAAACAAAAGTAAAATAATTTGAAAATTATTTAAAACAAGCTAAAAAAAAAATATGTAAAAGTGAAATTATTTGAAAATATTTATTTAATACAGACAACAGAGAAATATTATTTCTGCCGTGGCAAGTAGTAACAACACACTTTGTCGACTTTTGCTGCAATGCTGATACAGAACTGCACAGCAGCGCGGCTGGAGAGTAAAACAGTAAGAGTGTCGCTGTCCTCAGCCAACCAGAGCAACTGAACAAGCTGCAAACAGGCAGCAAACATGAGTTTCCTCGTTGCATTTGGGTTATTTTCATCAAGAGAATCTGAGAAAAGAAAGTATAATTTCTTATAAAGTTACAACTAAGTACCGTAAGAAGGTATAGTAAATTTTTTTTTTTTTTTTTTTTTGAAATTTGAGAATGAACTAAATACGTGACATTTGTGTGTCCCTGAAAGGTCAGTATAGGACAGCGGACAAAATGTTCAAATATGGGACATGTCCCATATATAAGGGACGTCTGGCAACCCTATGTATAAAAGAAGCAGCCCCGCTACAGTACAGAGAGCCGGAGTTGGGTGGAAGTGGACGAAGCTTGCCTGGAGGAGTGGAAGGAGAGGAAGAAAAAGAGTTGCATTGTGTTTGATTTGTTCCCTCTTAAACCTCTGTATAAGGTATGTATTTGAGATTAAACCTTTTATCTAGACTGAAACTTGTGCTGGTGTAATTATATCTGGGATTTGGGATGCTGCAATGCCCCCTTGTGGTCATCACTGTAATGAATCTGAGACAGCATGTACTGCTTGTAGTGCAAACGGCTAATACTTTCTCTGCTCCGGTGGCGTCATCACAAACCATTTTTCAGTCGTGGCCCTTGGGTCATCCTGTCACATCACCGCTTCACTGCAAGTAAGAGAAGCTTATTACACAAGCAAAGGCATTCATTCTGGAAGGACTGAAAAGTTTTGCCTATCTATGTCACACTTCTTCTTGCATAAACCTTCAGTTTCCAGCCATTACTATACAATACTACTTTCAATACAAAAATATACTTTTATTTACATAAAGTTAGAAAGGATCTTATGGCAGGTAATAACAAAACAGCAAATGATAATATACCTTTAATGTAGATATTGAAAGTCTTTCTTTTAGATGTTACTTTTAAAACATGAAGTTTATGGCTTTTGAATTGCATGACATGTATATCATTGTATCGTCATGCTTAGGTAAATGTTTAGTTTTCAGAACTGGTAAGGGTTGCCAGGTCCTTAAAAACATAAAGCCCAAGCACAGATTAAAATAGCAAATCTGCCCCAAAAAACAGCCCAATACCTAACATAGACAAAACGACACAACGGAAAGCAGGGGGCTGTGTCAGAGCGAGAGGGTCAGGTACAAACCATCAGAGTCCTTTGGATGTCCCTTCAGAGATATTTCAAAGTGACAGGGGTAGAGATTTTTCAAAGTGAAGAACATATGCAAGTGCAAACTGCAGTGGAAGGGGTGCCAGATGGATGAGGCAAAAATGTAACAACAGCTTTTATTTATAGCACATTTTCAAATAGCCCAAAATACCACATAATTTTTTTAAAAAGTAGCTGAAAAAAATGCAACCAATAAAAGAGTTTTTTTCCCACAGAAGACGATCAAAAATAGTCCAACTGAGTGAGAAAACTGTCACCAGGTTGCTGTATTGTAATTTTAAATTGTGGAGCAGAGGGGTAAATCAGGGGAAAATGTCCCAGACATTATGGACGGCACTATAATTGAGTTTTTGGTGCTGTCCAAGCAGCCTCTTTTCCAGTTAATGCTGAAGAAGCACATTAAGCCACCAGTGTCTGTTGGTAAGGTTCTCTCTTTTTCTCACTCCATGTCAGCAGTGAATCTACCATTTGATGATGTCCCCTTGTTAAAATTTGGGATTTCTTTTTATCATGTTTGTGTTAGGTCACAGTTACCAGAGAAATATGAGCTGCACACTTTCACATACCTCCTTGTCAGTTGCAAACTATGGTAGTAGTGATATGGGCAGCACAGTGGCACTCTATCTATCTATCTATCTATCTATCTATCTATCTATCTATCTATCTATCTATCTATCTATCTATCTATCTAAAGAAGAACATGCATACGAGGTGTGGCAGAAAAGTAATGAGACTGATTTTTTATTTTTTATTTACCAAAGTTTTTTATTCCCTTCAAAGTAGTTCCCTTGGGCAGCTACACACCGATGGAGACATTGTTCCCACTGTTGGTAGCAGTGCTGGAAGTCTTCAACCGGTATGGTCTTCAGCATGTCCGTTACACTCTTTTGGATGTTTTCTAAAGTCCTGAAATTACGTCCTTTGAGGACATTTTTCAGTTTAGGAAAAAGGAAATAGTCACACGGACTGAGGTCAGGTGAATAAGGGGGCTGGGGAACCACAGGAATGCGTTTTTTCGATTGTCCTTCTGCTCAATTGTGAGGTTTTTCGGCACCATTTTGGCACAGACCTTTCGCATGTGCAAATGTTCAGTCAAAATTTGATGAACGGTAAATCTGCTCAAATTTAATTGTTCACTCAACATTCTTAATGTTAAACGACGGTCTGATCTCACAAGAGTGTTCACACGTTCGATGTTTTCATTGGTTTTCGAAGTTGAAGGCCTCCCTGAAAAACTTGAGCTCGGGATAAAGAATGTTCCCCATAGGCCTGTTTTAACTTTTCAAACGTCACACTTGCCGATTCTCCAAGCTTAACACAAAATTTAATGGCACAATGTTGCTCCAAATTCCGCTGTTCCATTTTGCGTGACGCACAACCAAAAACACAACTTCGCTAATAGCAGTCACAAAAATCACGTAGTTAACGGAAGGAGTTCAAACTCGCACTGAGCTATGGGAGGGTACTGATACACGTGCTCTATCAAGGACAACAGCGCAGCGTGGCCAGAGCGCTTGCAGTGTTGCCAGTCTCATTACTTTTCTGCCACACCTCGTATAATAATGACTTAATGACCAACTTCTTCTGAACCCTACCTTATTAACCCCCCTTATTTGCTATCTATCTACAGTGCCTTTCACATCTATCTATCTATCTATCTATCTATCTATCTATCTATCTATCATATAATGCCTTTCATCTGTCTATCTATCTATTATATAGTGCCTTTCATCTGTCTATCTATTAATTATATAGTGCCTTTCATCTATCTATCTATGTCCATGTGCTTTGGTTTCCTCTCACAGTCCAAAGATAAGCAGGTTAGCTGGATTGGCAATGCTAAACCTCTGTGTGTGTGTGTGTCTGTGTGTGTGTGTGTGTACCCTCTGATGTCCTTCTCTCCTGTCCAAGTGTTATTCCTTACTTATGTCTGATGCTTGCTGTAAAGGCTCCAGCATCTCCAGTGACTCTGCTCCAGATCAGGTTGGTAAGGAAATGGACTGTTGGATGCACAGAAGGGTAATATTGGTGAATGTATGAAAAATGTGATGTGACTGATGTTAATATGGGAAAATGTTAAATTTAAATATCAAATATTGTTGAAATTAATTACAGACAAAACATTGCTGTTATTTTTATTTAATTATTTTCTCTGAAACCTGAAAAACAGAAAAATCTACCTTTTGCTATCAGTTCCCCCAAAAAAGAAAAGGCTTACAGTGTGTACTTTGTGATTGGACACTCAGAAAAGCAGCCTGAGAGGAATGAGCATAAAATTGAAATAAAAAATATTATGTGGTGTTTTCCACAGACAGGGAATAACAAAATCGATATATTAAAATAGCAGTTAAGTAATAATGATGCAAGGACAATGGGGTTATTTATGATCTTTGTAGAGTACATAAAGGTTTTTATATTTACTAACTCAATGTACTTTGGGGTCATTTTTCTTGTTCTCTGCTAAAATTATGAAAGCTACCTGTGTTAGAAAACCATATAAAGCGCCCGTTGTCAAAATACCTGAACGCAATAAAGGCTTTCTTTCTTTCTTTCTTTCTTTCTTGAGAGTGGTGAGTGGGAGGAGCCTTGAGTGTGGGCGTGGGAGCGGGTGATGGTTTAAATGTCTCCTTTCCCTTTCTTTCTTAATTTCACAGATTGTTGCCTTTACTGTATTCTTTTTGTTACCTCTTTGAGGGTTAGAGCACTGAGTGTCCTGAAGGTGGCCAGGATGGCCTCCTCGGCGAGTGCCGGTTCCCGCAGCAAACATTTTAGAGTGACTTACTCGCCGACATGTTGTTAAGGTTGCCCCTGACTTTTCGTGCATATTGGCTGTGTGTCAGATAGTGGGGCTGTGAAGACATCGATCTCCGTCACGGATGAGCACACTGAAAAAAGTACAACATTGATGTTGTTCATTCAACGTAAATTTTCTCTTTCAAGCAACTTAAGATTATTCATTTAGTGTTGCAGCTTGAAATATTTGGTTTCAGATCTCAATCAAAGTAAAAAAATTTGTACCAAATTAAGTTATGGTGGAGGGAATAAACGTAAAAATCCTATTTCATTTAACTTAATATTTTAGGTTGTTCATGTGCTGTGTTTGGGGGCCATTTGTATATTCTTTTGGTCGAACTTTCCAGTTTGATGGCTTTCCAACTGCCAAAAAAGAAGAACAACTTAAAAAATAGATTTACTTCAGTAAAAAAAAAACAAGTGAATTGCACCCAATAACTCTAAATGATTTGCCTCAACTTAAAAATTGTGGGATCAATAAGCTAAAAGAATTATATTGGTTCAGATTGAAAATATTAAGTGTGAATCATTCACATTTTTTTTTTCAGTGCAGCGTGATCGTTATGTTTTTAGACTCCACTGGGTTGGTAAACATGCTTGTGGAGGAGGGCGTAGTTATCCGTGATTCCATTGTGTCGGTTTTGCTTCAGCAAAAACAATCACCTTATCAAAGGTCCTACCTTTTATTTCTAATGCGCTTCTGGGAAAAAAAAAAACTGGGTAGGTATGGTCAGGTGGTGTCTAAATTCAACAAATTCCATTGGGCTGTAAAGATCCGCGTTTAAAACACGTTGGTTTCTTTTTGAAGACAAGTGCTGATGATCCCAAGGAAGATGAATTAAGAGCTGTAATGTAGCCCTAAGGTTAGAGTGCACAGCATATCATTTTTGTTTCGTCAGAGCCCATGAAATGTTTTAAGTGTGGTAGTCCTAGGGCATGTAGGCAAAAACCTGCCCAGGGAGTACTGATGAAGATACTGAACAGGGTACCGAAAGGGCCGAGGGTGGGATGACCCGGCGCCATGCGCTACAGGTGGAAAGGCGGCACCTTCAGCCAGCATACCTGAGAAAGGTGAAGGAAGCATGCAGGCGAGGGATCTGAAGGAAAGCCGGGGGGAAAATGATAAACGTGAAAGCGTAGAGCAGCATGAAAAAATTACTGGAGAAGTTGCGCTAGCTAGTAATGAGATTAAAAAACAAAAGCAAAAACAAATTGAGTTCGCGTGTGGAAGTGGGCTCATCGGCTATAGAGAGCCTGTGCGGGTGAGGTGGACATTGCGTCCACAGAGCAAGATGAAAGGTTTAAAGTTCCCACTGCATCAAAGAGAGTCATAGTCTGTAGCAAAGAAAACACCCAACTCAAAAAGACCCCTTTGCAGCTCAAGGGGAGATAGTGCTGGAGTCGGAAGACTTCTTTCCTCCAGAGAGTGGTGATGATGAAAGGGCTTTCACTGACTCGTCCCTTCTTTTAGAAGGGAGTCAGGAAATGGAAGGACAGAGAAGGGTACGGCTTTGCACGGATATGGTCCTTCTTAGCAGAAGTGAAGGTGTTGTAATCCAGGATTTTTTTTTCCTGATGCTGACTTCTTCCTCAGTTCAGTAAAATCACTTTAGAAAAGACGCACGGGAGTCGATGTGTTTACATAACAAGAGGGCTATCGCCTTAAAGGTCTGGCCACAAAGCTGAAGGTTTATAGCTAATAAGGGCGCATGATGGAGCTGGCAGTCCCTTTTCTTTCTCCCCGATTATATGTTGTCTGCCGTCTTCTGAGTGTTCCTTTTTCTCCAATGAAAACGGAAATTGTTAGGACTGGGACGTTCAATGTCAGGAATGAGGCAACCAGGGTTCCTAAGAGAGAAGCGCCTGGCAGTGGCTTTTCTGATGCACAGGGACGCCAGTTTAGAGTGTCAATGGATGAGGGCCTGGGGCGGAGACATATATTTTAGCCATGGCACGAATCAACATCAACAACAACAACATTTGTTTGTATAGTACGTTTTCATACAAATAATAGAGCTCAAAGTACTTTAAAAGATGAAGAAAGAAAAAAGAAAAAATATAAAAAATTAGGCAATACTAAGTAACAAAGAATAAAGTAAGGTCCGATAGCCAGGGAGGACAGAAAAAAAAAAAAAAAAAAAACTCCAAAGGGCCGGAGAAAAAAAATCTGCAGGGGTTCCAAGGCTACAAGACCACCCAGCCCCATTATCAATGATCTCAATCAGTCCTCATGGTTTTCAGGCTTCACATTGAAGAATTAGACGATGATGATGATGTGGACCTCTGGCCTTCAATCCATCAATGTAGGGACATCACAGTGCTTTGATCAGGTTGTGAGGGCTCAGGTCGCCACCATAGAAAACCAGAAAGAGAACACCAGAGAAAGTAGGGGTTAGTACGGATTGTGGAGCCATGAAAAAAAAAGATAATTAAATGCATATGCAGAATATCAGTGTTACACTAAAATGAAGCTATGAGGAGGCCATGTTAAAGTAACAGGTTTTTAGCAGTTTTTTAAAGTGCTCCACCATATTAGCCTGGCAAATTTCAATCAGTAAGTTATTCCAGATTTTAGGTGCATAACAGCAGAAGACCGCCTCACCACTTCCTTTAAATTTAGCTCTTGGAATTCTAAGCAGACCCTCATTTGAAGATCTAAGGTTACGATTTGGAGTGTAAGGTGAGAGGCGTTCTCAGATATAGTATGGAGCAGATTATTGAAGGCTTTGTAAACCATAAGCAGGGTTTTAAAATCAATCCTAAATAGCACAGGTAGCCAGTGTAATGACACTAAGACTGGTGTGATGTGCTTGGATTTTCTTTTCCTAGTTAAGATTCTGGCAGCTGCATTCTGCACTCGTTGCAATCTATTGATGTCTTTTTTGGGTGGTCCTGAGAGGAGTGTGTTACAGTAATCTAGTCGACTAAAAACAAAAGTGTGAACTCATTTTTCAGCATCTTGCCAAATTATAAAGAGTCTAATTTTTGCTATGTTTCTTAAGTGAAAAATGCTGTCCTAGTGATCTGATTCATTTGTGATTTAAAATTTAGTTCAGAGTCAGTAATTACCCCTAAATTCTTAAACTCTGTCTTAACTTTCAAGCCTAATTAATCGGTATGGTGGGGTGGCAGTCCTCCTGGCTGAACATTTGAGTCCTGTCTCTGTGTCAACAACTGAGGTGGCAAAAAGCCATCTGCTAGTAGTTAAAATGAAATCTGAATTTTTTATTTTTTTATTTTATTGTAATCATTCTATACAAAGAGATCAATTTTTACAAAAATTGGACTGAAAACATATCAAACCTTGCCATTATAATTTTATGAGTGTTCACATTGGGAATGGATGTAAATACAGTTTGCATGAATTCCCTTTCTTCTACATTTGGTGCATAAAGATTTATCAAAATCACTTTACAGTTAAATAAATTGCTCACGATAATCACTTATCTCCCATCAGGATCAGATACTACATCTGATGCTACAAATGAGACTGTTCTAGGTATAAGAATTCCCAAACCTCTAATTTTCTTTGTAAAGCTGGAATGGAACATTTGGCCAGTCCTGTCTTTTTGCAGCAGGAATTGATCCTTGTTTAATAAGTGGGTCTCCTGTAAAAATAATATTTTAACGTTTAGACCTGTTA
The DNA here is from genome assembly GCA_026402145.1 of Polypterus bichir lapradei. Lineage (NCBI taxonomy): Eukaryota > Metazoa > Chordata > Cladistia > Polypteriformes > Polypteridae > Polypterus > Polypterus bichir. The sequence continues at coordinate 9,969,257 of JANRMT010062810.1, forward strand.
GATGAGAGAATACTTTCTCTTTAATTTGTGATTCAGGCCTTTAACATTCCAGCTCACAAAGCTAACTGTCCCATCATGGAGACATTGATTCTGAATTTTTGATGTCATTTTGTAGTCTTAACAGGAAGTGAGATAGCTTTGACCTTAATTTCCAGTTTTCCCAGGAGTTATTGACATGCAGCCTATTGTTATGTTGGTAATTATAATTATAAACATTAAAAAGATAGATTAGATATAGCTTGCTCTCTTTCTTCCCCCCTTGTCCCCTCCATTTTGCCTCCCCACGTGAGGCTGGACCCCACTTCACAAAGTCCCAGTCCTCTGACATACCTAGAGACCGAGCATGTCCCCCAGCAGCGACGTTTGAGGATTAAAAATTGAGATATCTACTCCCAATAAAGTCTAAATACTATAAGCATAAAATGTAATCTTCAACAGTCTTGAAATATTAAGATAGTAAACCAGGGAATTGTGTTAAAAAGTGGCCCTGTATAAGCATAGTAAACACTCATGCAATAATAACAATAACAAAAACCAAGGGTATGATGGTAAACTGTCTCCTTTAGAATAGCAAAAAGAAAAAAAAAAAGTTACTAATTTAATTTCTTCCACACATACACATATACGCGTATAATTATAATTAAAACATAAAGAGAAAGTGGCAGAGAAGAGAAAAGGATGTATAATTATGGTACCAGTATCATTGCAAGCGGATCAGACAGCAAGTAATATCTTCTTGCCGTGCCATGACAGGATGCAACTCACGATTGTTGGGATCAGCTTTCTTAACTCTTTTTCTGCCGAGTTTTTTGCATTCGGAATTCACAGCTGTTGCTTTTCCATCAGCGTTAGATGCCAAATTTTCGGCTGTTTCAATTCGAGTCATGAACATTTTCTTAACGTCATCCAGCTGATCGGCAAGTGCTCTCAGTTTAGACACATTTTCCTGAATGTGTTCCTCAATCTTTCTCAGCATACCTTTAAAGGCTGCATCAAAGCAATTATATCCACGTTTTTCCAAGTCTTTATTATCCTGCCGCAGCTTCTGCATCTCCAGCCGCAGTTTCTCATTTGTCTTGTAGCTTGTCTTGAGCAAACAATTTATTTCTTTACACTATATCTTTCTGAATGTCTTTCTTGAGCTCACTTATGGCCGTGGCCATTGTTGCGATCATTACCTTCGATTCGAACAGATCGTTTTGGCTTTCATGCTCCGCAAGGAGGAATATATGAAAGTGCAGACTGCATGGCCATTTCCAGTTTCAAATGATCTTCTGGAATTGGCGAGCTATTGTCACCTGCATCATTTGCACATTCACTCCCATTTTCACTCTCGACAGGAGACGATGCAGCAGAACGGGGTCCTGGAGAGTCTGTGCTTTTGCCTGTCTGTTCCAGGTCAGTCTCTGAAAGGCCGTACCTTGCACTTGGACTTAATGCCTGTCTAGACTTGGATGTAGCTTTAGATTTCTTTTCCGTTTCTTTCTGACCCCCTATCTTGTTGCTCATGTTTATATACTGTATTAGAAACTCCTTGGTAAATACAGGATACCTCAGGATAATAAGAAATAAGAGAAAAAATAAAACCCCTGCTAACGGAGCTTCCGCTTCAGACGTCCATCTCCTGTAAGAGATGAGACCAACTCTCCAAATCTGAAAAATGCTGTTTAGTTTTTATAAACGTATATGCACCAACTGATGGAAAAGAAAGACTGAAATGCTTTGCCCTGTTGAATGGTGAATTATCACAATTAACTAGTGACGATCATGTGATTCTGGGGGCGATTTTAACTGTACATTAAATGATGAATTAGACAGAAGCCATTTGGAGCCTCACCCGTCATCTGCTCAGGTTGGACCTTTCGTGTGAACAGTACAAGCTGCAGGACTTGTGGAGGGCGATGAATGAGGGCACCAGAAAGTCTATGTGGGCACACGTGAGGGACATTTCTCTCTCTCTCTTTCTGGCCAGACTGGACAGGCTCTGTACTTTTAATCATCATTTTAGATTTTTTAGTTCCTGTTTTTTAACACCCACGGCCCATTCTGATCAAAGTTAGTTATTTGTGCTTTTATATTGCCTAATTTAGAGCATAAAAGCTCCCATTGGCATTTTAACACCCTACTTTTATATGACCTATATTTAAAAAAGATTAAAAAAAACAGTTTTATCTTTTTCTGGGCACAATGGAGGGGGCAAGTAGGGAATTTTTCATCTCTGTGGCAATGGTGGGACATAGGAAAAGTGTAAATTCGACAGTTCTGTCAACAGTATACTTTGAATGTTACTCAGAACATAAGTAAATCAATGGTTCTTTTGGAGCAAGAGATTGCAAAGCTCCAGCAAAACATTGCATCTACCTCTTCTGAAGATGGACTGGAACAGTTAAGGAGGAAGAAGGTGGGTTTGTCTGATCTGCTGGAATATAAATTCCAAGGACTACTGGTTTGTTCCTGCTTTCAGGCAGAAACAGAGTCAGATGCGCCCTCTAGATACTCTTTCTTGGACTTGAAACAAAACAGGGTCAGAGCCGAATGATCCACTGTTTAAGTTCACAAGAAGGCCAAGAACTGAGAGAAATGGGTGAAATTCGTTCAAGGGCTGTGAACGTTTATTCTGAGCTCTTCTCTAAAGAGTTGTTGGGGAAGTCTAGAGAAAGTTCTCTTTTTTTTTGGAAGATTTGCCAAAAGTTCCTGAGGAACTTATACCCGAATTAAACAAAGATATATCTCTTAAGGGGCTGACGGTTGCCATGAAGAGTTTAAATAAAGGGAAGGCTACAGGAATTGATGGAATTCCAGTCAAATTTTATCAAACACTCTGGGATGTTTTGGGACCTGGCCTCTTGGCTGTATTCCGGGAGAATATGGAAATGGGGCTGATTCCCACAAGTTGTTGCAGACCATTGGTCACTCTTTGGCCGCAGTCTGGAGACTTAAGTGACATAAAGAATTGGAGGCCCATGGCACTGCTCTGTACAGACTATAAAAGCATCTCTAAAGCTCTGGCAGTTAGACTGTGAGAAGTGATGGCCTCTCTGGTTCATCCTTTTGTGTACCTAATAGATCCATACATGACAATATCTTTCTCTTAAGATATATTATGAATATATCAAGGCTTCTTGATCTGATGTTTGCTGGGCTCATTTCTCTTGACCAGGAGAATAGGGTGGATCATGACTATCTGTGGAAGGTTCTTGAGGCCCTTGGGTTTAAAACAGTTTGTTTTAATGGTAAAGATGCTATACAATGACATTGAAAGTGTTCTGAAGATCAATGGCGGTCTTAGCTTATCATTTACGTTGGGGGATTAGACAGGCCTGTGCTTTGTCGGGGATGTTGTATTCCATGGCTATTGAACCCTTGTTGAGGGAATAAAGAAGAGCAGAGGGCTGCTGTTCTGGGGTGTCTCTTACCATTTTGGACAGTGGCATACGCAGATGACATCATGGTGCTCATTGACAGACAACCAGATGTTAATGGCAAGGGTAACTCATCAGCAAGAGTAAAATGGAAGAAGAGCTCAGCAGTATTGATGGGGAAATGGCGTGAGATCTCACCTAAATTGCCATTAGGACACTAGTCGACAAAAGCAGGCCTGAAATATCTTGCCGTTTACCTGGGAGATTAGGCTGTTGAGGAAAAGAACTGGGAAGGAGTACTAGACATCGTCAAAAGTCACTTGATGGGTTGGCAATGTCTTTAACTGCAGCTCTCATACAAAGAAAGGGTTTTGATAACTTATTAGTCTCAGCCACTCAGTGTGTGCTCTGTTTACCTGTTTCTGAAGGAGGACAAGGACCTATTGGTATTTGTAACCGAAGAAAGGCTTTCTGGCTACAAGGTTTGCAAAAACTGTTGTATTATCCAACAGACCTGTCCTGGAGGCCACTTGCCTGTCTCTTGTTATGACAAGATGGAAATGTAAATATTAACAAGGCACCTTTTAAATCAACAAAAGACAGCCAGTCAACTTCTGGCCTTCTGCCTTTCTATAGCAGTCTACTCAGAGTTTGTAATCTCCTTGAGCATTCTTGTTGACTGGAGCTCTGCCAGTATCTTCTGGGCTCCAGAATACCCGATCCAGGACCTCAAAGTCACACAACCTATAAGAGTCCAATCATTATTAATGAACTCTAAAATAACCCAGGTCTGTCACCTAATAGATATGGAAAGGCACTGCAGGTACAGCATTGAGAAGATGGTGGAGGTGTTGAGACTTCACTCACTGAGGCAGGCTAACCAGCTGCTGCAAAGGATTCCTGCCACCCTCCCAGCTAAAGCAAAATCTCCTATTGGGAATTTCCTTACTACCAGAGATTCACAGTGAGGGTTTTCCTGATGTGACTGTGTTATCGGCTGGTTTGGAACTTGAGGATGCTGAAGTCATGTATGCATACCATCTACACCATAGACCAACTTTATTAGACAGTTCTGTGGGGAAAGAGCTCTGAAGACTCCGTGTGCTGGCACATCACCAGGAACCACTAAGCACAACACCAAAGACACCCTGGAGGAGCAGACACACCGGGGCCAGCTTGGCAAAACTTATATAGGCTACCGTTGAACAAGATGACTCAGGCGCCGCCGCGAGTGGCAGCCTTTCCAGCAACTCCGTGTATGATCTTTCTACCTTTTTCTCTATTTTTCTCAATTTCGCTGATCACTCCTACCACTTTCTTTTATGTGGACTCATTCCCTGGACACTTTTACTACTTCTTACTACTTGGACATGGATTTTTACAAGCCGAGACTCGTCTATTCAGGTAGTCAACTTCAAGCGCTGAGAACAAAGGCCCGTGCCAGTGTGGTTCCCTATTACCCAACAAGGTAAGAAGGTCGTATCTTGGGAGCAGAGCCGGCGATAAGCTAAAGGCTAAGCGGCTAGCGAGGAAGTGGTGTTATAAGCCTTTGGTGCCTTCTGTGATCCTGGGAAATGTGAACTCTCTACCAAATAAGATTAACGAACTGGCTGCGCTGGTGAAAAATGTCAGGGCCTACAGAGAATAAAGTTTGTTGTGTTTTTGTGAAACGTGGCTAACAACTAACATCCCAGATGCTAACGTGGAGCTACCCGGGTTTAGCACAGTTAGAGTGGACAGAGACGCAAATACCTACGGGAAGCAGAAAGGAGGAGGACTCGCTCTCTATGTGAATACAAGGTGGTGCAACTCTGGACATGTAAACATCAATATCTCCACTTGCTGCAGGGACATCGAACTGTTGGCCGTAAGTCTGCACCCCTATTACTTGCCCAGAGAGTTTGGACACGTCATTGTTATTATTGTTTACATCCCTTCTCGGGCGGACGTGGATATAGCGGGAGACATCATCCATTCCACTGTTGCTAAATTACAAACGCAGCAACCTCTAGGCACTTGTGCTAATCTCTGAAAATTTTAACCATGTGATGCTGGACAAAACATTACCTGCCTTCTCCCTTCTCCCAGTATGTGGATTGTAACACCCGGGGAAATAGAATTATTGACCTACTGTATTCATAATGCTAAAGATGCATACAGCGCCACCCCGCTGCCTGCGCTTGGCAAAGTAGATCATAACTTGTTTCTGCTTCAGCCTCACTACAAACCAAGAGTGAGGGAGCGACCTACAACCACACGCTTATTCAGGAAGTGGTCCCCTGAGGCAGAACAGGCTCTGAGAGACTGCTTTGGAACTACAGACTGGGATACTGTATCCTGCAGGGATCTTATAGTGAGAACATTGAGGAGGTTGTTGACTGCACAACTGATTACATCAACTTCTGTATGGACATTGTAGTTCCAGTAAGAACAGTACGCTGCTATGCTAACAATAAGCCATGGATTATAAGTGACATCAAGGGCCTTTTGAACCAGAAGAAAAGGGCTTTTAAAGGCGGTGATTAGCATGAGCTCAAGCGCGTGCAGAAGCAACTCCAAGTCCAGCTCAAGGCGGTGAAGAAGCAGTACAGGAGAAAGCTGGAGCAGAAGTTGCAGAATAACAGCATAAAGGAAGTGTGAGAAGGGATGAAGATCATCACTGGCTGCAGCTCGAAGTGGGATTGCCACCATCGAGAGAGACGTGGATAAAGCAAACCAAATGAACAACTTCTTTAACAGGTTTGACCACCCTAACCCACTCTCACCTCAGAGTACTGCACCCTGATGGGTGCACCCTCCACCCATCCTCCTGCTGATACCAGCATAGGAGAGAGTTTCCCCCCATCCACAATTACAGCATCGCAGGTAAGCAGAGAGCTGAGGAGACTTTGTGCCAAAAGCAGTGGGTCCAGATGGAGTATCGCCACAACTACTGAAGGCCTGTGTGCTGGAGCTGGGGAGTCCTCTACAGCACATCTTCAACCTGAGCCTGGAACAGGGAAGAGTCCCGAGGCTTTGGAAAACATCTTGCATCACCCCAGTCCCAAAGGTATCACATCCTAGTGAGCTGAATGACTTCCGGCCTGTCGCTCTGACGTCACATGTGATGAAGACCATGGAGCGGCTGCTGCTTCACCACCTGAGGCCACAGGTCCGCCATGCCCTCGACCCTCTGCAGTTCACATACCAGGAGAAGGTGGGAGTGGAGGATGCTATCATCTACATGATACGAACACATTTCTCCAGTTCTGATGTCACTACACTGGTTACCTGTGTCATTCAGGATTGACTTTAAAATTCTGCTTATGGTTTATAAAGCCTTAAATAATCTCGCCCCTTCTTATATATCGGAGTGTCTGACACCTTATATTCCAAATCGTAACCTCAGATCCTCAAATGAGTGTCTCCTTAGAATTCCAAGAACAAAACTTAAAAGAAGTGGTGAGGCGGCCTTCTGCTGCTATGCACCTAAAATCTGGAATAGCCTGCCAATAGGAATTCGTCAGGCTGATACGGTGGAGCACTTTAAAACACTGCTGAAAACACATTACTTTAACATGGCCTTTCTATAACTTCAATTTAACTTAATTTAACTTAATCCTGATACTCTATATGTTCAATTTCCTCATAATAACTATTCAGGGTAGCTCTACAACCCGTACTGACCCCTACTCTCTTCTCTGTTTCTTTTTCCGGTTTCTTTGTGGTGGTGGCCTGCGCCACCTCCACCTACTCAAAGCTTCATGATGCTCCAACAATGATGGATGGACTAAAAGGCAGAATTCTACGTGACCATCATCATCAAGCCTTTCCGTGAGAACCCTAAATCCAAAGAGGACTGTTTCATTTATGTTAGGTAGAATGCCCAGAGGGGACTGGGCGGTCTCATGGTCTGGAATCCCTACAGATTTTATTTTTTTTTCTCCAGCCGTCTGGAGTTTTTATTTTGTTTTTTCTGTCCCCCCTGGCCATTGGACCTTACTCTTATTCGATGTTAATTAATGCTGATTTATTTTGTTTTCATATTGTGTTTATTTTTCTATTCTTTATTATGTAAAGCACTTTGAGCTACTGTTTGTATGAATATGTGCTATATAAATAAATGTTGTTGTTGTTGTTGTTGATGCTACACCGATCCCTCTCCCACTTGGACAGAGGCAGTGGTGCAGTAAGAATTATGTTTCTGGACTTCTCTAGCGCCTTCAACACCATCCAACCTCTGCTCCTTTGGGACGAGCTGACGGAGATGGGAGTAGATTCATACCGTGGACTATCTTACAGACAGACCTCAGTATGTGTGTCTCGGGAACTGCAGGTCTGACATTGTGGTCAGCAACACAGGAGCGCCACAGGGGACTGTACTTTCTCCGGTACTGTTCAGCCTATATACATCGGACTTCCAATACAACTCGGAGTCCTGCCACTTGCAAATGTTCGCTGATGACACTGCTATCATGGGCTGCATCAGGAGTGGGCAGGAGGAGTATAGGAACCTAATCAAGGACTTTGCGACTCAAACCACTTACACCTGAACACCAGCAAGACCAAGGAACTGGTGGTGGATTTTAGGAGGCCCAAGCCCCTCATTGACCCCATGATCATCAGAGGTGACTGTGCAGAGGGTACAGACCTATAAATACCTGGGAGTGCAGCTGGATGATAAATTGGACTGGACTGCCAATACTGATGCTCTGTGCAAGAGAGGACAGAGCCAACTATACTTCCTTAGAAGGTTGGCGTCTTTCAACACCTGCAATAAGATGCTGCAGATGTTCTATCAGACGGTTGTGGCGAGTGCCCTCTTCTACACGGTGGTGTGCTGGGGAGGCAGCATAAAGAAGAGGGACGCTTCATGCCTGGACAAACTGGTGAGGAAGGCAGGTTAAATTGTAGGCACGGAGCTGGACAGTTTGACATCCGTGGCAGAGTGACGGGTGCTGAACAGGCTCCTGTCAGTCATGGAGAATCCACTGCATCCACTGAACAGGATCATCTCCAGACAGAGGAGCAGCTTCAGCGACAGACTGCAGTCACCATCCTGCTCCACTGACAGACTGAGAAGATTGTTCCTCCCCCACACTATGTGACTCTTCAGTTCCACCCAAGGGGGTAAACGTTAACATTATACAAAGTTATTGTTATACCTGCGTTTTTATCACTAATTTAATATTGTTCTTTATCAGTATGTTGCTACTGGAGTATGTGAATTTCCCCTTGGGATTAATAAAGTATCTATCTATGTATCTAAAAGAACTGGTGATTTGCAATGACGTGTATTGCTTGGCATCGTCTCTCTTAATTCCTGTGTCTCACTACTTGATCCTTCTAGTCACGGACAAATGTCCTTTCTGTGGAGAGAGAGAGCGTTTTTCATTGTTTTCTCTTCTATTCTAGACTTCGGCCTCTTTTAAATGTTCTTACCTCTGCTTTTAGTGTTCTTAACTTACCTTTTAATGATTGTGTGTTTATTTATGGCATTAATGCAAATAAGAATAATCGAGATGAATGTCGGATTGGTAATTTCCTCATTGGACAGGTCAAGCTGACCATTTATAATTCCAGAAAAGGGCAAGTGAAGTCAAATAAACAGCATGACATGATAAGAACATTTCATGGACTTGTAAAAGTCACTGTGTTCTTGGAATATGAATTCTATAGAATGGCTGCAAATGTGAATTCTTTTGAGGAAAAATGGTATGTTTATGAAGCAATTTGTAAACTTGAAGATAATGAGTTGACTATTCTTATTTGATATATGAATTAAGTATTGTTTTCCTTTTGGGATGAGTTGGGTTTTTCTTTGTGTTCTTTACTTACGATTTTGTAAATGATTTGTTGAGTATTGATTAATAAAGTTCAATTCAAAATTCAAGTTTCAATTCTTTCTTTCTTTATGTTTATTTGTTTGCATTTTTAACAGTGAAAACGGCTGCTGTTGGTTCTTCCATTTAAATGAATACCCAAGCTGGATGCTTTCAACTCACGTGGACCTGGGCGTCAGATCCGACACTGGAATTCCTAACAGATCTCCAATCACAACACTCCCTCCAAGGCTAAGGTTTGGAATTAAACAAAATGTACATGTATCAATTCTCTTTCTTTGGATGTTTATGGTAAAATTACCTATAATGTGTTTAACATGTGTTTCTAATCATATAAAGGGTCCCACAAAACTGCCCCACCACCTACTCAATGCTGGCCTATGATCCTGATGGTGACCGTGTGAAATGTAGATATGGAAAGTCAAACAACAGTGAGTGCTCCATCTGTGCTCAACCAGCTGGCTTTGGACTAAATGAGGTAAGAAGGCTGATGGAAACTGTAAATCAAGCAAATAAATAAATATACAGAGAAAGAAATAAATACATAAATATGGCCTCCAGGGAGTAATAGCTCCATGAATAGACGAGGTTCAATGCTGGGAAATACACTTCAGAAATGCATTTCTGCTTACATTACCAACACAAAGCCAAAATAGTATAATAACTACAACAACAATGAAGTGTTTATTTAAACATACAAAATATACTTCATGTGGCAAGAAGTGCAGTGCCCTCCACTGAGATAACTCTACTTACCATTGTCGACTCATTACAGTAGGCTACAGCTAGCAACACGTCATCTGTCCTCATCCTGCTAGATCACTTCACTGCCTTTGAAATTCAATCCTTAGGAATTTTCCCAGTGAACAGTGGACATCCTTACATCCTACACATCTTCTACACCTCTGGGATGGTCAGCATGATTTTCAACTTCATTGTGTGTTATGCTGGTAACATCACATCTAGAAAGGCCCACAGTATGACTCATTAGTAAATTACCAACTATAATGGGCAACTTCAGTTAGGAGATGCAGGTGTCACACGGGATGAATGGGCATCCCGGCCAGAAACCATGAACTCGGCAGAAACCATGGACTCGGCAGAAGCAGAAGTGATGGTTTTGGGAAGCCCCAAATAAATGGTTAGGCGTCCCGATTGGACATGAGCTTAATAATTTCCCTGGCCATGAGAAAAGAAGAGGACATTGAAGGACTGTCTCTGGGGGATGTTTAATCCCCCCAGGCATTAGATGACAGCAGACCTATATATATCGGTGCCCATTCAGGAACCATCAGGGAATACTGGGAGTTGAAGTTCTGCAGCACAGTCCTGCTGGTGTCCATGGGTGCCACAATGGGGCACTGCAGGGAGATGCATTCCCCAGAATATGGAACCTCCATATGACCCGGAAGTACTCCCTTATCCAGGCGAGGTGCTGGGAGGACGTGGTGCAACACTGGAGGAGGGTAGTGCGGTGGTAAAAATAAGAGGAGAGATAATGTGGAGAGAACGTTTACTGGTGCTTTGTGTTTTTCAGCTTTGAATGTATTTGGTTATAAACCTTCCATTATTTGAACCCAGCACTGTGTTTTTGTGGTCGTGTTTGGGGCTCACTGATGTGCCGGTTCCACCATAGGGGTTTACCAAGTGAGAGTGGATCCATAATCTGGTCATCTGATAGTTAAGAATAGAATTCACTAGTCCTCACCACCATGCCTGCTCTAGGTTTTGGTCAGCATTGTTATTAATTTAGCACCCATCTGGCAGCATTCTGCAAAATGCACATTGTATGAAGCTTTAGAGGTGAACTGTCTTTTTTGTTGTTTTATTTTTCAGATTCTGTGTGAACTTTCTTACTATGGCTCACAATCTGGGGAATACATATTTGAACTTGTTATGGAAGATTTTCCACAGTGGCATATTCAGTTACAATACAATGATGGCTCATCAGTGAGTAAATCCCCCCTTTATTCAGTCAGGAAACGTAAAAGAAGAGCAACAGCTCTTTATACAACAACAACCCCAAGCAGCACTGAGTGGTCAACAATTGTGGAAACAACAACAACAACAGCTCCTTATACAACAACCCCAAGCAACTCAGAGTTGACAATGAATTACGTCCCAACATTACCTGCTGCTTTAATGACAAGTCCAGGAAGCTGGCCCCAGTGGTTTTGGTTGTGGTGGAATCAACATTCTACAACAACAG
>JANRMT010062810.1:9980659-10038319 GCA_026402145.1 Polypterus bichir lapradei
TTACGTTCCAACATTACCAGCTGCTTTAATGACAAGTCCAGGAAGCTGGCCCCAGTGGTTTTGGTTGTGGTGGAATCAACATTCCACAACAACAGCTACTTATACAACAACAACAACCCCAAGCAACTCTGAGTCATTAACAACTATGGAAGCAACAACAGCATCTCCTTCCACGTCAAGTCCAAGCAACTGGTGGTGGACAACAACTACGGAAACAACAACTTCAGCATCTCCTTTAATGTCAAGTCCAGGCAGTTGGCCCTGGTGGTGGTGGTGGTGGAATGGACAATCCACAACAACAGCTCCTTATACAACAACCCCAAGCAATTGGTGGTGGTCAATGACTGTGGAAACAACAACAGAAGCTCCTTCCACATCAAGCAACTGGTGGTGGACAATGACTTGGCAAACAACAACAGCAGCTCCTTATACAGCAACACCAACCCCTTATACAACTAGCCAAAGTGGATGGAGGCCTACCACCCAAACATCAACATACTCACCACCTACAGACTACAACCCACTAAGTAAAATACCCATCCAGTTCATTGTGGAAGGTCAGTCGATTTTTCTACTGACTGTGTTTCAGTTTTATTTAATTGCTTGTGTAGTCTTTCTAAATTTGAATTGGAATGCATATACTCAAACTAAGAGATAAAATATTTAGTATAAATAATGGCTTTCTTTTAGCATCATACATTCAATAATGAGAACGAATGTAGCACATACTCAGTATGTGGATATAGTATCATGGTGAACTGCAAACGGACACAAAATCAAAGCTAATAAGCTTGGAGGTGCTGTGCAATCACACCGTGGGACACCCAGCTCCATGACATAACAGAGGGTAACATTGGGGTGGCAATAATGATTATTTTGGATTTGGTTGACATCTTTATCCAAGTCTACTGTGACCGACTAAGTGAAATACTTAAAGCTAAAAAGGTCTCAAAGTAGGTTTATGAAAACAGGCCTCAAAACTAAAAGTAGGTGTGGTCGTGAAACTCAAAAATCAGGCCTTTGGCCTGCACACACAAAAAGACCAAGTCTATAAATTCTGAAATGAAGAATGGGTGCTCTAAATCTCTGGCCCAATTGAGATGAAAGAATAATCTTTAGGTTAAAATGTTTTAATTAAAAAAAAATAAAAATAAAAAAAGGTACAACACAAAAAGTTGCCTCCTAAGGGGTAACTCAAAACTGAACAATACAAAAAATTCAAAGACTAAAACAAGAGCAGAGAGCCCATAATCTGAAAAAAATCAAAAAAACATGAACTTGTAAGTTTTTTCCAAGAAGGAGTCCAAAATGAGTAGCCAATCAACCAGAGCTGTAGCCAATGCCTCAGCACCAGGCTAAGCGTTTCTGGCTTTGTATTGGACTTGCTTCAACAGGGGGCCCCGTCCTCTTTGCTTTAACATATCTCTCTATTATATAAAAAAATCTTTCCACACGACGAGACTTTTTACGAGATGAGACTTTTTGGAAAAGATATTTTCAAGTCCCGCGAGATGAGAATATTGCCTTGAGATTTTTTCAAGTCACACATGAATGCTTTTGTCAGACACACTTCCTGTACCTCTTATAAATTTTAATGTTTTCCTCACTTTAAGTCCCCAATTAAAGAAGACATAGTATGTCCAAATCTCATTGAAGAATTTCATTACGAAGGGTTATCAATGGAAAAAATGAGTTCACAGGCAATCCTAGCACCGAGAAACAATGAAGTCAAACAAATTTATGCCAAAAATGTCAATTGGTAACACAGCAAATTGGTTAAATGCGTATCAATAGACTCATCTGAAAAAGTTGGTGGTGATCATGTGGAAGATGAAAACGACAACTTACAATATCACGAAGAATATCTACAACCATTAACACTGTCCGGTCTTCCACCGTACAAATTACTGTAGAAAGAAGGATGTATCCAAGAAAGGTAATGTAGTACATCTTCAGGGGATAACATTAGACAACAAAGGAGATCTTGATATGCCATTCGTATTAAAATGTTAACAGTTTCCTGTTAGAATAGCTTTTGCAAAGACAATTAACAAATCTCAGAGCCAAACATTCAAAATTTTTTTTTTATTTAATAGAGAGAAAGACAAGGGCAGTTATACGTTGCGTGGATGCACTTCACATGAAAATTAAAATCTGTTTAAATTGTATATCCACATCCCCATATGCAAGCTGCAGAACCGCAAAGAGGCTAGCGTGAAGAATGGGATCAACATAAAAGGAAGTCAAATTAGAAATTACAAAATGATTAGGAAACAAAAGATGTTAAATAAGATAAAAACAAAACGAAACAAGTCAAACATGTATGATGAAACAAAAATGACAAAATGATTTAAATGTCAGTTATTTGTCGCATTATGATTATATGACCTAAATCAGTGTGATTTTAATTTATCGTTATCTGTTTTCTATCTCTCCAGCCCCATTTTGTATTAACCATTTTGTCCACTCCTTGGTGTCATTTTGTGACATGGCCGCACTGTTCCTAAATGACAACTACTCACATGACCTGATGCTAGACGGAGCCTGATGTTAACATGTTTATTGTATATAAGATGGCGGTACACATTTTGTTTTTTTGTTTTTTTTGCATCCAAGCTTTTAGATGAATCCCCCTGGACACAAATGAAGTTCTATCTATCTATTCTATCATTACATGTCTAGCACTAAGTTGCCGTTGTTGCAGTGTTGTATATACTGTACAGTGCTTCCCTATTGTTTGGGAAAAAGACAAATGTTTCCTTAATTTCCTTCCCTTTGCTCAGCAGTTTAAAATTACATATCAAACAATTCAGACTTTGTGATTGAAGTCCAGAAGCACCTGGGCCACATGTATAATGCCATACATAAAATTCACACTAAAACATGACATATGGACAAAAAAATTCAGATGCATAAAACTGTACATAAGCCAACTTCCACTCCATAAATACCAGCCAGCACGAAATGTAACGCAAATGCATGCGCCTTCAGCCCCACCAGCAGGCAATAGCACATATAAAAAACAAGAATTTCAGAGAATGCAAAATGGAGGTCCTACTCAGTGAAGTGAAGGCAAGGAAAAAAAACATACTTTTGGTGGCTTAGGCTGTGGTATAAGCATCAAAAGGAACTTGATGAAATGACACTCAAAAGTTCAAGTTCAGAAAGTCGCAAAGTGCCTGAAATAAAAAAAAAGAAGTGTTTAGATGTCAAAGTCGACATGAAAATGAGAGTCATAGCCCATCATATGAGTGTCATACAGAAGCGTATTAGGGCACAGAAAAAAGAAAAAAAAAAAATAGGGACAGAGTGAAGAAAATGGTCAAAATGTTGACTTTAATCTTGAAATTTCTTGTTTAATCTTGTAGTTTATTTTGTCATTATTAATTTCTTAGAATCAATGTTTAATTTGCTAGAGTGTCTTAAATCTCATCGTAACTAGAGTAGCACATTAAATGCTTTGTATTCTATGCGTTCTAAGTGTGTGAATCACTATGGGCTTCTTAAACGATCTTTCTATTTCGCAGACAGGAGCACACAGGCAGTGATCACCACACAGAATTCATTACAGTCATAATAGTACGGCTCTCTGAACATTTTAGAATACTAAGATGTATACTTGATATCTTCAGGATGAAATGCATTAAAGCATATATTAAACATGGGGGCATGGTGGCATAGTGGTAGCGATGAGCTGGTGCCCTGTCCAGGGATTGCTCTTGCCTCCCCCATCCAAGGATTGTTCCTGCCTCACTCTGTATGCTTGCTGGGATGTGCGCAACCCTCGATGAAATAATTTATTGCAGAAGTACTGTGTCTATCTAACGTATCAATTTCTTTCCTTCCATTTTCTTTCTCCATACAACCAATCGCCACATTATAAGCTCTGCCATAAATGTCAAACCAGCTGTAAGCTTAGAATGCAGATTTTTCAAAACTTTTAAGGAACACTGAAAACTCTTCATAATACATGTTTAATTATGCCCTCGTGTTCTCATACCCCCTATGATTCATACTGGAGTTAATAATCTTAAACATCTTATTTTTCTCATTATCAACCCACTTCAGAGTTTTTTTTTTAAATTTCCTACTAATTCAAATACAAATTATTAGGTACAAATTTAGGTATGTACCTGTCCAGCAATATACCGTATGTAAAATGTTTTTAAACCATTTCCACTGCTCCTCAACTGTCTCCACACTTAAAAGTTTATTCCAGTCCATCCTCCTTAAACTTTACCACATCTGCTCAAAATTTACCCTGCCAAAGTTAAACTTAACATTTTTAGTCTTTGCATCTGAGTTTTACATTTTTAGAGTTGTCTTTTGTCCAGGGACTCTCCACTGAATTTTAATTTTGTTTTCTTCTTCTTTTTTGTATTTTCCAGTTATTTCTTCAGTGCCCAGCTGCAACTTTGGGGATTACAGGCCTCAGTATTTGAGCCCTACGCCTTCCCACGGACAAATCCGAAAAGCGTTTGTCAATAGTCAGTTTCAGTTCACCATCAGAGCACAAGCATCATATGCTGTGTAAGTTATTTGGAGTTTTCTTTTTCTGTAACCTTCAAAATAAAAGACAGAAAATATCTCATAGTGGACTTCCACGCCAGTCTATCTACTGTATATGTTTTATAGCACCTTTCAAAATAAATTCAATCTACAAAAAAAAAAAAAAATTAAATAATAATAATAATAATAATAATAATAATAATAATAATAATAGTACATTTTATTTATATTCCGTTTGCTTTCATTTTTTGCTGTTTAACTGCTAGGCTTCCCTTCCAGATTGCTATACCAGACACCTGAGTCTGTTTGTCCCATTTCCCCTAGTGGTAGTATCTTTCCATAAGGAAGTAGTAAACAATGCTAACATATGGAACTACCATCCCAGGTTCAAACTACACACCTGCTCATTGGCAAGGTAAAGTTTGCCTACTCTCTCAATAATGGCTGGAATTCTGTACAGGCTAAACTGGACTATGAAGAACTACTGGTTCAAGATTTTTGAAAAATATCTGGGTTTCTTCATTTTTTCATCCACAACACTCTGACTGGCCAATTGAGTCCCCCGTACAGACAAGCTATGTCCACACTCATTTAATAATGCCATTTTTAAACAAAAATGAACTCCGTCCAAAGTTGCATTTTCACTTTGTTCATGAAGGTCTCTCCGTCTTCATAGAAACAACCAAAAATGCATATGATGTAGACATTCGCCTACACTAGGCCTGAATGCATCGGCGGAAAAATTCTTGAAGGGCCAGAAACATCACAACGTGCAGGATTTATCACAAAACTGTAGCAAATCAGTAAATTACTTGCATTACTTGAGCATTCAAAGGGTACAAAACCCAATTTAGAGCAGGGGTCTACGTCTACGTCGCTCGCAAGCTACCGGTAGCTCGCAACCCCTTTCCAAATAGCTCGCCAAAAGGTTAATGAATCCTACATAAATTTGAAAACTTGATTAGTCAAATTAGTGTTGGGCGATCTTTCCAAAAATCATTTCACGATCCTTTTAACACAAAATTACGATCCACAATCTGAATTGCAATGTATCTTTTCAATGTGGCACACACTTAAGAGAATATCCGGACTCAAAATCATCAAGAACTAAGTAACACTTTATTTTAAATGTCAATCAAAGTTGAATTCAATTGTTCTCTCATTCGCTAGCTAAGCGAAGTTAAGGAACACGCTCCCGAAGCTGGAGAGTTAGTGAGGAGAGTCCCCCTTTCGGCTCATTGCATGGATCTTGGATTTGCGCAAATAAATTGGTACCACAAGCGAACTATGGTACATACCTAAATGAGATAAGTCGCAAAATCAACCGGAATGTTCAAGCAAATATAGAAAAAAATACCCGATCTAATTCCATTAAGTAGTTCTCTTGTGAAAAGCGGACAGACAAATTGACATTTGATTTTATATATTATACGAGGTGTGGCAGAAAAGTAATGAGACTGGCAACACTGCAAGTGATCTGGCAACGCTGCGCTGTTGTCCTTGATAGAGCACGTGTATCAGTACCCTCCCATACCTCAGTGCGAGTTTCAACTCCTTCCGTTAACTATGTGATTGTTGTGACTGCTATTAGCGAAGTTGTGTTTTTGGTTGTGTGTCACGCAGAATGGAACAGCGGAATTTGGTGCAACGTTGTGCCATTAAATTTTGTGTTAAGCTTGGAGAATCGGCAAGTGTGACGTTTGAAAAGTTAAAACAGGCCTATGGGGAACATTCTTTATCCCGAGCTCAAGTTTTTCAGGGAGGCCTTCAACTTTGAAAACCAATGAAAACATCGAACGTGTGAACACTCTTGTGAGATCAGACCGTCGTTTAACATTAAGAATGTTGAGTGAACAATTAAATTTGAACAGATTTACCGTTCATCAAATTTTGACTGAACATTTGCACATGCGAAAGGTCTGTGCCAAAATGGTGCCGAAAAACCTCACAATTGAGCAGAAGGACAATCAAAAAAACACATTCCTGTGGTTCCCCAGCCCCCTTATTCACATGACCTCAGTCCGTGTGACTTTTTCCTTTTTCCTAAACTGAAAAATGTCCTCAAAGGACATCATTTCGGGACTTTAGAAAACATCCAAAAGAGTGTAACGGACATGCTGAAGACCATACCGGTTGAAGACTTCCAGCGCTGCTACCAGCAGTGGGAACAACGTCAACATCGGTGTGTAGCTGCCCAAGGGAACTACTTTGAAGGGGATAACATTAATGTTTGAAAAAAATAAAAACTTTGGTAAATAAAAAATCAGTCTCATTACTTTTCTGCCACACCTCGTATATTAGTAAACCTTCAAAATAATGTGCACTTAAAGTCTGAACAGCATTCTCAGCATTTGTGGAGCTTAATAGAGCCAGAGAACTAGAAGACTCTTCACCAAGCAGCTCTGAAAATGTCTGCTTTGTTTGGGTCTCCATACCTGTGTGAGTCTGACAAGAAATCACCCTCTGTAATGCCCGCCTGCAGCACTCACAAGGTGCAGATCTTGCATCCACTTTTGGGCAACACAGCACAATCAAACGAATAGACAAACAATAAGGAGAGACAACACCACAGACAACACTTATATGGCAACTGCTACCAACAGAGACTAACTTCTGTGTTTTTTACATGAAAATGTAGCTGTGTCTATATAGCCTTGGTCTTCAGATAACTCGTTCACCATTAGTCGCACACACCCCATCATTCCTGAGTTTCCTTGACTCTGGTGTACTGCAGGTAGTAACTGATGGTGAGTGTTAACACAATGTTTTCTGCAGCTGGAGAGATGAATATGGGCTGTCTGAAAACAAATTGTGTGAAGAAGAAAGCGATTTGTCATGTTATAATGAAGTCAGTGACAAGACGATAAATTCTGGTTCTAGTGGGAGTTCAGGGTGCTTTGGTGGGAGTTCAGGGAATTGTTTTGTAGATGGATGCAGAATTGCCTCAGACACAGGAAGCAGAAAATGACGCTGCAAGAAACCTTATCAGATTTGGGTTATTTTAAGAGTGGTGTCCAGTAGGAGTCAGTGCTGGGGCCGCTGCTGTTTCTAGTGTATATAAATTATTTGGATAGGAATATAAGTAACAAGCTGGTTAAGTTTGCAGATGATACCAAGACAGGAGGATTGGCAGATAATCAAGAATCTGTTGAGTCATCACAGAGGGATTTGGACAGCAGACAGGCTTGGGCAGATTTGTGGCAGATGAAATTTAATGTCAGTAAATGTAATGTATTACATGTAGGAAGTAAAAATGTGAGGTTTGAACAAACAATGGGAGGTCTGAAAATCGAGAGTCCACCTTATGAGAAAGATTAAGGAGTCGTAGTGGACTCAACACTATCAACTGCTAGACAGTGTTCAGAAGCCATTAAGAAGGCTAACAGAATGTCTGGTTATATAGCGCCCTGATGTGTGGAGTACAAGTCACAGGAGGTTCTGCTCAAGCTTTATAACACACTGGTGAGGCCTCATCTGGAGTCCTGTGTGCAGTTTGGGTCTCCAGGCTACAAAAAGGACATAGCAGCACTATAGAAAAATAAGAGCAACTAGGCTGAGTCTAGGGCTACAAGGGATAAAGTTGTTCTGTCTTGTCTTTATCTTATGGATGAGTAGCTATCCCAGAAGAGATGCCAGCTCATTGGTGCTATCTGTCATTTTATATAAATGAAGGCTACGACTGACAATTTCTAGTAAAACTTGCATAATGTATAAAGTATAACTCCAAGGAGATATACACTGGTGAGGGCTCATCTGGAGTACTGTGTGCAGTTTTGGTCTCCAGGTTACAAAAAGGACATAGCAACACTAGAAGAAGTCCAGAGAAGAGCGACTAGCTTAGCCTTTTTAATTTAAGCAATAAGAGATGAAGAAGAGACATGACTGAAGTGTTTAAAATTATGATGGAAATTATGCCAGTGGTTCGAGACTGTGTCTTTACAATTAGTTCATAAGAACATAAGGACACAGCAAGACGCATGTTAAGGGTAAATTTTGCACCAACATTAGAAAGTTTTTCTTCACACAGAGAACCACAGACACATGGAACAAGTGAGCAGGCAGTGTGGTAGACAGTAGGACTTTAGGGACCCTCAAAACCCAACTTCATATTACTTTAGTGGAATTAAGCGAATAGGACTGGCGAACTTTGCTGAGCTGAATGGTCTGTTCTTGTTCAGATTGTTCTAACGTTCGAATGCTCTTGTCAAAGTAGCACATAACCAAAACAATTGCACTTTTGTGTGTGTTGTGACAGCACCCACATGTTTGTTAGAGCCTGTGACAGTGAGAATCTTATGCAGAATGTTGTGGAGTAACTGCCAATTGTCACCACTCAAGACTTTGGATAAGATCATGATGTGTATGTGTTAATCTTCAAGGGCTGGAGTAGATAAACCCAATAAACGTTCCTATTAAGTCTCAAAAAATTTCATGATAATACACCATCCATCCTTATGACTGCTGTTGTCAGAATAGGCTGTAGCTTCCTGTAATGCTATGGAATAATCACGATTGAAAACTGAATGAATGAATGAATGAATGAAAAATGAGTGTGCTTGTGTGACAGGTTGTAAAATTTCCATACAGTTATACAAACTATTTTCTTTGTTTCCTTCATTCCAGCATAGAGAACATTATGATCAGTGGCCCTCTGAATATAACAAAATCATACCAGTATGATAACCAGACACGCATTGTAGAAGCACAGGTGACATGGACACCTTCTGAAAATGACCAAGGCGAGTCCATCCCCATTTGTTTCTTTGCTGAGACTCACGAAGGGTAAGATATGAGTTCAAAACTAAAAAACTAAAGGGGTCTTAAAAATGGCACTGGTCTCATTTTATGTTTTTTGTCTTTCAGGTATCAGTCTGAGCTGAGATGTGTGGTAGTGACAGTAGGAAGACACGACTTTCTCCCATTGAGTAAGTAAAGCTGCACAGTAAAAAAAGATCATTGTTATTACTTTTGATTTTTGTTTCAATATAGCAGTTTAAGTTTATTCAGTGAAAAGATCACACCATACAGTAATCTGTAAAATACAATTCAATCAAATATTCAATCGATACGCCACACCAAAAATAAACATTAGGATGCATTAAGACAGGGGGTATCCAACTCTGATCCTGGGGGGCCGTTGTGGCTGCTGGTTTTCCTTCCTGCCACTTTCTTCATTAGGGACCAATTTCTGGTATTAATCGACTTCTCTTCCCTACATTTTAACTGCTGTGTTTTAAAAGACTTAGTCTTCTGAAGTGATTTGTTTTTCCTTAAATGGCAGCTAAACTAAAGTAAGATATGAAGTGAGCCAACAGATGACCAGCTCACTAACATTTCTCTCCATCCAATTTCTTAATTAGAACACGGTTCTTGTTTTAATCCCATTATTTACCTCCTTGGCTTGCTGGTGCTCTCATTCTGCCACAGTAGACATTTTAGAAATGGTTGATTTTCTTTTTTCTAAGAGAACCATCAAAATGTTTTATGGATCTGAGCAGATCGACATTACTGAGGCCTTCGCCTTTCTTTATTTTCAGATATTGTATGATGGACACGGATTAGCTGGTCATGTGATGGCTCACTTGTTGCGTCATTATTGTTTGACTGCTAATTAAAGAATAAAGAAACAAGGAGTCTTAAATAGCAAGTCAATTACAAATAAGGCAAAAGAAGTTAACTAGCAGCAGAAACTGGCCACTAATTAAGAACAAGGTTAGAATGAAAACCTGCAGCCACTGCAGCTCTCCAGGATTAGAGCTGGACACCCCTGCATTAAGACAAATCATTCCCACTCCTACCCATCTTATTCTTTCTCGTTATCAGAACTGTTATTATAGACCGAATGTCAATTTTGAAAAGATGCAAATAGAAACTCTCAATAAATTTAAAAAGCTATTCAATTCAGCTGGGATCCAGTCCAGGCTTGGTTCCTTGCTTTGTACTCACTACATATGGAAAAAAGCTCTCTGTCCATATTTATCCAGCATCTCAGAATTTCACTTAAGATCTGACTAGGATGAGAATTTGTTCTGCCTCAGAGTAGGACATGAGAAGTATCTAATGAAGTATCCTACACCCTCTCCCAGCTAGGAGTATGACTTTGTGTTTGAGAATGAATGACGTCACAATTTTATGACACCCCAAACCACAAAATGGTACTCATGGTGACATTTTGCAGTCTTCTGATTCTAATGCTAAGGCTGCATCTCAAAAATAATAATGATAATAATATAAATAATAATAGTATTCAACACAGTTCAAGAAGAAGAAGGAAAAAATGATGAGGTAGGATATTAGGCTAAGAGGCACGTAACTGTTGCCACTTGATAGCCACAACAACAAGAACAACACTGTAATAAGCACTGGAATGGACAAACACAAAACGACTGTTAAACCCAACAACACTCCTGCTTATTTAACAATGAAAGATTCACAGCCTTACCATCAGAAGAGTCGCCTTCTCGCTGATATTGCCACAGGAAGCACCTCATAAAGTAACAGTTACTTAAAGTAGCCATGGCTATAAGTCACGTTCATTCTTGTGTTTCCTGTCCTCTTCCATTGTCAAATCCCATAGCTCTCTCTCTCTCTCCATGATCCTCCCTTATCTTCTATGAGATTTTATTTATCTAATGCCCCGGAAAAAGCTGCATGCCTTCTTGGATCTTCTCAAACTTCTAAAGTGTAACACGAATATTTCAGTGGCTCATGGAATGCAGAACATAACATGCACAATGGGAAGTCTGAAAAATTGGCTGATGTTAAGAACAGGGGTCACTGCTGGGGTCTGTGCTGAGGCCGCTTCTATTTTTAATATAAATAAGAGATCTGAATAAGAATACAAATAACAAGCTGGTTAAACTGGCAGATGATACCAAGATCGATGGATTGGCAGATAATCGAGAGCCCATTAAATCATCACAGAGGGACTTGATTGAAGTGTTTAAAATAATGAAAGGAATTAGTCCAGTGGATCGAGACTGTGACTTTAAAAATGAGTTCAACAAGATCACGGGGATGCTGTTGAAGAAGATAAGAGGGGATCATGGCATGCATCTCGGGAAGACGACTGCAAACACTAAAAGAGTGAACCCAACTTACGGCAGGTATGTTGAGGTCTGCATTCCATTAACCACTGGAACATTCGTGTTACACTTTAGAAACCTGAGAAGATTTAAGAAGGTATGCAGAGTTTCGTAGCGTGTTTGATGAATAGAATCTTGTAGAAGATAAAGGGGGATCACAGAGAGAGATACGGTATGCCACTCTGGAAAGGTGATTGGAAACACTGGAAGAGTAAATATGGCTTATAGCAGGTATTAGAACACTCAAACAATCTAGACGAGAACAACACATTCAGCTCAACAAAGCTTGACAGTCATCTGCACTTAATTCTTCTACAAATAACTTCAATTCGAGTTTTGAAAGGCCCTAAAGTCCTACTGTCTACCACACTACTGGGTCTCTTATTCCATGTGTCTGTGGTTCTGCGTGTAAAGAAAAACTTCCTAATGTTTGTGTAAATTTACCTTTCACAAGTGTGCAACTGTGTTCCCGTGTTATTTTTAAAGTCACCATTTCAATCTGCTGGATTAATTCCCTTCATAATAATGTTATTCTACTTTTGATTAAAGTGTAAATGCTCAGCTCTTTTAATCTTTCCTTATAACTCATCCCCAGCAGTCCTGGAATCAGCCTAGTTGCCCTCCTTAGGACTTTCTCTAGTGCTACTTTGTCTGTTTTGTAAGATGCAGACAAAAACCACACACAGGACTCCAGATGGCCTCAATAGTGCTTTACTTACTGCACCTTCAGAAACTATTCATACTCTTTCACTTTTTTTTCATATTTTGGTATTGTTAAGACAGTGTCTTCACAAATTATTGTGAGATGCAGGGAGACCACCTCTACTCATTCTTGTTGATATGTTACAGCACGGAAGATTTAACAGTCTGTCATCTGTGCTCCTCCTGCCAAATCTCTCCTCTGCTTTTGATACAGTCAACCATCATATCCTCCTTGGCATCAATGGGACTGCCCTCAGGTGGTTTTAGTCCTAGCTCTTGGGCAGATCCTACCACGTGACCTGGTGTGAAGTGATGTCAGTGGCACACCAGGCCAGTACGGGGGTGACTCAAGGATCAGTGCTGGGCCCTCACCACTTCTCCCTATACATTTCACAACTAGATCCACTTATCTAGTCCCATCTAGTACTATGCTGATGATGCGCGGCTATACCTGTTGTTCCCTCCAGAGAATCAAATGGTATCAGCTAGAATCTCTGCATTTCTCTTGGGTCAACTAACCTAATTTGCATATCTTTGGAATAAATGAGGAACAATGGAGCACAGTCTACTGGAGCCATATTTTTCAGTTATACCAATACGATAGAGTAAATCTTATATATAAACGTGTACGTATGGAAGTGTGTATTTGTGTCTGTCTGGCTCGAAAGTGAGAGGTGGAGTCGGGATAAAGGCTGCACCTCTGAGGAAATACAAGCGAGGCCAGCACATAGGCAAAACGAAACTCCAAAGAAAGAGACTCGCTTAGCCGCTAATCCAGAAGTGATGTGAGCACATCGGCAAAATGGTTTCCCCTTTTACTTTTTCCTCCCGCTGCTCCTCAAGTGAGGTGAGCATTTTGGCAAAATGAAACCTCAGAAGAAAGACAATTGCTTAACAGCTAATGCACAAGCGGTGCAAGCACATTGGCAAAATGAAACCTCCTAGGAGAGAGATGCCCAGAGTAGTTCCTTTCGATTACCTCACATCTCTACATTTCAGTTTTTTTTCTGACGATTTCAAACGTTTCTAGGATTGCGGGGTTTTTACAGCACAGGCTTACACAGCTAGTTATTTTATAATTCTGCAGACCACCACAATTTGTAACCTTTGAGTCAATCTAGTTTACACAGCTGACCACATAAGTTGAATATGAATATCTCTTGCAGATGTTGAGGCCAGCGTCGTGTGCACGGAGACGACGATGTCCCTGTTTGTGCTGAAGTCTTCTGTTCCAGGCCTTAATGAAGAATACATGCGACTTAATGACCCCCGCTGCTCACTCACATCTAACTCGACACATCTGATTGCAAGTGTATCTCTGAACTCCTGTGGCACTCATTATCAGGTAAGGCCCTGGGCAGCAGTCTACTGAGGATGTTTTCAGAGAGGCTATGTTAGATGTGCTATATAAATGAAGTCCAACATATACAGTACCAAAACAAGTGGGATTTTATGAAAGTCAGAGAATAAGAAACAAATGTCCTTAAACCTCAATAATAACTGAAATCTGATTCTTTAGAATCTCAAGTCAGTCACAGATTATCTTCTTGTCCTTTTTCAGTTTTCTCACCAAGCCAACAGATTTGTTGATGATGTTGTTAACATGGCTCCTCGGTACATTTGATGAGAACTGGCAATTCAGTCCACCAGGCCTGACACGTTCTGCAAACTAACATCAAAGGTCACCAAAAGACTAATGTCTACCACACTATGTGGTCACGTATTCACATCATTCAATGGTTCAATGTAACAAAAGACATTCTAACTTTTGTCAAGAATCTACCCTTAACAAGCTCCCAATTGTGTCTCTTTGTTCTTGTTGTAGACCTCAAGTCACAGCCGGGATCCTCTGTACTAATTCCCTAAATGTTTTTGAACACTTTAGCCACATCACTCTGTTTTCTTAAATTTAGAAGGATCAATCAGTGCTTGACTGCCTTACTAACACTTCTCTGATCTTCCCTTATTTATATTGTTACTAAATGTATGCATTCTGGTACATAACAGCATTTCGCCCCACTACCTCCATGAGGTACGCCACCCTCGACTTTCTGAAATATTTTATTATGTTCCAGGTGTGATAATCTTCTTTAAATAAGAGTCTCTCACAAAGCATACAGGTTTGTGGATCGTCCCAATATAATGTCCAAAGGACAAAGAAAAGACAAAGCACGTTGTAGTGGATCAAAACAATAAGTATTTGACGCTCTTTTTACATCAAAATGGCATTTTTATACAGAGACAAACAAAACGGAAACGGGAAGTGAGTTGGCAGGAGATAACGTTGAAGCTGTTGGACGGAAACCAAGGATGGACCGGAAGTGATGTGGCATGTGGAGCGATGTCATCAGAAGGAGCTTGAATTGAAGTCATGTGAAGGGGCAGGAAGATACGTCATCTGGGTTGGACGAATGTGACGTTTTAGGTGCCTGTCTTTAGAGTCTGTCCGTGTAGGTTTATTTCTCTTCTTTTTTTCTGACAGGAAAAAAGAGAGAGAGGTACTGTTACCATATATCAACCCTTCATCTCGTGATGTTTCACTCACCTTTGAGCTTACCAACTGTCTAAGCGCACGTGTGTACTGAGTATCAGCACACTTTTGGATCTACAAAGACATCACCAAATAGATATCCCCCCCCCCAATAAACAATTTATTCACATAACAGCAGTTTAGGGGCTTCCATAATTTCTTGAGGTGTGCAATGCTGCCAGTTGTTTCCATGCTGTATTTCTTCCGTGTTTTGGAGGTATCTTTGGGGCAGTCTTTCAGATATGATACAAGATCTCTTACAATATGTATTATATAGAGCGGTCAAGGGTGAAATTTACAATGCGATGAGATAATCTTTATGAATATTGTCTAGCCTCTGATTAGGCATTTTATACACTCAGGTGATGGCTGGGTTCATTATATTATTAGAAAAAGTTGGGCACATAATGAACATCAAGATTCAACTCTTCTGTATTATCTACATAATTTAGAAATGAGTTACAGAGAAACAATTATGCTTCACATATGATTCTACTAACATGAAGCAGAAGCCTTGACAACCTTTATGAAAAATCTGGATGAGATATTGGGACAGCTTAGCTATTAGCTAAACAAAAGGGCTCGATGGACTGAATGGTCTTCTTTTGTTTGTCAAATTTCTTCTGTTCTCTTGTTGTCATACCTTTTCATGTTGGGATTTCCAGGCCTCTAAGTCTGAGGCCATGGTTTTCAACCAGAAAAAGTTGGAGTGCCACCTCCAGATTGTGGAAGAAGCAATACCTCAGGTGGAGTGTCAGTATCTCCGGTTCTTGTTCTTGAGTGAGGGAAGAAGGGAGCAGGAGATTGACAGGCAGATTTGTGCAGCATCCACAGTCATGGCGAAGAGAGACCTGAGCTTAAAGGCATAGCTCATGGTTTACTGATTAAATGTAAAAGTTTGCGTAATAGAAAGTAAGTGGAATTTAATTGTCTTTAAAGTATATTTTTATGTGTTTCAGTTTGTAATTTCGATATATATAATATTTCAGTATAGTTTCTAAAATATACACGTTTTGTGGAAGCTAAAGCATAGTTGAATGGACGCCGTTTGGAGTTTCACACATACTGTTTGTTACAGAATTACTGTTTCCTTATGTATAATCATTTTTCCCAGTTGATTTTGGGGTTCGTCAGTGGTGTGTTCTTGCTCCTACTCTATTAAATGCTTGTATGGACTAGGTGTTGGGCAAGGTCTGTGCTCATGACCTTTTGTAAGTGACTGAAAGAACTAGATCACAGATACAAGCAGCAGAAATTAAGTTTATTTACAGGGTATCTGGGCTTTGCCTTAGAGGAGCACAGATATTCAGGATAAGTTGCTGCTTCTCCACATCGAAAGGAACCATCTGAGGTGGTTTGAGCATCTGATTTGGATGTTCCTGGGATGCCCTCCCTGGGGAGCTGTTTCAGGCATGTTCAACCAGGACGAGATCTTGGGGCTGAAGCAGGACATGCTGGAGAGTTTATACCACTCATTTGGCCTGGGAGTGTTTCAGTATCCCCCTGGAGGAGGTGGTGGAGAATGGGGATGTCTGGGCATCTTTGCTCAGGCTGCTGCCCCTGTGACACAGACCTGGACAAGAAGCAGAAAATGGATAGATAGATGGCATGAGATGCCTTGAAAGCATGCATATTGTAATCTTTCTAGTTAGCCAATAATAGGTGTCATTTTGCTTGACTTCTCACTACATCCATAATGGCTAACACAGTACAACACCCTAGTACTACATAAGACACATAAAATACATTACTTCTCACATGTTGTAGACACTGGAACACCTGGGATCATCAAACCACAGGCCACATATTAAGGGTCGTGTAAAGGGACACAAGTTGCCAAAGCAGCCCAGCAGAAAGTCCACCCAAACCACTAGCTACACATTCAAACAATGCTGAAAGTAACGATAAACTTGTCATTCCGAACTGCTATCTTTTATTTAAGTGTTCACCTTTCATAAAATCTCTTGGAAAATATTTAACTTGTACCTTTTCTTTGTTTTGTTTTAAGGAAAATGATACAGAAATAATATTCCAAAATGAGATTACAACGTTTGATCAACCCAATCAAGTCATAAGCAGAAAAAACCAGATCGAGATTCCTTTCAGTTGTTCTTACCCTAAAATAGGGACAGCATCTGCTGCCTTCTCTCCTCACAAAGCCAACTACCTGTTCTCTGAAGCTGGCTTTGGCTCCTTCACCTTCGTGTTTGAGTTTTATGATAGCAGCGACTTCACAAGCATCATTGACCCCAGTGTGTACCCGATTGAGGTGGAACTTGGGCAGATGTTGTACATGGGCATCAGTGTCGAGTCGCAGCTTGATAACATCGTGCTGTTTGTTCAGGACTGTAGAGCCATGCCTCATGATGACCCCAATGACCCAACCTACTATGACATCATTTCAGACGGGTAAATATCACGTTTTAAAAATCTCTTCAATTTGTTGGTAAACTGGTGTTAAGTTAAAAAAATGTATACTCCTTAGGATGACCACATGATCAAATCTTTGTGTATTGTCTAATAGACATTGACGATTAATCTCTCACTTTGGCTTTAAGAATTTTGAACTATTAAGCACCATAAAACTCAATAAACTTGTTCACATTTAAGACTAAGAGTAAATTAAAGGATATTGAAATCAGCATGGGAAACAGGAGTAATAAAAAGGCAGACAGAGCATAAAGATTTGGGGCACTGGAGAATCTAAATAACAGAACGATTAACGTTCGTTTAGCTTTAACATCTTTGGAGACGCAAGTCTAGCCAGACTGCTTGCAGATGGTGTTGGAACCACTTAAGAGATCAGTAGGGGGGCAACCGGAAACCAGAAGTGATATCAAGACTCGTCTCATTGTCAATCATCAAAACTGTGGATGAAAAAAGAGGAGAGACATTAGGCTACAGCACCAACCGTCAGTTGGGGGTGGAAGTAGAGTTAAATGAGCCATTAGGTTGTTTCCCAATTCAGTTTTTAAAAGAAAGGATTGTAAGTGTTTTTATGCATTATTATTAGTTATTATTTCCTCTTTTTAATACTTATGTAGTGAAGAAATAAGTTGGTTCAGGTTTAAATTACAACCACTACACACATCTGGTCAGAGATGGATGAAGATGTCTAAATCTATTTATTAGTTTCTTCCAAAGTTACACAAATGTGAAGGTATGGCCTAACTTAAATAAGTAAATTATTCTTAATGTATATACATATTATACGTGTCAAGTCAAGTTGGGAACATGCACTGGTATAGTGCGTTGCTGCACCCAATACACGGTGAAACAACTCGGGATCTCAGTTTGCAACCCCCCAAGCAGACACGCGGTCCAGTCCCACCCTCCGGAAATGACCCTCTATCTGCTGCAGCCAGGTGTTACGTGGGAGACCCCTTGGCATGGACCAGCCACTTGGGTCCCCAACAATGAGGATCTTATGAGCCGGATCACCCTCGGGGAAACGCACCACATGGCTGTAGTGCCGTAACTGATGATCCCTCACAATGCAGGTAATGTGCCTCATTCGGGACTCCATGAGCAACTGCTCATTCGACACAAAGTCAAACCAACGCTACCCAAGGATTTTCCGGAGAGACACAGTACCAAAGGAGTCCAGTTTTCGTCTC
Organism: Polypterus bichir lapradei; assembly: GCA_026402145.1. Classification (NCBI taxonomy): domain Eukaryota; kingdom Metazoa; phylum Chordata; class Cladistia; order Polypteriformes; family Polypteridae; genus Polypterus; species Polypterus bichir. The sequence goes on from JANRMT010062810.1 coordinate 9,999,103, forward strand.
AGGTCGCTGGATTGAGTCCATCTCTCGCAACCATGTAGCAAGACAGGAAGCACCAGGACTCTAAAGACTTGGACCTTCGTCCTTTTGCATAGATATCAGGAGTGCCACACACCCCTTTGCGACCTCATGACCCCCTATGCTCTCCCAATCCGTCTACTGACTTCATAGGAAGAGTCACCAGAGTCATGAATGTCACTGCCAAGGTAAACAAACCTCTCAACAAGGTCAACACTCTCTCTTTAAACAGACACACTGCTGATGGCTGTGCCCAAGAGGTCATTAAAGGCCTGGATCTTGGTTTTATCCAGGACACTCACAAGCCCAGACACTCAGACTCCTCACTCAGTCTCTCGAGCGCCCCGATCAGAGCCTCCATTGACTCCACGAAGATCACAGCATCGTCAGCAAAGTCAAGATCCGTGAATCTTTCTTCACCAACAGATGCCCCACAGCCGCTGGACCCCATGACCCTGCCCAACACCCAGTCCATACAAGCATTGAACAGAGTAGGAGCAGAACTCACCGCTGACGAACCCCAGAATCAACTGGGAAAAACGATTATACATGAGAAACAGTAATTCTGTAACAAACAGTATGTGTGAAACTCCAAATAGCGTCCATTCAACTATGCTTTAGCTTCCTCAAAATGTGTATATTTTAGAAACTATCCTGAAATATTATGTATATGGAAATTACAAACTTAAACACATAAAAATATACTTTAAAGACAATTACATTCCACTTACTTTCTATATATTTACGCCAACTTTCACATTTAATAAACAAAGCTCCTACTCTACTGTTAAGATGCCACCAAAAAAAATCTATAAAGTTCAAAGTGAAGCACTCTGATTGGTCAAGTTCCAACTCAGCACAGGTCCAATCACAATGACTAAAACATTCAAGGCGGACGACAATTAAAGGGAAACACATAAATACTATATTGCCTTGTTGACAACTTGTTTAAGGGTAATGTTATGAATTTTTATGAATTCACATACCATTTTGTGGTTATTATACCATATATTTTAAATGTTAGTGCAATGTGTGATATACAGGAATGCTCCACCCAAAAATTATATATTTTTCTACGTCATTTACATACAAGTCCAAGTAGGTTCTGCTCAAGCTTTATAACACACTGGTGAGGCCTCATCTGAAGTTCTGTGTGCAGTTTTGGTCTCCAGGCTACAAAAAGGACATAGCAGCACAAGAAAAGGTCCAGAGAAGAGCAACTAGGCTGATTCAGGGCTGCAGGGGATGAGCTATAAAGAAAGATTAAAAGAACTGAGCCCTTACAGTTGGAGGAAATGAAGATTAAGAGGTGACATGATTGAAAAAGATGAGGGAATTAGTCCAGTGGATCGAGACAGTGACTTTAAAATGAGTTCATCAAGAACATGGGGACACAGTTGGAAACTTGTTAAGGGTAAATTTCACACAAACATTAGGAAGTTTTTCTTTACACAGAAAACAATAGACACTTGGAATAAGTGACCAAGTAGTGTGGTAGACAGTAAAACTTTAGGAACTTTCAAAACTTGACTTGATGGTTTTTTTTTTGGAAGAAATTAGTGGTTAGGACCGGTGAGCTTTGTTGGGCTGAAAAAAATGTTATCTCATCATATAAGAGCCAATACTAGAACGTTAATATTTAATGTTAAATTCATATAAGGGTTTGCTTAATTTTTATAGAATGTCAGTTTATCATAGTTACTTAGATTACAGTATAGCCTTTTACACCCTTACACAACTTTCTTAGCTATATCTGTACAACAGAGTGTTAATTAAACCATTTGGAAAATAGCCTTACTGTTAGCATGGATTATTATATATGTATGTAAAAAGGAGCTGGCATACACTTTTCTGGCTGTGCTTAGCATGCTTAACTTGCTTAATATGCCTCAAGTACAACTATATGACCAAGCTTGCAGAAATAAAATAAGATACACAAGCCTTAAACAGAACCTTTCTTAAACAAGAACTTTTCTTTTCTTTAATATCAATATTTTCTCTATTTGTTTGTATAAACTGTTTTGCTTTGGAATTTTATTTAAACTTTTAAAACATAGATATTTGCTCTATGAAAATTTTTGAACATGCATCACACTATTGCCTGAATCATCCTATGAAGCAAACTAAAAGTTGCAGAACTTTGGTCATTTTGGATAAGCGCAACTATACATGTTTTTATGGAGAATGGTCATAACATTTTTGATATAGCAGGAGGCAATGCTGATCACCGCTTCACAACAGCAAACAATATCAAAAACATAAGTGAAAAAAAAAATCTCACATTACTGAAGTCATACAATCTGCATGTCACGTCATCTAATCACATGCACATAACAAAACGTATGTATTTTTTGCACATATATTGTTAAATAAATGCCTCAAGTCAAAGGAGGTTATTTTCAAGTCCAAGGAGGTTCTGCTCAAGCTTTATAACACACTGGTGAGGCCTCATCTGGAGTACTGGGTGCAGTTTGGGTCTCCAGGCTACAAAAAGGACATAGCAGCATTAGAGAAGGTCCAGAGAAGAGCGACCAGGCTGACTACATGGCTACAGGGAATGAGTTATGAGGAAAGATTAAAAGAGCTGAGCCTTTACAGTTTAAGGAAAAGAAGATTAAGAGGTGACATGATTGAAGTGTTTAAAATTATGAAGGGAATTAGTACAGTGGTTCAAGACAATGACTTTAAAATGGGTTCTTAAAGAGCACAGGGACACAGTTAGAAACTTTGTAAGGGGAAATTTCACATAAACATTAGGAAGTTTTTCTTTACACAGAACCACAGACACCTGGAATAAGAGACCAAGTGGTGTGATGGACAAAGAGATTTCTAAACTTGACCTGATGTTATTTTTAATGAGTTTAATGAGTTAACAGGATTGGACTGGCAAGCTTTGTTGGGCTGAATGTCCTGTTCTCATCTAGATTGTTCTAATATTCTAAAAAGTTTCAGGAAAATGAAAGTAATCCATAATTCAGAAGTCTCTTCACCTGGAATCAACTTCTTGAGTTCTCATTGGTCAGAAGTCCTGTATTTCTTCAAAAGTACATTATGATATTCTAATCATCTTATCTTTGACATTCAAATTTAAACAAATACATTTAAAAACATTGTAGTTGTAAGTTTAGTTGGTGAAATCCAGATCTGAGTCATCAACTACAAATCTATCTATCAGTTCTTTATTTTAGTTATGTGGCTTGGTTTTTCTGGCTTTGGGCCCTGTGTCTGATTTAGGTTAGATAAACGTTATTAATCCATTGGGGCAATTCAGATGCAAACAGTAAGAGAAGCATAAAAAACAAGGATACAAACTCACAGGTTAGACAATACAGCCAATAAATCAATTAATCAATCGATAAGTAAATAAAAAAAATATATTGTGCAGATATTTCAAAATGAATTTAACAAGCAAATGAGGAAGAAGAAGTGAATTGCCTGATAGCAGTGAACAGAAAAGATCCCCAGAGACATCTTCTTAGCACACTGGGGTAAATTGAGCCTGTGACTAAAACTGCTCTGAGAGAGAGAGAGAGAGAGAGAGAGAGAGAGAGAGAGAGCCTTCTGGAGGGCATTGAGGGGAATTTTTCATAACGGTAAACAATTTTTCCTCCATTCTCTTTTTCCACATTGTGGAAAAACCGCATCGTGTTTCTTTTGCGCTCAGGTTGATTTTCCAGGACAACATATAGTGTGGAACACCACACTGGCTACTATGGACTGGCAAAACATTGCCAACATCAAAAGAACCGAGTCCTCTTAGCAAGTCCAGTCTGCTCTTGCCGTTCTTTTCCAGCACCACTGTGTTGTCTGACCAGTCCAGTTTGTTGTTTATGTGAAGCCCCAAGTATTTGTAACTCTACACCAGTTCCATGTCCTCCCCCCTGAATGGTGTCTGGTCTCAGAGGCTCCTTGACACAGCTGAAGTCCACCTTGCTGATGTTGAGTTGTAAGTTGTTGTCCCTGCACCTTAAGACAAAGACATCCACAAACTTCCTGTCCTCTGACTCATCTCCATTATTAATGCAGCCTATGATGGAGGAGTCTTCTGAAGGTTTTTCTAGATGGCAAGTGCTGGTATTGTACTGGAAGTCTGTTGTGTAGAGGGGTGAGCAGGAAGGTAGACAGGACAGCTCCCTGTGGTGGTCCACCGTTACACACCACCATTTTGGACACACAGTCCCTCAGCCTCACAATTCGCTGTCTATTGGTCAGGTAGTCCATGATCCTGGAGATTGTGGGGGCATCAAAATTCAAAGCCTTGAGCTTTTTTCCCCCCCAGTTAATGAGGCAGAATGGTGTTTAAAGTACTGGAAAATTCAAGGAACATTTGAGATTTCCTGTTCCGTTCCTTTAAACCACTCTACTACTACTTCTAGGGCCTCATGTGTAAAACTTGCTTACACGTGTAAATGTTTGTAAAACATTTTACACAAAATTTTATAAAACAAGAACTTGGCATAAAAATTCCAGGGTTAAGGCAAAATTTCGACCATCCGTTAAGTCCTACGGAGACTTTTTTGGTGTTGCCATTTTGGTGACTGCAGGTGGCAGGATAATGTAGTGAACAGAAAATCTTGTTTCATTGTGCATTTTAATGATGCGTTACTTAGTTCTTGAACTAATTATATCAAAGGTAATTGACATGTCCTCTCAAAAGGGTTCTTCTCAATGCTGGTAATAACACCTAATGCATGCGCTTAATCTTATTGGCCTTAGTGTGTAGCCCACCTATTTTGTCTATTATAAGGGTGTGCTGTGCACCGAATGACATAACAGGCAATGGTAGCGTTAGCCCTTTTGGAGGATATCACCATTGGCGGGCTACACAAGGAGCAAGTTTTCAGGGTTTACAATGATTTTTTTTGGCTCATGTTAATGACTGGCTTAAAAGGCAATTTAGACTTCCTGGAACCGTGTGCTGGATTGGAGTCTACATTTCAGAGACCATGATACAGAAATCACAAGATCCCTGGTTGGGTTAAATGTTTTTAATAATCGGAGGGTACTTGATGTATATTTTAGAACGAGTTGGCTAACTGGTCAGGAATCTTGCGGTCAACTCTGAGCCATATCATACCATCTGTTTGGGATTGTATCAGTAAGATGCGACACAGATACACGTCATTTCCTTATGGTCATGGTGAGCAGGCCAGAGATCAAAAGGCAATTTGTATTCATTGTTGATTTTCCTAATTTAGTTGACAAAACTGACTGGATTCATGTTGCGATAAAGATGTCGTTGCAGAATCAACTTGCTTTTATAAACAGAAAACCACTCAATATACAACAAATATGTGATGCATTAGATTTCAACATTTTTCACAGTTGAATATTAAAAAAGTGAGTTACTCACCATTTCATTCATTAACAGGTGCAATTATCCCAGTAACATTGTTGTAAGAGTATTCTTCTTCGGTTACGGTTATGTCCCATACTGTTAGATCTGAAATACTAAAGTGTTTTGCTCCTTTATCAAATATTGAATAACTGATTCTCATGTTGAATTCTGACCTTCCAGGTGTGTTCAGGATGACACGACAATCATCTTCCCCAGCAACCAAACAGAGTTCAGATTTGGAATGGCAGCCTTCACTTTTATTGGGGATTACAGCCAGGTTAGTGTTGAGCAGACACAACGGAGTATCCCTTTGAAATGTGACCACTTATACTCATTGCAAATTGATTATATAAAGGATTGTTCTTCCATTTTAAGGTGTACATGACCTGTACAGTCATTCTGTGTACTGCTGGAAGTCCTGGAACCCGATGCTCTCAGGGCTGTGTTAACAGCACATCTTCTGTGCCCAGATACAGGAGATCATTGGCTTCAGAAAGTCAGGAGCACTTCATCTCTCAGGGACCACTCTACCTTGAAAGAAAGAATCAGTACAACGATAGTAAGTCTGAATTTCCTGCTCCTTGCTAGTCTAATTCCCATCCAGTTAAACAGTGCAAGCAATTATGATCACACATGCAAATAATCAATTAATTGGTAGCTAAAAATGAAAAATATATCACATCAACACAAAGTGCAAATTCAAGCCATGCAACTCAGTTAGCACACAAAACACAACAAAAAAACAAACCTGAGCACTAAAGTAACAAGTGACATGGGGTTTGGTGCCACCTGGAGGAGTTAAAATGGAAGCACATGGACAGGAGGAGAGCATGTTGAAATAAGTGGTATCTGCATCAGGATCTGCGGTAGGAGACAAGCAGCTGAGGTGAATACAAAGGGGCATCTTCAGCAGTGAGGGGGATGTTTGATGGTCGTCTAGTGTCTAGTAGTGTTGATGACAGAAAGAAAATCTCTCTGAAAGGTTAAGGAGAGAAACGTTGAAGATTGATATTTAATTTTTTGGAGGTGTTTCCTTGTCATGGCCCTGTTAGATCTTGCAGCTCTTTTTTTAAACAGAAACATTAAAACATTAGAACAATCGAGACAAGAACAGGCCATTCAGCCCAACAAAGCTTGCAAATCCTGTCCATTTAACTCCTCCAAAATAACATTAGGTTGAGTTTTGAAGGACCCTAAAGTCCTCCTGTCTACCATACTACTTGGTCACTTATTCCATGTGTCTGTGGTTCTCTATGTAAAGACAAACTTCCTGATGTTTGTGCGAAATTTACCCTTAAAAAGCTTCTAACTGTGTCCCCATGTTCTTAATGAACTAATTTTAAAGTCACCATTGTGATCCACTGGATTAATTCACTTCATAATTTTAAACTCTTCAGTCAGGTCTCCTCTTCATCTTATTTTGCTTAAACTGTAAAGGCTCAGCTCTTTTAATATTTTCTCGTAACTCATCCCCTGTAGCTCTGGAATCAGCCTAGTCACTCTTCTCAGGACTTTTTCTAATGCTACTATGTCTTTAAGGAGACCAAAACTGCACAAAGGACTCCAGAGGAGACCTCACCAGTGCGTTATGCCTCTTAAGATTTATTCATTTATTTTTGTTAGTCTTTTTGCACAAATAAATCTGCTAGTTACATGTGAACTTCTTAAGTCTCTCTTTCTTATTACTGATCATCTGTCCCAGTACTTGATGTCCGTGCACTAGCACTAATGCCATTTGAGGACACATGTCGTCATAATAGGTGACTGTAGATTGGCCTTGTTTGAGAGTTTGCATAGACTCTGCAGTGCTTTGCTGGCCTCGTCAGGGTTTCTTTGTGCTAACTTTCTACAACTGAACTCTGACAATCTTAATAATTGGCCCACTGTATAAAGCGGTTTATGTGAAATAGTCCTTTGGGTGTTAAGAAGCTAAAGTTAAATCAATCAGTCAATCAAGTAGTGGTGTTCTTTGTCTCTAATTTTAATTTTGAACCTTACATGGTACAGTCCTGTTTTTACAAATTAAGAAATATTGCCAAGGTCAGGGTTTCATTATAATTTGAAAACACTGAAAGGATTATTCATGCTTTTACCACATTTCATCTTGATTATTGCAATGTTGTGTTTGCTACGTTGAGCTGTTCTTTTGCTCACCTCCAAAATCAGTGCAGAATGCTGCAGCTGGACTTCTCACTAGGTGCTAATCTCATGTTCATATTTCTCCAATTATAGCATCACTTCACTGGCTTACAATTCAATACTGAATTATCTTAAAATTGTATGGATTACTTTTTAGGCTTTGCATGGTTTTGCTCCCAATTATGTTACGGAATCGCTGGCACCGCATCAAACAATGAGACCCATAATGTTGTCAGACCAAGGCCTACTTACTGTTCCAAAAACTAAACTGAAGACTAAAGGTGGCAAAGCTTTTTCTGTGATGACCACTAGACTTTGGAACCGCTTACCATCAGTTGATCCTATCCCAGCTTGCATAGGGAACAAGACAGGAGCAAATCCTGGACATGGTGCCAGTCCTTTGCAGGGTGAACACACACATACCCTCCCACCAGACTAAAGAAAATTTGGCATTGACAGTTCATCTAATCTGCATGTCTCTGGATACTGGGAGGTTACCAGAGCATCCAGAGGAAAACCATGGAGACACAGGGAGAGCATGCAGACACTACCACTGTGCTACCGTGCCACCCATTTGTGATTATATGTTATTGTTTTTAATTATTTTACCTTCTTTTATCATTTGTATTTACTTCTATTTATTTCTTTTGCTGGAGTTGTCACTTGTTTTATTTTGTGTTTTCCATGTTCCATGGAAGGTTCTTGTGCCGCGCGGCTTGAAAAGTGCTGCATAAATATTTATTATTATTAATTATTATTATGACTCTGAACGCAATTAAGCAAGTTTAAGAATATACATTGTCATTTGTGCGTGTGAACACTGGTACTTCAGAAAACAGCCAGTTTACCTTTAGTATTTTCTATTTCATACTGAACACATTCAGAAAGCAGCTCAAAACACATTAGTCCTACCTGTAAATACACACTGGGCTTTATCACAAATCTCTTTTCAAAACAAAAATATGCACCTTAAATATATCTGTTTAACCAAACCATCCCCACTTGACCTAAAAATGTATATCGTTTATCAATGTACATATTTAAACATGTCTGCCTCATTGCCTTCATTACTTTTCTCTACCTTCCTCCTATCTTTCTCTACAGTTTTGATCTACAGATGGAATCTGAACACCATGACCACTTCTCATTGCCGTAGCCTACTGCACATTTATTTCTTTAAATATGTCCATACCAGTGTGGTCATTTCATTTCAGCAATTAATTCTTCCCTTTGTTTCATTTTATGTCTTTACAGAGCTCAGTCTGAATCCAAACACCCTTGTCATTGTGGTGAGCTTCATTGTAGCTGTGGCTGCCGTGGCCGGTATCGTGATTTATAAGATAAAAATGTCAAAGGTGGTCCAATATGAACGTCTTTCTCCTTCAGAGTGCTGAGCATCTTTAGAATGAGTTTTCACCTCAGTGGATTTGGGCAAAAAGAGGAGAAATTACTGGGAGGAGGCCGTAAGTGCGTTTCTGAAAAATAGATGTTGACCTGATATATGGTGGGGAGAATCAGACTCGGACTGAGGTGGCTTTGAAAGCCATGGTTAGATTACTTTTGATTATTTTTTTGCTTTAAATATTACAGGTGTCCATTCACAGAGAGTAAAATATTGATAGCAAGTGCTCTACTTAGAACATTCTAGATGAGAACAGGCCATTCAGCTCAACAAAGCTTGCCAGTCCTATCCACTTATTTCATCCAAAAAAACATCAAGTCGAGTTTTGAAAGTCCCTAACGTCTTACTGTCTACCACACTACTTGGTCGCTTATTCCAAGTGTCTATCGTTCTTTGTGTAAAGAAAAACTTCCTAATGTCTGTGTGAAATTTACCCTTAACAGGTTTTCAACTGTGTCCCCATGTTCTTGATGAACTCATTTTAAAATAACCATCTCGATCCACTGGACTAATTTCCTTCATAATTTTAAACACTTCAATCATGTCACCTCTTCATCTTCTTTTGCTTTAACCCTAAAGGCTCAGCTCTTTTAATATTTCCTCATAATTCAACCCCTGTAGCTCTGGAATGAGCCTAGTCACTCTTCTCTGAAAACTACCAAAACTTAATATGTACAATCAATACACTAGAAACTTAAGGAGCAATAAACTCATTAGGTTCAAGATTCATCTCTCCCATTATAATGTTTGGTGTTTTGATCTTCTCTATGCATTCAAAGAAAATAAGAGCATGTTGTGCTCAGAACAGAAGAGCAAAATTGTGAACAGACATGGAGCTGACCGACCCTTTGAGAACTTTTACTTTTAAGTTGCTTTGACTGTAACAGTTCAACCTTATTCCTGCATCTCGGGTGTCTGCATTTTCTGAAAAAATTTCTAGCTTAAGAAAATGTTTACTGTTCTGAATTAAAATGGGATTAAATATATATTTTGAAAATGAAATGTTTGTTGTTGTAGAGATGCGTGTTCCATGTTCTACTTCATCTATTTAAACACTTCGGCTTTTTTGCATTAGTCTCAGTTATATGAGAAACAGCAATACAATAAAGGGGGCCCAGAATGTGAAGAGACTAACAGGAAATAATCCCACAGAATCTTATCTTCTACTTCGGGTCTTACAAAATATTCACAACCCATTTGAAATAATAAAAGAAGCAAAAAATAAATAAAAATCCTCACTGGCTCGTACTTGGTAAAGCGCAATCCATGTTCACCATTTTACTGTTTGTTCATTTGCTTTCTTGTCTCTATGATCAGATTTTTTAATCACATTTTTTTTTTTTTTTTTTTTTTTAAAGTCCTCATTCATATCAATCAATATAAATCAAGTATTGCAAACAAGAAATATCTTGAGAGAATTAAAAGAAATGCCTCTCCACAACTCTCCCACCCGTACTGCTCTGTAAAAGAGATCTGGGGGACCAAAATTCAGATCTTGGAGGACCGCGGTGACTGCGGGTTTTCGTTTCAGACACTTTGAACTGTTAACCAATTACTGCCGCTGGAATACACTTTTGCCTAATTTTAATTGTGTCGGCTCCTAATGTTTTAAAAAATTGCATTTTTTAATTAACCAGCACCCATCTTATGTAAAAAAATATAAAATACTAAAAACGGTGTGTCTGTCATGCAATTACTCTTGAGCTACTGGGGCTAGAACCTTAATTGAACGGTTATGACTGGATATATTCCGGAAATTAAAAAAAGTTTAGGTAGCGGCAAAGTGTTTGAGAAATCAAGTGATAACCATGATATTGGCAGAAAGAAAAAGAACAGCAGTGACAGACAGACAGCAGTTTGTGGGACTCGAGGACTCTGTGAGCAACACTGGAGTACCACAAAGAACAGGCCTCTCTGCTATTCTCTTCACTGTGCACAACTCTGACTACAAATATCACACTTTTTTGATATATAGTTACTCTTACTCAATGGACGAAGCTTGTGCCTTCCTACTATCACAATTATGCATCTCAGCTCAGACTGGTACCTGAAAGACCAGTGGGTGAAATGAGACCAGGGCCATTTGAACTCGTCTTTATTGGTGCCTTCACATTTTATTTTTTACCCTTTTATGTCTTCCCAATTCTCGAGTCTCAACAATAAAACAAATGGGAATGGACTTGCCTTGGCCATTTTCAGAAGGCATCCACATCACCACTGCTTTGCCAATATGTGCCTACTTATTGTACCGGTATGATTTTCTTATATTCAGTGGATGAGGAAACAGATTCACCCCAACTCAAAGTATCTCACACAAAGGTATTCAGAGTTATCAATTAGATAGTAAATGAAGGAGTCAGCTCAGAGATATGCAGGTAGATGAGCCTGTGGTGTCCTGGATGATAGACTGTCTGTCAGGCAGACCACAGTTTGTGTGACTCACGGACTGTGTGAGCAACACTGGAGCAATACAAGGAACAGGTCTGTCTGCTTTACCCTTCACCTCCGACTAGAAATATAACAGAAGGCCAGGTTACTTGTAAAAATTCTCAGCTCATTCTGCGCTTATGGGGTGTATTGTTAAAGGGTGATGAGACAAAGGAGAGGAGTCAGGGGAAGAACTTTGAGAATTGTCTGCAACTTATCAGCAAAACCAAAGAACTGCTTATTGACTTTCACAGCACAAACCGAAATGCACACAGTCCAAAATCCTTAACCGACACCCAGTTCAAGGTTTACATGGCCACATAAATCGGGTTGTTCATGGAGAAATCAACCTCTATTAATCAAGTTCCTCAGGGTTTTCATGGCATTTTAGAAATCAAGTCTCTGTGAATAACTGGGTTATTGAAGTGCATGTAAACGCAATGAATGTAATTTATGAAGACATGCCCAGAAAAGTGAAGAAAGTGAAAACAAAGCTGAAACTGCAGTCTGATTGTAGCCTTCGACTCTAAAAATAAAGATACCAAAATGGTTCCCAAAAGCACCATCTATATGAAGTAACCAGAAAGACTTTAATTCTTTAGATATGTAACAGGTACCATAAATAACTATGTATAGATAATAACAGATTTGTGAACTATCAATGGTTTTTTGATTTTAGGAGGACACTTGCTGCTGTCTAAGTTCTCGATCTGTCAGTATTCTGCTAGGTCGCCTACTATACACTCTTAAAAGTAATGGTTCTTTAATGGAACTTTATGGATTTTTGTTGGATTGTGTGGTTCCTCATAGCATCACTGCTTGACAAAGCACCATATCATTCTGGGAAGGGTTCTTTACAAATGGAAGTTGGATCTTTGTGATTTGAAAAAACTTGCTAATATGTAACCCTAACCTTATCCCTAACCCAAAGAATTCTTACCCAGTGGACTAAATTCCTAAACTAATCACCACAACAAAAATCTTTACATACTGTAACCCTTACCGGTTCAATAGGGAGAGAAAACTAACAGAGGGAATCTGGCCTCAAAAACTACAAGTACCTTGTCTAAAAAGCTGAAAAAGCGAGGGGACCTGGGGTTAAAAAACAATTCCCAAAAAAAATTAGCGGAGATGGTCCATGTATCTCTGGGCACCCATGTGACCAGCAACAATCAGCTTAAATTTTAACAATGTGGACGGAGCCCAAGGGAACCATGATTTTCACTAACCTAACTCTAACACTAAAAACTGACATTTTGAATGCATGGTACGCTACTTAACAGGACACTACCAGATTAAGCGTGGATTTATTGTATGAAGAAAATGTCCTTTAAAAATCATAAGCCATTGGTATTTCATAAATCTATTACCATCTAGTGATGGCTATTTACTGTATGGAGCTTGTTATGGATGTAAATAACCTGAGGTTCATTCTAGAATTTTCAGGTGGACAGTTCTTTTGACACTCAAAAATGGTTCACCTATGGAATTGCTCTGAAGAACCACCCTGGCACCTTGATCTTCAAGAGTGTACATTAAAGATCTTTTTTTGTCCACATATTAGGATCCATTTCAAAGCCCAAAAAACCAGTTTTATATTCAGAACACCCTTCCCTGAATGAAATGTATTTTTGTCAAGCAATAGTTCTACCACACAGCCAAGTAAAATGCCTTGAAAGAATCAATGTTTTTAAAAGGATCATATCTTGTAGCAACATACAGAATCAAAGACAACTGGTATGGACTTTTCAACTCATTTTACCATTGTGATTTTTTGGTAGGATTCCTCCAGGAAAATTGTAGGAATTGCTGGGATAGCAGTTGTCCTTTTGCATCCGAGCACTCCTAGACAATGCCTATGCTTATACCTGAAGGAAAAAAAAAACAAACAAAAAAAAACAAACAAATAGGGGTGTTCAGCCTAAAGAGTGCCACTGTGAGGGTAAGTGCAGTATATGGTGGGCTTTAGAAAACCACCTGTAAAAGGCTCATGGGATGCTAAGACCAAACATTGGTTGTACATGAACATTATATAAAACAATATAATAGGGTTAGTGGAAGTTGCTGCAAAGAAGCTGAATTCCACAGGAGACAGATATATTTATACCACTGAGAATATAACACTCGCACCTTCTTTCACTGCTTTCGGTCAATAGGTCTGACACTCCACCTTCTCATTTTATTTCTGTTAAAATCAGTACTAGCAGGCACAACTGTTCTTTCATCACATACCTTTGCTGTGGCTTTGTTAGCTATACGACACTGTCACTTACTGACTAGGAGAATATCAACGTGTCATTTGAACGGATTGAAACAAGTTGAAAGGAGTTTTGGTTCCTCGTCGCACGTGTGCTTTGTGGTGTGGCCTGCAGCATTGCGCGGTAAATGAAAACCAGATTTTAAAATGTCGATTAAAAACCACACTTGCCGTTTGTAACAAGTTCCCACAACATGTGCTCTTTTCCCACAATTTATAAGAAAACATTCACACAGTGAGGTTTTGTAAGGTCCCACATTAGTACTTTCACTATTAAAATGAAGAAAAATGCAATATTTGCTTTGAACGTACTATTTTGATAACTCAGATTTTCCCGGACCTTACGTCAGATTTGAAGTGATACAAAGAAACCCTCTTCTGTTAGGGCTTCACAGTTTCTAAACTGAGGATATGTAATGGGTTAGAATTCAGTGTTTTAAAGAAAAGGCACATTTCCTGGAAAATTCTGCTACAGGTTATTGTTCATGGCTATCTACAGGACTGCTTTGATTAGTATCTCATCCACATACAATATGGTTATACAGAACTGCCTGCTTCCTTTGAAAATGAATGAGTTTTGGGGACCTTGGTTTCTAATCAGGCATTTCATGATAGCTGACAACAATACTATTGTTGAACCAAAGTAAATGTGTTTACACTATTGTTCCACAGAGGAAATTGGTTTGCATCATTGTTTAACTGATCGTCATGTTGATCCATGCAGAAATTGAAGCATTTATATATTTCTGGGTAAATGAGAATAAAGTAGAATAGAGAAAGTATGGTCTGAGACTCGTGACTGCTGCCTACTTCTTTTATGCTTTTTCACCATATCACTGCGGCTACACCCTGTAGCAAGAGTGGCTTGTACCTGACCCAAGTTCCCCTAGGCCTGAGGCCGGAAACAGATACACTAAGGTAAGTAAGGAGATAACAGTTTTTGGTGCAAAAAGTATATGCTTTATTTCAAACATTAAAGTTCACAAAGTGCAGTCATAAATTAAGGATATATAATTAAATATAGTCAGAAAAAAAAAAAAAAAAAGTATAGTGGGATGCATAATATACCGTTAAAACCAAGAATGACCAGAATCCTAACTCCTCCCACTAGAGCAACACAAATCACAGGACTCATTCTATAAATCAGTGGAATGTCTCGGTACCTGGATATGCTACTTTGAGGCACCGCTCTACTCCCAGGCTAATCTACTACATGTGGAAAAGTCATCTTGGATAAAGAAGCATTGGATTCATAAGATGGATGATTCTCTTGTCAGACTGGATGGCCAGCAGACTCCACTGTATACATCGATTTATGTTTAGTCAGTTTCTGTCTTGTTCTTTTTGTATTTTAACCTGTATTTTTATGTGTACCTGTTCTGTATTTAGTAATTATTATAATCTATACTTGATTTTTAACTGAAAATATTTCACATTGTTGTAATTGTACTGTATAAATGAGGCCATGTCACGTCTATTGCCTCACTTCAGCAAAAACAAAAAAAACTTCAAAATCGTTGCATTTACTATCATCGTTCTTCTCTCAAGCAATCCTCACATCATCCATTTGATCGAGCGCTCCCTCTTCACGTACCCTCATTCTCTCATCTATTCTTTTCTTCTAGAATCACGCATGCATACCGGCAACCTTCCCACCAACAGCTGCTATTATCAGCCTCCCCATTGTCATACCTCCATTCTAGAGTACCTAAGTCTGGTTTACGCTTTCCGCGTCTACACTGGGCGCGAGGGCTGCATGGGAAAAGTGACATCAGATCTGAAGACACGCCTCCGGGTGCGGCTAGCGCATTCAGTTTTTATGTTGTGCGCTGTGTGCGGAAATTTTTATAGCTACACAGCACAATGCAGTGCAGCGCGATTTGCCGACTGTGTATCTAAAATGGTGAATTTCAGGGAGATGCTGATCACGTGGGAGCTGAATGATGAACAAAGGGCTGAAAATGATGCAACAGATCATCATAAAACAAGGAAGACATGGAAAACATCTGAAATGCATCAGCATAGGTCATAGGTCAACATACGAGGATATTATACTCACACCTTCATTCATTGCTTTTGGTCAATATGTCTAGTGATTCACCTGCTTTTCTTCCTCTTTTAAAGCCAGTAATAGCAGGCACAACTTCTTTCATCAGCAGAGTCTTGCATACATTTCCTGTGATATTGTTCTGCAACACTGTCTCTTATTGACTAGGAGAATATCAAAACGGCGATCAAATGGCCCGCAACATGTTCAATGGGTTTCGGTTGCCTATCACGCGTATGCATTAGGGTGCGGTGTGCTCGGTGGCTTCATACAGTAAGTGTAAATCAGACCTTAAGATGTGAATTAAAAAAGAAACTTTGCCATTTATAGTAAGGTCCCACAATATCTGCTCTTTTTTCGCAATTTATAAGAAACTAGTCACATCATTCACACTTTGAAGGTCCTACATGAGTACTTTTCACTATTAAAATTGGGCGAAATGCAACTACTCTCTATGAATGTACTATTTTGATAACAGATTTGCCCCACGCTTACTTCTGGTATGAAGTGATACAAAGAGGCCCTCTCCAGTCATAAAAATGTATTTCAATTTCAGTTCATTTGAATTTATTTTCTAATATACCTTTCAGTACCTGTGGTTCCTTGTCTGACTAGAGCACAAATAACAAAAGTGCGCAGTGCAGGGTGCACCAGCATAGTTAAGCAAACACAAATCACCAAACAAAGCAATGTAAAGTGATAATTACAATATATATTACATAAGCAATGGCATTATGACACTAACATCTGTTTGTCATAACAAAATATTACAATGGCGTGTAGCCAAATTCCTGCACTTGGATGAGTACCAGCATACCTACAGGGAAAACAGACGAGTGGAGAATGCCAGGTCCTTAGAGCGTTATGACATTCTTAAACACAGAAACTCACCAAACATGTATAACCAGATCATCTTAGTTAGTGTTTTGCTCCATGCTTAATACCGTTATTCCCCTTGAGCTTTCTGACAACCTGATAGGTGTGAGTTTAAACTAGTCTTTGTTATTAGCTACTGGATTTCTTACTAAAAAAAAAGCAGGTAGAGATGGTGAGGATCACCTCTCTATGCCTGTCCGTTTTTAGTGTGGGTACCATAAAGGGTTGTTTTTACCCTATAGCTTTACTTAAGTCAGCCACAATATTAAAACCCCTGATAGGTGAAGTGAATGACATTGGTTATCTCGTTATCTCAAGGGGTGGGATATATCAGGCAGCAAAAGAACCATCAATTCTTGAAGGTGAAGTGTTGGAACCAGGAAAAATGGGCAAGCATAAGAATCTGAGCAACTTTGACAAAGGCCACATTGTGATGGCTAGACGACTGGATCAGAGTATCTCCAACACAGCAAGGTCTTATGGGATGTTTCCAGTAATGGACCTACCAAAAGTGGTCCAAAGATAGACAACCGGTGAACCAGCATGCTAGCCCGCCTGGTCCGATACCACAGAAGAGCTACTGTAGCATTAATTTGTTGAAAAATGTAGTCCTGGCCATGAAGGTAAGGTGTCAGAACACACGGTGCATATGGAGCTGTGAAGCCGCAAAGCGGTTAGAGTGTCTATGCTGACCTCTGTTTACTGCTGAAAGCACCTACAGCAGGCATGTGAGCATCAGTACTGGACCATGAAGCAATGGAAGAAGGTAGCCTGGTCTGATGAATCACATTGCATGCATGTGCATCGTTTACCTGGGGAAGAGATAGCAGCAGGAGGCCCAGAAGGGAAGCCAGCAAATGCAGTGTAATGCTCTGGGCAATGTTCTGCTGGGAAATCTTGGGAATTGCCATTCATGTGGATGTTACTTTGACACGTACCACCTATCTAAAGATTGTTGCAGACCACGTCTTGATGGCAGTGGCCTGTTTCAGCAGTATAATACACTCTACCACAAAAATTGTTCAGGAATGGTGTGAGGAACATGCCAAAGAGGTCAAGGTGTTGGGTTGGCCCCCAAATTCCCCAGATCTCAATCCAATCGAGCATCATTTGGAAAAAAACAAGTCTGATCTATGGAGGTCCTACCTTGCAACTTACAGGACTTAAAAGATCTGCTATTGATGTTTTATTGCAAGATAGCAAAGGACACTTTCAAAGATCCTGTGGAGTCCATCTCTCTATGGGTCACAGCCATTTTGTTGGCATGAGGGGGATCTACAACAATACCAGGCAGGTGGTTTTAATGTTGTGCCTGATTGGTGGATTTGTTGTACACAAACTAGTACATTTTGCAGGTGGATTCCTTAAGGATAGTTAGATTTTCTGATGATACCGCTCTTGTGGGTTTCATCACAAGCAAAGATCACACACCGGTTGAATCATTGTAAGAATGTAACTTCGAGCTGTTGCCCCACCCTTCTTATTCACCAGATTTGGCAGCTTCTGACTTCTTTCCCTTTCCTGAGATGAAAAAACACAAATTGTCGCCATTTTGATACAGATGATACGGTCATTGTCAGGTTGGAACGCTTTTGGGAGAATTGTTTTCAACTTCAGGGAGACTACATAGAAAAATTCTTTAATGGCTTTGTGCTGCACCTAACACTAACCCTTGTACACAATGGCTAAAATAACCAACAACAAAGAAGGCCATCGTGATGCTGAAAAACAAGGATCAAACCAATCAAAATGTCGGTAAAGCCTTAGGGACACCTAAATCAACTTTCTGGAATATCATTAAGAAGAAAGAACACACTGGTGAGCTCAGTAATCACAAAGAAACTGGTAGGCCAAGGAAGACCACCACTGCTGGTTAGAGAAGAATCCTCACTATGGTAAAGAAAAAGTCTCCAATGCCTGTCCAACAGATCCCCAAATGTCCCGTATTTAGTTCATTTTCAAATTTTGTAATAAAAATATATTTTATTACCTTCCCTTACGATACTTAATTGTAACTTTATAAGTAACTATACTTTTTCTCAGATTCTCTTGATGAAAATAACCGAAATATGAGGAAATGAGTGTTTGCTGCCTGTTTGCAACTTGTTCAGTTGCACAGGTTGGCTGAGGACAGCGACACACTTACTGTTTTGCTCTCCAGTCGCGTTGCTATGCAGTTTTGTATCAGCATTGCAACATACGACATCAACAAAGTGTGTTGTTACTACTTAACACGGCACACTTTTTTTTCTAACTGCTTGTATTACATAATAAATATTTTCAAATGATTTCACTTTTACAGAATTTTTTTTTAAGCTTGTGTTAAATAATTTTCAAATGATTTTACTTTTTTTTCCCTCATAACCCATTAAAATCCTTGCTTTGTTTTTAACTTATGTCTCTACTTTTACATAATATATTTGTCTGGGTGCATAGGGGGCATGTATATATTTATATATATAGTAATATATAGAGAAATTTTAAGAGTGTCTTATTTATAATTTTCTAATCTGGCAACCCTAAGACTTCATGAACAGAATACAGAGGCCACACTGCAAGAACATGATGGCCAGATTACAGTTTGAGAAAAAGAACTTCAAAGAGCCTGCAGAATTCTGGAAAAAGGTCTTGTGGACAGACGAGACAAAGATGAACCCAATCAGAGTGAGGGCAAGAGCAAAATGTGGAAACTAAAAGGAACTGCCCAAGATCCAAAGCAGACCAAGTCATTTGTTTAACATGGTGCTGGTGGTGTTATTGTTTGGCATAAACGAGATGTAATCAATAAGTACGGTGAAAGTTGATGCAGAGCACCATCCAAGAGCAACGCAAAACAATTCAATGCAGGTTCTGACATGTCCATCTTAGAGCCGAATTTGTGACATGTTTCAACTTGTTTGATACTGTCAGTTGTTTGTGGGCAACTGTTGAGTTCAAGTGTGTTTTTCAAGTTTGTCGTTAATAATGCATATTGAGCAATTTTGTTTCAAACTGCAAAAAGCTCAGGAAACCCATCAGATGTTAAAATCGGTTTATGGTGACACTGCACCAACAATTAAGACTGTTTACAAATGGTTTGATCGATTTCGTAATGTATATGACTCAGTTGAAGACAAGAAAAGATGAGGATGTCCTTCAACATCAATAACCGAGGAAAATGTTGAAACGGTTTCATTCTTCATCATGACAACGCTCCTTGTCACACATCCCTTCTAGTAAGAAAATTTCTGTCGAATAAAAACATTACGCATATAGTTGACTCATGAACAGAGATGTTAGCCAATTCTAATGACTTCTTCAAGTCCTTTGCTGTCATTCTAGGGTTCTTCTTTACCTGATTGCTGACTTTGAGTTGTGCTCTTGGGGTCATCTTGGCAGGGCGCCCACTTCTAGGCAGAGTAGCCACAATACCAAATGGTCTCCATTTATAGACAACTTGCCTAACAGTAGACTGATGAATATCTACAATCTTTGAGTTGACTTTGCAACCCTTTCCAGCATTATGTAGATTAACAATTCTCCATCGTAGCTCTTCAGACAGCTATTTTGTGCAAGGCATGATTCCCATCTGGATATGCTTCTTGTCAGAAGCTCAAACTCAAACTTTATAGTGTTTTTCATCAATCAAAGTAATTCTAGGCCACACCTCTGGACTTATTTCATTAAATGGACTCCAGGGGCCTCATGCATAACGCCGTGCGTACAACTCGCACTATAACATGATGTAAGCACAAAAGCCGAAATGTGCTTACGCACAGAAAAATCCAGATGCAGGAATCTGTGCGTTCGCCAACTTCTGTGTTCTTCCGCTACATAAAGCCCGGTCAGCGTGAAAAGCAACGCTCATGCACGCACCTGCTGTCCCACCCCAACTCCTCACAGAATTACGCCTCTTTGAATATGCAAATCAATATACTGTAAATAGCCCTTAAGCTCAGCGTTCTGTGAAAAGACAATGACAAAAGCAAGAGGGAAAATGGAAACATTTCAGTGAATACCAAATGGAGGCAAGGAAAAACATAATATTTATTTAATTAAACCGTAGTATAATCAACAAAAGGAAGTTGATCAAGTGACATAGCGTGTTGGAGAAACTTGAAAGCTCAGATATCAAAGTCGTTGTGAAAAGGCGAGTCGTGGCCCACTGTCTGAGTGTCATATGAAAGCTTATTAGGGTACAGAGGAAAAAAAAGGCACACAGTGGGGAAAAACACAAAATGTCAACTTCAATCTCGAAATTTCCACTTTAATTACGTAGTTTATTTTGTCATTAAAGTAGAACATCATGAACTTCATCTTAAAATCATTTAATTAACTAGTTTCTCAAATCACATCGTAAGTAAAGTAGCACGTTAAATGCTTTGTTTTGTATTTGTTCTTCTATGTGCTCTGTGTGTGTGAATCACCAGTGCTTCTTAAACGACAGGACACAGAATCCATTACATTCGTGATATTACAGCTCTCTGAATAACTAAAATACTGAGATGTATACGTGATAATTTTATGATGATGGGATTTAAAGCATGTTATTAAACATGGGAACACGGTGGCCCAGTGATTGTGCATGACCTTCGATAAAATCATTTATTGCAGCAGTACTCTGGGGCGGCTCTAGGCTTGTGGTGGCCCTGGGCAGAGGAAGAATCGGTGGCTCCTTCGCCAACCAATGTCAATATGGTATCTCATGCACGGCGGATAGCCACGTCAATTGCGGACAGTGCATAGCTGCCTCGTGCTCACGACACAAGCATTTAACTTTTGCCGAAATTTACTGCTGCGATTTTAGCTGCGTCGTTATTTTCTCTCTGTTTTATATTCAGTTATATATTGGTGTGGCGGCCCCTGGGATTTGGCGGCCCTGTGCAGATGTACAGTTTGCACATGTCTAAGGCTGCCCCTGCAGTACTGTCTCTTTCATATGTTCTAACCTTCAATTCCTGTCCTTCCTTTTCTTTCCCCAAGTAACTGATCGCCACACAATCAGCTCTGTAATAGACGTCGATTCTTCAAAATTTTTAAGGAACATTGAAATATCTTCGTAGTACATGTTTAATTATTCTATCCTTCATGCCAGTCCCAGTGAAGCATACAGTGCGAGGCAGGAACAATCCATGAGCGGAGCACCAGATCCTTGCTAGCATATTAACACAGTGTCCTTTAATTTTTAACAATATAGATTATTTAAATGAAGTTAAAGTTTTATCTGTATAATAAACATTTTGCTGCATTTCATCTTAAAAATGATATCGTCATCATTTGTAAATACACTCTTTATAAAGTGGCTCAGGTTGTTCAATATTATAACTGTACTGCAAGTCTGCAGTGAGGTAACTGTAATAATAAGTACTAACAGTTTTACAAGGAGCAGTTGGACTGATTGAGGGCATGGAGTTCTTGGGATGAAACTCTTTCTGAACCGCGAGGTCCGTACAGGAAAGGTTTTGTAGCGTTTGCCGTGTGAGAAGCAGTTCAAATAGGAAGCATGGCTGAGGCAGCATGTGCTTGATGCTGTATACCGATAATTCACTTTCCGATCAGCTGCTCCGAGTGGTGCAGTGAGAGTAATATGGAAAAAGATGACCAGCTGTGGCAACCCCTAACGCGAGCAGCTGAAAGAAGAAAAAGAAAGTGCAGTGAGAGTAACAACGCTAAAGCAGCTAATGTATTTAGAATAGTTTGACCATTCTGTGGACCATTGTTACTGGTTAATTACAATCAGATGCATTAAACTAATAAACGATATGCAGTTAATTTCAGTGTATTTATAAAGCCGCGTCAGGAAATGAAAGGATAATCACACAGGAACAGTAGCACTGCTTTGAGGCTGGGTGCCGCCAGTCTGCAAAACCAAGCTGTGAAATTGCGTACGACGGGGTATGAGGTACCATGGAAATGTGCGTGGCTTTACACTAAGTTTAGGTTTTATACATCGCGATTTGAACGTGGAAACGTTCTTACGCAACATTTCTGTGCATGCGCACCGTTTATACATGAGGACCCAGGTGTGCTAAATTCGGACTGCAACAAGCTTTTTAAAAAGTCATTAGCTTAGGGTTCACTTACTTTTTCCAACCTTCAGTTTCACAGTTTGAATGATTTATTGAATATGGTCAAAAATCCTCTGAAAATCTGTGCATCTTTAGTTATAGGAGACTGTTTGTTCATTATTGGGACTGACATGAAGATACGACCATGTTTTTTATGTGAATTAGACATAAATATAGATCATTTCTAGGGGTTCACATACTTTTTACTTTGACTGTATAAGGTGCTCCGTTATTTTCAACCAAGCAATACGATACAATCATATTTGCTCAGACCAGACAGACTGGGATAAATAACGGCAGGAGCTCAGACAAGACTTCATCAGACAAGGATAAACCCCCAAAACAGACACTCAAATAAGAAGAACTACTGCCATACCCAGAGACCACCTTCTGGAATATAAAAACAAACAACAAGAACCACATCCCCTTTGTTGTCATTTATAACCCACATCTTGAAGCACTTCGAAAAATTATACAAGAACTTCAGCCAATGCTACGCAATGAAGAAATACTGAAAAATATATTTCCTGAACCTCCCCTCCTGGCATACAGACAGCCACCAAACCTGCAGCAACTAATTGTCCGAAGCTCCCAAAGTGAACCAACAGAAAATGACACAACTCCCTGCCGACAGAAAAGATATAAAACATGTGCGCACTTTTATAATACAGACTGTGTAATTATACCACACTGCCGACTAGAACATCGCATAAAGGGATAATTTTCCTGCACATCATCTAATGTAGTCTACCTAATTCTCTGAATGAAATATCCTGACACTGCACTCTATGTGGGAGAAACTGGACAAATACTCTGCCAGAGAATGAATTTACACAGGATCCACATCAAGCATGACAACACAGATGTTCCTGTAGCTGCCCACTTCAACAGCCATGGACACTGTGAGAAGGACTTTAAAGTCACAGGCTGATCGGCAACTTCAGTACACAGCAAGAGAGAAAAGAATGGGAAGTCAAACTCATGCTAAAATTGAATACATTACAACATGGTTTGAACAGAGACATGAGTTCTATGGACAGATAAGAGTGTAGAAAAGTCTGAGCACGCTGTCTGTCGCGTCATCATGCTCACAGGTTATACGTGAGCGTGCGCACGTGTTATTTCTGTGTCTAATACGCGGAAAACGTACTTTCAGGAGTCTGCACGTACCCGCATTTATTCAATTGTTTGTTGACTTTGTGTGCATCTGTTTGATGTAAGTTACACTTTGCTGATTAGTTTATTAGAAATAATTTTCTGCAAGTAATGATAAAGCCTGTAACGTCGTTTTACTAACAAGTTCAGACAACCCTTTATGTCAAAGTGTGTTCAGTTTAACGTTCAAAACTGTATAAGTACATTCAGAAATGTTGCTTCTTTATTAATATATAAGAGCTTCAAGAAAACAGACTTGGTAATGGTTACTTAAGTCGTGATTTGTCCGAGCCTGTACAGCGCTAACGTATTTCGTAAGTTTTATTTAGTGCCTTTTGTCAACGACATCACGTCATAGCGCTCTGTTGATGAACAGTGTAAATGCCGATAAAATCCATAAAGGCTCGATCACGCTTACTAAAATAATTGTAGAAATTTTTAATGGCATAAAAGCAGCCCGATATAATCCAAAATACACGATTCATCTGCCTGTAAAAAAAAAAAAAAAAAAAAGAAGAAGTTTGAGCTATGCAGCTGTTCCTATCACTTTGCCTAAAAGGTTAAAGGTTAAAGGTTTTGGCAACCCCCAAACCTATACTGGTAAAGTATCAAGCCGTATGCTAAAACACACAGAAATTATTGAAGTTGTCTTATAATTATTGTTTATACAAACCTACATTATAAGCTAGTGTTTAAAAAGAAACTGTAGATGGTGTACACAAATAGCACTAAAAAATAAAAATAAATAAATAAAAAAGAGCTCTAATTGGAAAAAAAGAAATATTATCCATGTATAATTGGTTTTAACTTTGCAATGAGAAGCATGCCTCTGTTACCTTCCTGTAAGTACTGGCCATACTTTTAAGAAGGTATTAATTGGATAATTGTGGATTTAAAAAAAAAAAAAAAAAACAGTTTATCATATGACATATATAACTATCGATATGTATAATTGGGTTAAAGTAATTAAAAATGCCTCAACTTTTGTTTAAAGCTTATCATAAACGTGCAAAACATTTTTTCCTTTCAAACCCTGATCAAGTTTAAAGGATAAATGCTTGTAATAACAATAAATGCGAAGGGAGACAAGTTCTTGCAAAAAGCAGAATGTGCCTGATGTGCGTGAATAGAGGTTGTGTATTTTAGGTACTATTACGGTAAAGAGTATGGTAGCGCAGTGGTTAGCACACTTGCCCGGCGATAGGAAATAAAGGTTCAAGCATGTATGTTTTCCTTGGCGTGTCAGGATATTCTTTGTGACTGCGTAACTTTTTATGGGAATGCTTTCTTGTTGTGGAATTGTGCTGCGTGATTTCCCGATGGCTGGATTCACCTTGTTGTCGCTGAATTGGATCGCCACGGAAAAAAATTTCCTTGATTGTCGTGGAATCAGTTCGCCACGGAGTTTTCATGATCTGGAGACTAATGCCGTATGAAACTGAGATAAGATGTACTCCTAATTTAATGAAAGTAATACCAGATTATGTCCTGAGAAGTTGCTTGATTGTAATGATAAGCATGAAGGGAAAAAACTTTTATAGTGCATTGAACGGTGAAAACCTTTTATAAAATAATATAAAAAGCACAACCTCGAGTGAGTGTATACCACGTGTGATAGAGATCTCTATGAATGAAAAACAATTGTAAAAGAACTTTATTCTATGAATGAAGTGCAATTGTAAAATAGAACGCGAGTATGAGAATATGTAAAGATATGGAAGAATGAAGCAATTGCGAAGTGTGCTGTAGTGACTGCAAACAGTGAAAGCTGTTTGTTTGTGAACAGTTGCTTTTTCCAGTGTGCTGAATGTTTTTTAAAGAACTTCTGCCTTAGCCAAATAAACTACTTGCAGTGGGAAAGAAAAATAGAAGACTAATTATTCTTATTCAGAGTCTGGGGTGGCAGATGCTCTTATATGTCATTTGTAAGTCTGTGTCTAACAGTCTGTGCTTCTGTGTTTGTCAGCTGACCAATTAATAATGTGAAGCAAAACCCTAAAAGATGGGAGACATCCCACATAATAACATAATAGGATAGTAATAGGGGATCATATCCAAATTTAAATGTATTAGTAATACATGTGAATATCTAGAAATGTTAGCAAGTAAAATCAAAAGTGAGCATAAGAATAAAAGAACTGGTATTGGTAATGCAGCCTGTGACTTGTCAGTGAGCCTGGAATGTCTTTGAAGCCTACAAACAGATATAGTGTTAAATAAAATGGACCTATGACCTTGCAAGACAGAAGGACAGCCTATAGCGTGGTCAGTTAATGAGTTAAGAATTTTAAAATCTGAATTTAATTAAAAATATTATAAGCATAAAGAATATGTAACTTTAAAACTATAGATGTTCTTTTTCTCCAGATTTAGCAAACCCTGTGACCAGTGGATGAAAAGTAGAGCTAAAACTATTCCTATAAAAGCTGCAAGAAATAGTTTAACAGCAAGTTTGGGCAGAGAAATTAGAAATAATCTGACCAAAGGGTGGTGAATGTTTGATTAATTTATGATTGATAATGAACAGCAGTTATTCGAATTATTTTATTGCATGATGATTAGTTGTGCAAGAGTAAGGGTATAACATTCTGTATAATAAAAATGTTTAAATGATAATATTTGAAAAATACAAAAGGTTAAATGTTGCCATATTAAACTAGACTAATGTGTTTCTCTAGTCTTCATATGTAAATCCTCTTCACTGTATTTGATATTTTGATGTATGTCAAATGATTATTATTATTATCACTTCAGTAATAATTAAATGTATTAGAACTGAATACATGCATTCATTTGTATCTGTTAGTGTTTCATTTTTTTAATAAGATTTATTGTTGCATTAATGTATTAAGGTTAGTGCTCAGTGATAATGCAGATAGCTGAATGGATTGTTAAGTCAGTTATACATTAAGACACCTGTGATAGATAAACACATTGCATAGTTATTTTGTTTACTGTATTACCTTACTAAAGAAAAATGAATACATTTAAACCAGACTAGTGGAAATGTATCTCTGTTATTTATGATATGAGATGAGAACTGAGTGTCTAGGATTGTCATTAATAGTGCTGTATTGTGCTGTATTATACATATATGATTGATAAGGCATTGTTTTGTTATGTATTTGCTCTACCCTTCACCCTTCTTTATTTAGCATAACAAGTATTTTAGTTTGGCCACTCAGTTTAGTGGTTGTTAATGCCTCTCCAATTCAATGAAGAAAAGGTGGTGTTCTACGAACGAAGACTTAAAGTGACTGTACTGCACTAATGACTCTTGGTCTGCTGCACATACCTGATAATAGCTGATGAAGAAACGACTTGCTTATCCAGAGTGGAAGGAGTGCGGAATCAAAGAAAGATTGTAAGTCCAGCTAAATAAATCTGATGCCATGATATGGTTGTGCAGACATTTGCTGCAGAAACAAAGTTTTATGGACTTTAACAGAAACAGGCTGTGAAATGCCACTGAAGTGAGATGACAGTTGTTGAATGCGAAGGGCTCCCTTGATTGACTGTTGTATTCAGTGCAGGACAAGTGAAGTGTTCCTGTGCTAAAAGGACAGTCACCATGTGTGCATCTAATTAGCACTCTAATGGCAATCAGACTGTTTAGTTTCTGTTCCAATAATGGCAAAGACTTTAGTTTCCTGTACCAGTCATACGTTTGTTCAGAAGGATCTGCAAAGCCACCAAGCAAAAGACTTTGTCTACAAACCACTGGGTTGGACAAGGCATGAATATAGAAAGCTTAGGCATATACTTGAAAAATGTTATAAGAGGGGCTCAAAGGTATGAGGATATGCATAATTTACTACCAATGATGTTAAATTGTAAACTGAAAGGGAATACAACATCCGATAGTGAAGTTGGGGAGGACACAAATAGTGTACAATTATGCAATAATACTGGTTAAAAACAATTAGTAATCATAGCAATAGATCTAGAACAGCATCTGATTTATGTTACAACTATTGTAATTCATATAAAGGGATCAGACACCAGAGGGTGGGGCACATATAGCAACATACTGTAGAAATGTTATAAGTGCCAAAGAATAGTGAAGTCCATCAAGATGCTACATAGATTTATAATGTATTCTAAAGGCTATGGTATCCACTGCATGGGCTCAGTGATATTTAGTTACAACACCGACTATGTAAATACATAAAAAATATAACAGAAGATCTCCACCTACACCACTGGTGGGATACAATGATCACTATTTAGTAACACCATGTGAAATGTAACTGTTTATCCAAGTGTACTGTAACTTATCTTTGTTAATACAGTGGTACCTTGAGATACGAGTTTAATTCGTTCCGTGACCAAGCTCGTAAATCAAAATGCTCGTATTTCAAATCAATTTTCCCCATTGACATTAATTGAAATGAGATTAATTCGTGCCAGCCCCCAAAAAACCACCCCAATTTTTTGCTAAATGTTTTCAATATAAAAATGTATTTATAATGAACAAATATTGTATACAAACAAAATAAAACCTAATACATAAAAAAGAATCTCAAGAAATAAACCGATGTTGGCAAAGCCGATTAGCGTATTGTAATGTATTTTCTTTCACTTTTGCTTAACAATTTTCTTCTTCACTAGTTTTTTTCTTTTTTGCCATGCTTTCCTCACTTTCATTCTCAAGGCGTTTCAATAGAAACCTATCCAAGGAGCTTTGTTTAGTCCTCCCCTTTAGAATGTTTCTGAAATGAGTTTGGCAAGTGTCATCAAATAACACCGCTTCACTATCAGTTGCAATGTTTTTCAGGGTTTCTTTTCAATATAAAGTCAAGTGTTAGGCAAGTGTCATTAAATAGCACCGCTGCACTATCAGTTGTAACTTTTTCAGGACGTTCCTCAAAGGCAAGGGGAGTTGCATTTGCCCCCGAGTCTGCTCAAGAAAAGCCTTCAACATCTGCTATGGCTACCCCTGCATCTTCAGAGAGGCCAGAGGAGGAAGATTACGTGGTAGATGACCGTTTCTAACAAGAGTACTTTTTAAAACATGTACATTTACATGATAAAAACACATGCTGCACACAGCGGCCAATAAGCAATAAGTGTCCTTGAATATTGTAAATGGTGCAAAAAGGGAGTGAAGTCTGTAAGCAGGTGGTGAGATCACCCTCTATTCTTGGATTTTTTGGTATTTGAAGGTTATCACCAAATGAAAAACTGTAAGCAAGAGGTAAGGAACATTAATAAGGATATCACTTTTTTCCCCTCCCTGTTTGCAGTGTGACAACATCTGCCGTTTCCTGTTTCACATGGATGAAAACGATGCAAACATCAATTTCCTCCATGACATCAAAAGACAAGGGCATACTTTCTGAAGCTTCATCAGGCTGGGCTCACCTTCCAGACTGTAATGAATTATATGAGGAGTGTGAAATGGTTCACATTTTTCACAACACCGATAAAACAGATGTTGTTGGAGGGAATGATGCTGATCACAACAATGACAATTTTGACAACAATGACAATTTTGTCATCACTTAACTCAGTTGGAATCCCCATTAATTTCACTGAATCAGCCCGAAATCTAGGAGTTATCTTTGACTCTAGCATGTCATTTAAAGCGCATATTACAAAGTTGTCCAAATCATGTTTCTTCCATCTTAAAAATGTTAGGAAATTAAGGTGCTTTCTAAATAAACAGGATTCTGATAAATTAATTCATGCATTTATTTCTAGTAGGATTGACTAATGCAATGCGGTGTTCACTGGATGTTCAGACTGTTCTTTATACAACCTCCAGTTAATCCAAAATGCGGCTGCAAGAATTATTACAAGAACAAGAAAATATGAACAGAACTCCAGTTCTTAAATTCTTAGGGCAAATATCAAAATCCTCATTTCAATATATACAGTAGTCTTCTGCTTAAGTACGCAACTTGAACCTGCAAAGTTTGTGCGTACTTAGCCGGTAGGTGCGTACTTTAGGTTGGCCACTCCCAAACGCAACTTGAACCTGTGAAGTTTGCGCGTACTTATGATGACGACGTTGATCCTCAAGACCTGAATGCCGGTTTAGAAAGTTGTATTTCAGGGGTTCGAATCCCTTTACAAGCAGGTTCTCGACATTGAGGATCAGCTACTCTGCTCTGAAGTTCAAATTGAAGCTGATGATACATTTGATGATCTTAAGAAATCGTTTGAATCATTTCAGAGCAAGATCCGGGCTGTCTCCCTCAAAGCCAAAACGCAAGAAACTTCAAAACCTTCGCCAAATGATGATTCATGACATGTTTAACTAATAAATATTGAACCCTGAATTTTAGGGAAAAATGTGCATACTTAACTGGGATGCGTACTTAAACAGGTGCGTACTTAAGCGGGAGGCTACTGTAAAGCATTAAATGGCCAATGTCCGGCTTACTTGTCTGAACTTATGACTTACAAACTAGAGCGCACATTAAGATCTCAAGATGCTGGTCTGCTTAGGATTCCAAGGATTAATAAAAATAAGAGTGGGAGGTCGAGCTTTTAGTTACAGGGCCCCTAAACCGTGGAATGGTCTGCCTGCTACTATAAAAGATGCCCCTTCAGTCTCAGCTTTTAAATCCCAGCTGAAGACTCACTACTTCAGTTTAGCACACCCTGACTAGAGCTGCTGATTAACTGTACAGACTGCATCTCTGTTGTCAGTCATTAGCACTAAAACATAAGTAACATGATAGTTATAATTGGATACTAACCCTCACCTATTCTGTTTCTCTTCTCAGGCCTCAAATGTGGCACTTGGCGACCACAGCCCACCTGCCTAGTTGTTTTGCCTGCCTAAGGTAAAGTCATCCCTGATGGAGATCGCAGGAATCGTGGGAAAGAGGGGTCCTTTCATCGGATTGGCTGCCCCAGCGCTGTTTCAGCTGTGGAATGGCCAAATGTGGAAGCAGCTTGATGGCCGAGGTCTCCAGGACTCTAAACAAATCCAAATCATATTATGTGATATCATCTGCTGTTAAATTCTGCTACATACTTCTAAAATTTTTATTTATATACTGTATTGAGGATTTGTTCTGTTCTGTGTATTGTATTGTATTGACCCCCTTCTTTTTGACACCCACTGCAGGCCCAACCTACCTGGAAAGGGGACTCTCTTTGAACTGCCTTTCCCAAGGTTTCTTCAAGTTTTTCCTTACTGGGTTTTTTTTGGGAGTTTTTCCTCATCTTCTTAGAGAGTCAAGGCTGGGGGGCTGTCAAGAGGCAGGGCCTGTTAAAGCCCATTGCAGCACTTCTTGTGTAATTTTGGGCTATACAAAAATAAATTGTAATGTATTGTATGTGCTATGACTGTTGGAGAGTCGAGTAGGAAGGCCTTTGATGTCCATACATTCTTTGTAAATTTGAGATCTCTACTATTGTTCCTCTCCTTAATAAACTGGACCATTGGTAACATCCACCATTTCATGTGTCATTTCTCCCTCTCCTGTTTTTCAGCATTTTTCTGCAGATGACAGCCTACACTTTATCAGGTGGAGAGGAGGATAGCTCATCAAGTGCGGACAAGCACCATTCCCTTCAAAAGATCCTTGAAATGTGGAAGGCAGAAGGATCAATGGAGGACATACAACACAGCAAACACATTAGGCAGTATTTCTCAGGCCAGCAGTGGAAGGGACTGTTTGTCAGCAACAACATTGCAAGAAAAGCAAGAGAAATTTACACCAACTGAAGGTTCCAGAAGGGGGAGGTATTCTGCGACTAGCAAGGGACCAACATCAGCCTGCAGGGAAGGAGAACAGAAGATGAAAGATGTAGAGGCTGGTGAGATGGGCTACTTCTTTTGCAAGAATAATCGACAGGAGGCCTTCTGCAGCAAAGCCCAGATGTTTCCATGTCCATGTCACCTGGATATGGAAATTTTTAGCCGACTGATCAAGCACTCATCGAACCGAGCCAAACTGCAGCCCCAGTGTTTCCTCATAGACACTGGAGAGGGACCAAAGGATGTCATACTATTCATAGCTAAGAATACAGCTGCGACTACAGAACTGCTTTTTTATTATGGAGTGAAGAAATGGACTTGGACTGGCTTTGAGTATAAAAATCAACCTGTGAAATGTGGAAACAAAGGACTAATTTGTAAACATTTATATTAGGTAGAATGCCCAATGGGAGCTGGGTGGTCTTTCGGCTTTAGGTTTGTTTTGTGGAAATGGTCATATAGGGTTGGATATAGCAAAATGCTTAAAAATAGCCTAAAAATGCATAAAATGCATATTGAAAATGTAGAGGAGGATGTCCCCATTGATCTCTCACCAATTGCTGAGGAAGCTATAGTTTTAGAGATAAATACCAAAAACTGAGCTCAATTTTTCACAATTTTGGAAATGTGTGTGCACGTATGTTGCGAAAACTTTATAAAATAAGACAAAGATATGCTTCAATATTCACCATAGTGGTCCTAAAGCAATACCCTTTTGCCCAGCCACCCATTATGTCTGCACCTAGCTTGGATTTAAATAAGGATGTGCCAACGTTCCCCCAGGGTGGGACTGTGTAGTACAGCCAGAGTTACGTAAAAAATTTGAAAATGCTCACAACTGATCCAACAGCCTGCAATTTTTTATTAAAAGGAAGGACTATCCTTGCAAATTCAGAAAATAGGTGTTTTATTACCTCAGGTTATGCTGGGACAGAGATACTGTACCTGGCCAAAAGTGAAAACCAGCACATATGTGGCATTTGAAGTCTGAGTCAAGGCTGAAACCATTAAAAAAAAAAAAAAAAAAAAAAAAACCGAGCCCCTGAAATAAAGGGATTGTGTTTAAAAAAACACTTTAGTTGCTTCACATTTTTATGAAATCTTTTTGTTCAAACCACTGAATTAAAGCTGAAAGTCTGCACTTCAACTGCATCTGAGTTGTTTCATTTAAAATTCCTTGTGGTAATGTACAGAACCAAAATTAGAAAAAAGTTGTCTCTGTCCAAATATTTATGGACCGAACTATCTTTGGGAAACAACAAATGGCTTCTTCTAGTGCTGATGCTGCTGCTTCTGTTGTGGAGTCAAGGTGAGTTCTCTTTAAGCATTTTAATTTCCTACTTCACTTTGTTATATTGCCACTTTTTTGTTTTGAAGTTGTGGGTTTAATTCTTGTTTCTGTTTCTCATCATATTATTTCAGGAAACCAGTTAGGATTCCACATGTATGCCCTTACTGCGAGAAGCCCCAGGCCACCCTTTCTGTCCACCTTAGAAGGGTTTGTCTAAAGAACAGTTCCAATGATGAAATTGAGGAAGCTGTCAATGCTGCCAAAGAAACCACCCAATTCCTTCTCTGGCACGGAAGGACTGTTGCTTTCAGAGATCTGCAAGGAAAAATTTCTAATGAAGGGAGGCTGCATCAGGTGATGGAATTCTTGAAGAGATCTGGACTTTACTTCCATAATGTCCCACTGGCTTTTCATTCCTCAGAGTCGAGGGAGGTTGCATCTGCTCCAGCCTCTGCTGAACTGGAACAACCTGCAACATCTGGTACGGGTACCCCTGCATCTACAGAGAGTCACGAGGAGGAAGATGATGTGGTGGATGACAACCAACAGGGAGTACTTTTTAAACATGTACATTTTCATGATAAAACACAAATTGCACACAGCAGCCAATAACTGCCCTTGAATATTTTAAAAAATACAGATTCTTGTTTTTATATAAACAGTACAGAAGGACCAAAGTGGAGCAGTGAAGTCTGAAAGAAGATCGTGAGGCTAGGGCTTTACTAAAAAACACAGCTCAGATCACCCTCTCATCAAGGACTTTGAGAGGAATCTGAAGGGTGATCACCAGATGAAAAACTGTTAGCAAGAGGTAAGAGTAGTGGCCCACTCTAAACCTTGCTGAGTGTACTTATCTATTACATTGATAAGGATAATATAACTTTTTCTCCCCTCCGTTTGCAGTGTGACAACATCTACCGGTTCCTGTTTCACATGGATGAAAACAAGGCAAACATCAATTTCACCTTGCCTGAAAAAGGTGCCCGAGTTGCCTCAAAAGCTTGCATATTTTAATCTTTTTAGTTAGCCAATAAAAGGTGTCATTTTGCTTGGCTTTTCTCTAAATTCATAATGGCTGACACGGTACAACACCATAGTACTACATCCATGACATTGAAAAGACAAGGGCATCCTTTCTGAAGCTTCATCAGGCTGGGCTCACCTTCCAGACTGTCATGAATTATATGAAGAGTGTGAAACGGTTCACCATTATTCCTCCTGTCCCAGACCAACTTCACCCTGCAGAACCCAGAGAAACAACCAAATCAAGATGTACATGGACTATTTCAGTCACATGCAGAAGACCTTCTCCAAACAAGTTTCAACGTAAACTGCAGCAAAGAGGTATGCCATTTCTTAATCTGTCACGCATCCTCACTTTTCTGTTCATGAACTTATACCTACTCTGGTCATTTGAAGCTTAAAGATAGCCATGTATATATGCAAGTGTTTTTTCTTTCACCCGTTTAGATACCGACAGATGAATGCTGTTCTGCCAACACCAAGAAAATGCCATCTCATTTTCAAGATGTCAAAGAGAGACATCCCATCTGTCATCTCCAACCTTTTATGTGATTAGCCAACATTCCAGGAGTAGCACCTGCTGGTTCTTCACTGTTTAGAAGCGGTTATCATCGTGGGCCACCTTCAGAGACATGGGGTAGTGAAGAACATGACAGTAAGATTTCCTCTGTATTTCAGGTATTCCCAAGCTGATATTTTATAGTGGCTTATTATTTGAGTGTAAATGGCATTCCACTTTTTATTATTCCAGGTGTCAGAGTGGGTAAATCATAAGCAAGAGGTCTTTAAAGTTGGCCAAGACGACAAGATTTGCCATCGTTGGGGTGAAGGAACACAAAACATCCACCCAACAGTTGAGCACTGTGGCGCTAAATCAAGAGGAGGAGCAGGTATGTAAACCAAGTACGATGTAATGTGGACCTCTATGTACTGTCACAGACCGAAAGGTTGACAGTACAACTTTCTCATTGACTTATCTTTGCAGTGCTTCGATTTGTATTTCGAAAAAATAAGACCCATCTACAGATGGAGCCACGTCAAATAGCCGCGGCCGTGTGAATGGCGTGCGAATGACGTACGGCTGCCCTATGCACGCCGTGATCCCCCCCCTCCCTCTACTGACAGAAGGCGTGTCAAGATTTCACAGTAAACACGCCCATTCATGCCCTATTTATTCATTTACCTGGTTCCACCACTAGATGGCGCTTTGTTCTCAAGAACACGTTAACACATGCCAGCAATTTAGCTGCGCTGAGTTGCAATCACGTGATTTTAACCCACCCCCTCCCCCGCCGAACTGACGCTACCAAACTGCACTACAGAGATTAAGATGGCGGCTTAATGGACTATTCGCGGTAAGTGGTGACTTTATTTATTTATTTATTTTTATAAAATTTGTTTGGGGTAGTTTACAGATTATTTCCCAGTTTAGTTTTTTATTGGCCGTTTTGAAAATCACTGGCAGCACCAGCAGCGGTCAGATGTAACTTTAGATAACTTAATGGTCTGTTTACCAAGTCTGGAGTTAACATTACAGCTTACTGTCAGTGTCACAAACTCACAATGTCACTCCTCTTTTAATCAAAAAGACGCTAAAGCTTTGAAAATACTATTAATCTCCCTATTACAAAAGCTGCACTACCCGATGAAGAGTGTTTGTGCTCTCTGAAAATACCTTTAGAATCTGACTGAGTGTTGTCTGGATAAATTCAGCATTTGTTTATTCTTTAGGTAAGAGTTAATCTGCAGGTTATTTCTGTGAATATAATGTGATGCAGTTCATGAAGGACACAAGCTGAGGATAGCTGTACAGGAGCTAGCGAGCTAAATGCTCATAACCGGGTTTATATTGTACCCACTTTGGCGGTGAGTTTGCACGGTAGCGCGAGCGCTTAGTAAACGAGCTGCATAAAAACACTGAAGTGTTTATCAGTTAAGGGGTGGGGGCTTCAGTACTCGGTAAGTTATAGTTTGGCTTCAGAGATGAACTAATGCTCATATACGAGTGTTATATCGCTTAACTTATTTGTATGAAAAGCGCATTAAGTAAATTCTCGGTTAATTTAATGCAGGTGATAATACAGACAGACCGGGGTTAACGCTAACAAAGTTCAATGGTTAACATTAGCACAGGCAGTTTATTTACATTCCAGAATTCCCCAAAACAGTATTTTACACACACTGTGGTGTAGGTTTACTAATATCTTTTATTTTTATCACAACTAGATATTCTGTAAAGTTTATTTATCTTTGTCTTCACTAAATTCTCCTGTTGTCTTTAATCAGAGCTCCGCTGTGGAGGATTGGGGGGTCAGACGGATGACGGTTGGCCTTTTGGAGCTCCTGGAGGAGCCTGAACAAGCTGTTTGAGGGAGCTGTAGGAGGAATGACGTCATAGTGCAACAGCTTTAGAATGTTTGGTCAGGTCTATATTCTGAACATAGAATTGCAAAACGTCTGATACTTTGAGGGGAAACAAAGACTTAAACTGTTCCATCTTTAATAGTTTTTAAATTTGATATTTTAATATAAAAGAACCAGATAGAGACTGATAAGCAGCTGGTATTATTCAGGTATTTTAATGACCTTTAAGCAAAAATAAATAAAAGTATTCACATGTTTTGAACAAATTACTGTTTTAACTTTGACTAGTTTTGGAAGAATAAATTTTATTTCTAAAGTCGTGTGTGTGTGTTTTAATTGTTGGGGGGTTGTTTGGGTATTTAAAAAAAACATTTACTTGAACCAACTACTTACAGTAAATGGGCAAAAAATGGGAGACGCCTTTGTTTTAAAAAAGTAAAAATGTATAATTTGCATTTATTATTTTTATTCAGAGGTTTAATACAGAGATATTGATTTAGGTGCAACATCAAAGTTTTCTTGTGATCTTTATTTTTCTATGAATGATTCCGATTCATATTGAAGAATCTTTGTACTCATCTCATAATTCACATGTCTGTCATCTGGTTGCTTGCTCAAAACATGCAAAACAATTTTTTTTATTTTTGGCAAAAATACTGTTTAATAGTTACTTCCATAATTATCAGTGCATACATAAACAGGAACCCCAAAGACTCCTAGGAATGAATTCCTGATTTGGAAGACCTACCTCTCCCTGTCTTGACATGAGCCACCACCACCTACCCAAAGCATCATGATGCACCAACATTGATGGACTGAAAGCCAGAAGTCTACGTGACCATCATCATCAGGTCCATCCTTGAAAACCCTAAATATAAAGAGGACTGTTTGATTTATGTTAGGTAGATTGCCCAGAGGGGACTGGGCGGTCTCTTGGTCTGGAACCCCTACAGATTTTATTTTTTTTTTCTCCAGCTTTTGGAGTTTTTTTTTTTTTGTTTTTTCTGTCCACCCTGGCCATCGGACCTTACTTATTCTATGTTAATTAATGTTGACTTATGTATTTTTTATTGTGTCTTTTATTTTTCTATTCATTTTGTAAAGCACTTTGTGCTACATTTTTTTTGTATGAAAATGTGCTATATAAATAAATGTTGATTGATTGATTGATTGATAAATAGTCAAAGAGTTGGGCTAATAATAATAATTATTATTTTTAATATTACTGGTCATAGAAACAAATGAAAACAGTTAAACACTTGATCATATGTATCTGTGCTAGTTTGTGTTTGTGATTATGTGACCCATAATAATTTTTTCTCAGTATAAATAATTTTTTGGGTTTTAAGGACTCCATCAAAAGAGCAAAGACAAACTTAGGAGTGGAAGGTGAGAAACCTCAGTGGAGAATCCTGACTATGACATGGTGCTAATTACTCTGTGTGTTTTTTTGGCAGGGGTTCTTTAGACCAGTCTGCGCAAATGTGTTTGTGTTAAAGCCAAAGGAGAAATGCAGGAGCGCACACACACACACCTCATCCACAAATGCTTTAACTGTTGTCTTGTAAATCGTTGATTAAACCTATGAACACAGCTGTTCAGCAGTCCTAAACACAAGCGCATGGTCTATTTTTGTCCTTAATTAAAAGACATCAATACGTTAATAATTAATACAAAGATAACATTGTTTATTTTGCTGAATAAGGTAATAAGCTATATTTAAAATAAAACAAACCAGGAAGTAAGTGTTTTATACATTAAAGTACTCTGTATAACTAAGTGCTCTAACAAACAGCAACAGTGTACAGTACAGACAAAGAGTGTGTGTGCTGGTGGGGATTGGAAGGTGAATTTGGATACCTCATTTACAAGACAAAAGAGGTGTGAATGCGCATCTCCACTTTGCTCTTCGGTGTGCATGTGTGTGTGTGTGTTTTTTAGGTTACTAGGGGTGCATTCTTAAATTCAGTCTGTCTGAATCTTTATAAACGCCAAGTTGGAAAATCATGTTTGAGAAAATGACAACAACAATTAAAATCTTGATCATTTGCGTCCGTGCTATTTCGTGCTTAAGTGACCCAAAATATTTTTCTTAGTTTTCTTAGAACTTCATTAAAAGACAAACTTAAGGAGTGGATGGAGCTCCATATGCGCAAAGCATACAATTATACAACTCAAAATTATATATCGAGCACATCTGTCTCGACTAAAACTCTCCAAAATGTTCCCAGGGCATGATCCAACCTGCGAACGTTGTAACCAAGTCCCAGCCTCACTAGGTCACATGTTCTGGTCCTGCACCAAATTAACATTATTCTGGACAAACATTTTTAATTACCTTTCAGATAGCCCTGGACTTACAATCCCTCCAAACCCATTAACAGCTGTGTTTGGTGTTCTTCCAGATGGGTTTAAAGCAGAGGAAGACAAACAAATTGTGATTGCATTCACTACACTTTTGGCACGTAGACTTATTCTCATAAACTGGAAGAACCCAAACTCTCCTCTTTTAAGTCAGTGGGAAACCGATGTGTTATATTATTTGAAGTTGGAAAAAATCAAATACTCAGTTAGAGGATCCGTACAGACTTTTTTCAAAACATGGCAGGATCTAATCAGTAATATTTTAAAATAAGTTCAAAAGGCACAGAGAATTTATTAATTTAGGTATGTCTCCAAGCCTTAAATTTAACGCCGTTTGGCTTGCTCTCTCTCTCAGGGGTGGGGATCGATCTGTTCTTAATTTTTCTCTTTGTAAAAACTTGATTGCTTTGTATGGATTGTAATAAAATTAATAAAAAAAAAAAAAAAAAGGAGTGGAATGTGAGAAATCTCAACGGAGAATGTACTGACTTCTCCTTATTACTGACTGTTAGATGGTGCTAAAATGTTTTTTTTCGTCCTGCCAGCGCGCAAATGTGTTTGTGTTAAAGCCAGCTCAGACAAACCTGATGAATGGCGGCAAATCCGAGCTCGGCGAACACTGGTGAGACTCAGATGAACGCCGAAGTCTTTGACAACTTTCTGCTGCACTTAACGGGCGGTCATCTCATCATTAGCCACGGTCATATTATCAATAGCCTTCAGGATATTGCTACAGAAATCAGAGATAACCATTA
>JANRMT010062810.1:10038719-10083271 GCA_026402145.1 Polypterus bichir lapradei
ATTCACAGGTTGCTAACCAATCAGATTCTATTTGGTCAGTATCGCAACCCAGGTTACAAATCAATAGCACACAATTTTTTGGAAAGAATTAAATCGACTCCATAATTCTGCTAAGAATGGAAGCGGTCACTTTTTACAAGACACAGAAACCACAACGTGTTTCAGCTACGGTAAGCAAATTGTTCCTTTTTTGTGTGCGAGTTCAGATATGTTAAGCCCTAATATTATGTACAGTATTATGCTTTGGTTTCATAATGTGTGACCGATTCATGTTTCTCTGGACACAGATGCCCTCCTCAGCCACCAAAAAGGGAAAGCAGAGAAAACCTGCAGCATCCACCCCTAGAGGCAAAGTGAGAATGGTGAAAAAGAAAGCGGTAAGTTGAATTGATGTACTGCAAATTACATTAAAATACATTATGAAATATATCATGGGTGTGAGTTTAGATATGTTAAGCTCTAATATTGTGTACAATATTATGCTTTGGTTTCATAATGTATAAATTATAATATATAAAATATTATATATTTTTGTATAGCATAATTAAATAATAACTTTTTTTTCAGGCTAGCGTTCTCTCGTCGCCGCCAGCTTCTATGGAATCTTCCAAGAAGCTACTAGGTGCTGAAGTCAGGGACCTCCGAAGTTGAATGACAAAAATGAAACAGCTGGTCCAAACCAAGGTAGTGGGGCCGTGTGAGGGGTGTGCGGCCCTAAAGACTCAGCTGGAGGCTGTCACCCAGAGACTGGAACAGCTAGAAAGCGAGAGAACCCCCATTCCTCCGATGTGGCAGCAGCTCACCTCAGCCCCCCCACGCCCCTCTTGTGGACGTCGGCTATTTGGGTCTCCAGACTCTGACGAGGGCAACGCTGAACTGACCATGTCACCAGCATTTTTAACTTCTACTCCAGCCTGCCATCAAAGCATCAGTGTCAAGAAAAGCACACACCTTCCAGATGTGCCTCTCAGGCCTCTGACTGCTGAAAGGGAGGAGACATTTTACAAAGAGTGTTTCCAGCGTGGAGAACGTCGCCCAGATGTATATGCAGCCAGTGTCTTCATGGCGCTCTGTTCATTTGAGGCCTACCAGAGCTGGGCAAAGCAGGTGAACTGGAGTGGGACAAAACGGCAAAGCCAAATTGCCCAAGAATTTAAAAGACAAGGTGCACGAGACGGTCATGCAGAGATTTCCGGATCTGACAGCGGACCACTGGTTCAGAGTCAGAAGTAAAATCAATGAAAGACTGAGAAGCCCTCGTAAACTTGACCCTGAACAGCCACGGGCTGGCTTTAGCAGTAATTTATAATTGTTTTCATTTTTTTTGTGTATATATTTTGCAAATGTTCGAATAAAACTTGATTTTTAGAATGTATAATTTATTGTGTCATTTGTTTAAAGTATTGGCTTAATTTGTGATTGAGACAAATGAGTTTAATTGAAATAATTTATATTGGTAGGAGTAAGCCAGGCTCTAGTGACCTTGGACAAATCAATATACTGTACTGTAAGCTCTCTCTCTCGAGCCTCTCTCTCATGCACACACGCACAAATAACACATCAAATTGCGTAAAACCAAACGAAACTAGATAAATATAAGCAGTAAAAAAATCAGTAAAAATACATTGGTATAACAGGCGCTAACTTTTTTACTATTGTTTCCAAGTGTTTATGGGGATTTAATCTGTCTCTGCTGCCGCATCTATTCGCAGTTGTGATAAGTGATTAATGCCCCATCAGATTTTTTGATGGAGAGGCATTATGCATGATTAAATGACAAAAAAAATACTGACCCATATGGACAGATATTTGTTTCAGGTTGCATGCACCATTAATTGCCTTTGTTATGTCAATTTTTGACTATCAGTGGGAAAAAAAAAAAAAAAAATCAGCGAAAACATCATCAAAAATATAACGAAAACAAACCCAAGCAGATGTTACATTTTGAGCTTTACTTTGCAGCAAAATATAATTTAATCAGTATATTAAATGGAACTAGGTAAAATACACCGTAATGTGAAATACTTTACATAGCCTGCATTTGTATTCCGTACCTACAATGATCGGTATAGATAAATTACAGACGTACCGTGTCTTTAAGGATTAAGGATGTCTTAAAAAATATTTTACTAACTAGTTTTATTAATTCATTATTTAATAATAAATAGCATAATCATTATGGGTTGTGTATTGAGTGATTTAACAAATCTGTTTTATTAAATCGGTTTGTTGTCGTTTTTTTTTACCACGTCATCTATTTATGAAACTATGTTGACAATACAAGAACTGCCTGTACAGTATATTAAAGATACGGTATAGGGCGTCCTGGACACTGCAGTTAACTGAAGCAGTCAATGCTCCATCTGGCGGGATTATACAGCATTGCAACCATCTTTTTAGAAAGCGCATGGGGGCGTTTATGGGGCGGGGCATCGTTAACTGCGTCATCGCGGGGGGGGATCACATTCCGTGCACAGATCGTGCATGGTCCTGTCATGGACCTGTCATGCTCCAGGCGGCTGTTTGACGTGGCTCCCACTGTACGTGAAGGAACAACATCTTCTGGCTGAGGACAACCCTTCCAACAACAGGTTTTTTTTTTCCACCACTGGTAATCTTATTTACAACCCCTCCAATGATGTCAGTCATTTACACCAAAAGTAAGTCATCAAAAAATTTACCTTTTTGTTGAAACTAATACAACTTGGTTAAAAACATATTTCCATATTTTCATTTAAACATGTGCTTACAGATACAAGATAAAGTAGATCACCGCCAGTGTGCCCAGGATGGTCCTGGAAACGGGAGCCATGAGATCCTGCAACAATACTGA
The DNA here is from genome assembly GCA_026402145.1 of Polypterus bichir lapradei. NCBI lineage: Eukaryota > Metazoa > Chordata > Cladistia > Polypteriformes > Polypteridae > Polypterus > Polypterus bichir. Next base: position 10,041,553 of record JANRMT010062810.1, read on the forward strand.
CAAGAGCACCATGGCTTACTACCTGGCCCACAGCAATACTACTGCAGAGAAGCATTACTGTCTCACCCGGCCGGACACCATCGCCAGAGGAAGGATCATCATACAGACCCTGATGAGTGAGAGTAGCTCAGAGTGAGTTGAATTGATAATTGTCCTCCTTTTAAAAAAATACTTCCATATAATTCAATGAGTTTCTTTGGATTCTCAGTCTTAAATTGTTTTTCTTTATAGATGCGAGATGACCACAGCCAGGAAAAGAGGGGTTGCTGCAGCCTTCAACGAAAAGTTGGATGAGCAACATTTGAAAATCTTGTTGTGCAATTCCCAGTGACACTGGATGGCGAAGTCCAAGAAGAACCAGAGAAATGTGCTCACTGGGATGCATGCCAGGATGTTATGACCATTCGAGAGCTGAGCAGGAAGCCCTTCGGTGCCAACACATTCTTTATAGGTTTTCTTCTATTGTTCCTGTCCTTAAAGTAGACTATTGGTAATGTCCAGTAGTTCATAAATTGTGTGAGTCAAAGTAACATTTCTCTTTCCCATTTTTCAGTATATTTCTGCAGACAGTCTACTCTTAATCGTGTGGAGAAGAGGATTGTTCAGCAAGGGTGGACAACCAACATCCCTTCCTCTACCAAGATCCATGAGATGTAGAAGCCAGAAGGAACCATGGAGGAAACACCACAAAACAAATACATTTGGCGGTAGGTCTCCAGCCAGAAGTGGAAGGGACTGGTTGTCTGTGACAACATCCCAGAAAAAGGGGACTTTACACCAGCCGAAGGTTCCAGAAGGGGAAGGTAGTCTGTGACTAACACGGGACCAACATCAGCCGCAAGGAAGGACAAAGAAAGATGAAAGATGGAGACTGGCAAGATGGGTTACCTCTTTTGTAAGAGTACTCGACAGGAGGCCTTCTGCATTGATGCCCAGAAATTTCTATGTCCATTTCACCAGGATATGGAAATGTTTGGTTATCTGATCAACCATTCATCAAAACGAGTCAACCTGCAGCCCCAGTGTTTCCTCACAGACACTGGAGAGGGATCAAAGGATGCCGTAATTTGTTTGCAGCTATGTCCTTCTTAGTAATAAAAAGAACTGCTATTTGATTATGGGTTGAAGAAAAACATCATTCAAAGTGGAAGGAATGGACCTGGACTGGTTGTGACTGTAAAAATCAGCATGGGAAACATGAAAAAAGGACTTATTTACTTTATTTAATTGTTACTATATACAGTAGTTATACCACATTGCCAGCAGGATCATAAAACAACAAGGTTTGTTTACATGCAAGTCGGCTAATGTGGTCTACCTAATCATATGCATAAGGTGCCCCAACACTGGACTGTATATGTAGGGGAAACTGGTCAGACACCTAGCTACCGAATGAACTCACATAGATTTCATATCAAATCAGAAAAATGTTGATCTTCCGGTGGCAGCACACTAACAGAAATGGCCACAGGATAAATGATCTGAGGGTCACTGTGCTTATGAGTAATTTCAAGACCCAACAGGAGCAGAAAAAATGGGAATACAAACTTATGCTTAAATTCAATACTCTACAAAGTGATCTGAATAGAGACAAGACTTATGACCAGATATGTGGACTAACAGATTGATTGACCAGCTGACTTCATAAGAGGCCTATCTTACAGACAATGCACTTCAGTAGTACTATCAGAAAGGAACTGTCAAAGGGATGATTGATGACCTTAAGCCCCACCCCAAAATACGATTTATGAAAATATGCTTTATAAATTATGAAACTTGACATGTTGCTTCATTTTATAAACACTAGATTAAGAAAATAAAGTGAAATATACCCTTATCTTGCATGTGATACAAAGCCAAGCATGTGTGTATCTTTCTAAAAAACAATATAAAATATTCACTTCTCGTGCCTGTGTGCATCTTTTTAAATTTCACCGATTCAAAACAATTAAAAAAATACGCTAAAAACGCATACTTGCTGTTTTAAGCCTTAGCAATAAGATTCACAGATGTTACAGCAATTACACCACCACAGGAAGTCGCAACAATGGAAAAAAATACTTTTGTTTTTGTTGGTAAGATTTAATTATAACTTACAAAGTTGAAATTCAAAATTTAAATATTATTCCATTAAATGTAGTTATTTCCGATCACTTCTTAATTACATTTGATTTAGTTCTGCCCATGCCAACGCACTCACAGATTAAAACAAAGACAGTGCGACATCTAGATTGTAATTCTGCTTCAAAATTTATAGACACCTTGAGTAAGTCGACTGTAATTGTGGAAAACCATTTAGATCAGTTAACATCAAATGTAAACATGGAAAACAATTTAGATCAGCTAATATCACATTATAATGTGACCTTGAGAGATGCTCCGGACACAGTGGCTCCCCTTAAAACAAAAGTGACCAAAGCACATAGCTCGAGTATTTTCATTAAACCAGGGAGAGTTTCTCTTAAATTAGAGTGTTGAAAACTGGAGCGCAGACGGAGAACAACAAAGCTACATGTCTTTCAAATTGCATGGACAGAGAGTGTTAATAAATATAAAAAAGCCCTCTTTAAAGCTCACTCAGAATACTATTCTACATTAATAGATAGCAATAATAAAAATCCTCGGGTACTGTTTAGAACAGTGGCTGAATTAACAAATGGCAATTCAGATCAACAGTGCAAAATACCAACAGATATTAGCAGTACAGACTTTATGAACTTCTTCAATGAGAAAATTAAAAATATAAGTTCCCAGATCTCAGCATCACAGTACAAACCAAATACTAGCTTAGCAGACCCTGCTGCACATTGCATTCAGCACTTTAGTAATTTTAATCCTGTAACTGAGCAGGAAGTCTTAAATTACTAAAATGAAGCCCTCTACTTGTGCCCTAGATCCAGTGCCAACAAAACTAGTAAAAAGTGCAATGGATGTTTTTGCGGCGCCTATTCTAACCGTTATCAATAGTTCATTACTGCATGGCACAGTACCTGATGCACTAAAAGTGTCAGTCATTAAACCTTTAATTAAAAAGTCAGACCTAGACCCACACATACTAAATAATTATAGGCCTATTTCAAATTTACCATTTCTCTCTAAAATACTACAAAAAGTAGTCGCTATGTTAATTAATGTTGACTTATTTTATTTTCTTACTGTGTCTCTTATTTTTCTATTCTTCATTATGTAAAGCACTTTGAGCTACATTTTTTGTATGAAAATGTGCTATATAAATAAATGTTGTTGTTGTTGCCAGTCAGCTTCAGTCACACCTTACGCATTACAATTTGAGAAATTCCAGTCTGGTTTTCGCACTGGTCATAGTACAGAAACTGCACTAACACGGGTTGTAAATGACATTCTGATATCCTCTGATGAAGGAAACTCCACTGTAATTATGTTGTTGGACTTAAGTGCAGCATTTGACACCATTGACCATTCTATTTTACTGCACAGGCTAGAAAATGTTGGGCTTACAGGCCCCGTGCTCGCTTGGTTCAGTTCTTATTTATCAAATCGATTCCAATATGTACAGAAATGTGCCGACAGTACTCCATTATACACAGAAGTTCAATATGGTGTCCCGCAGGGCTCAGTACTGGGACCTTTACTGTTTTCACTTTACATGCTTCCACTGGGATCTCTCATTAGGAAACAGTGTTAATTTTCACTCGTATGCAGATGACACCCAGTTATACCTTTCATTTAAATCAAATGAAGTTTCTCCGATGTTGTCTTTAATTAGTTGTGTTAGTGAATTAAAGGAGTGGATGAATGAGAACTACTGGTCTTTAAATACAGATAAAACAGAGATGTTAATTGTTGGAGGGAATGACGCTGATCACAGCAATATTTTGTCATCATTTAACTCAGTTGGAATCCCAATTAATTTTACTGAATCAGCCCGTAATCTAGGAGTTTTTTGATTCTAGCATGCTATTTAAAGCACATATTACAAAGTTGTCCAAAACAGGTTTCTTCCATCTTAAAAATGTTAGGAAATGAAGGCGCTTTCTAAATAAACAGGATTCTGAGAAATTAATTCATGCATTTATCTCTAGTAGGATTGACTACTGCAATGCAGTGTTCACTGGCTGTTCAAACTGTTCTTTATACAGCCTCCAGTTAATCCAAAATGCAGCTGCAAGAATTTATTATAAGAACAAGAAAATATGAACACATAACTCCAGTTCTTAAATCCTTACACTGGCTCCCGGTTCAGTTTAGGGCAGATTTCAAAATCCTCCTTTTAACATATAAAGCATTAAATGGCCAAGGTCCGGCTTACTTGTCTGAACTTATCATGACTTACAAACCTGAGCGCACATTAAGATCTCAAGATGCCGGTCTGCTTATGATTCCAAGGATTAATAAAATAACAGTGGGAGGTCGAGCTTTTAGTTACAGGGCCCCTAAATTGTGGAATGGTCTTCCTGCTTCTATAAGAGATGCTCCTTCAGTCCCAGCCTTTAAATCCCGGCTGAAGACTCACTACTTCAGTTTAGCATATCCTGACTATATCTCTGTTGTTAGTCATTAGCACTAAAACATAAGTAACATGATTATTATAATTTATTACTAACCCTCACCTATTCTGTTTCTGTTCTCGGTACTCAAATGTGGCAATTGGTGCCACGGCCCACCTGCCAAGTTGTTTTCCTGCTTATGGTAAAGTCATCCCTGATGGAGGATCACAGGAATCATGGGAAAGAGGGGTTCTTTCATCGGATTGGCTGGCTGAGCAACGTTTCAGCCGTGGAATGGCCAAATGGGGAGGCAGCCTGACGGATGAGGTCTCCAGAACTCTAAAAATATCCAAATCTTATTATGGGATATCATCTACTGTTAAATTCTGCTCTGTACTTCTAAAATTTTTATTATGCTGTATTAAGTATTTGTTCTGTTCTGTGTATTGTATTGTATTGTACCCCTTCTTTTGACACCCACTGCACGCCCAACCTACCTGGAAAGGGGTCTCTCTTTGAACTGCCTTTCCCAAGGTTTCTTCCATTTTTCCCTACAAGGTTTTTTTGGGAGTTTTTCCTTGTCTTCTCAGAGAGTCAAGGCTGGGGGGGCTGTCAAGAGGCAGGGCCTGTTAAAGCCCATTGCGGCACTTCTTGTGTGATTTTGGGCTATACAAAAATAAACTGTATTGTATTGTAAGTGTAGATTATTGAAATATGTGCTGTTAACGATCATCTCTCTTCAAACTGATGATTGTCTTTTATAAATCAGTTACAGCGACGAAGAGCAACAAACAAGAACCTTCTCACCAGGAGGTGGGTTTTTTGATTTTTAAATGAAAAAAATAAACTAAGTATTTGTAATGTTCAGAATTTACAAATGAGGTATTTTTCTTATTTCAGCAGGTTGCAGTTTCTGGCCCGTTGGTTGCTCAAAAAGTGTGTCAATTCTAATACTTTTAAATTGAAATGTTGTTCATAAGACCCTACACATTTAATACTTTAAAAGTACATTCAGACTTATTACTTTTAAAGGCAATGTCTTTAAGTACGTACAAACTTGGTACTTTATATTTTACTTGAAGAATCGGAGGCCGACCTGTATTCTTCTTTACATCTAACAAGTACACAATTGGAAGAGTTAATACCTACCACAGATATTTTTTCTGAGACTAAAAATCCTGTCTCACACAAGAAAACTAAAGTGTCCCCAGAGCCCCGTAAGTACTACTTTCACCAGAGGGTTCGGGTGTATGAAAAAATAATGCTTTGGGAGTTGATTATATAAAATTAACAGAAACCTCAATGCTTCCAAAGAGTGGTTATTCTTCAGAAGGTTCCAGTCAGCCTCTAGAATCAGTGCAAAGGCCCTTGGACAGTCAATTATTGAACATCTCTTTCACGCAGCTCGGTAAGTTGAACTAATTGAGCGAGTGCGCTGCTAATGTTAGTTTTTAAAGAAAACTTAGTCTTGTTTGTTTCTTCAGAACCTGCGTCTCCAGGATTACTGACTCAGATACTCGAGGATTCACCGCAGTTTGCATCAGCACCCGGATTTCTCAACTAAATAGCCAGCTAATTCGAAAGAATCGATTCCAGGGCTAAGGCTGCCGAGCTGAAGGCTGAAATCGGCTGAGTTCTGCTGGATTTTCAAAGTGCCTTACCAGACCTTTTACTCCTTTCTCCAGATTTACGTGAAAAGGTTATTTTATTGTATGCTATTTTAGAAAACTTGTTCCCCAAATAATGATATTCATTATAACTTGCGAAGGTAAAAGCAGGAAAAGGCTTTCAAGTGAGGACTTGTGCACTGGGAGTGGTTCTCAAAATGTTGTGTTATTGCACGATATGGTGAATGAACTTAGTTACTCTATTCGACCCCCAAAAATGCCTAACCTGCCTCCCCGATATTTTAATGAATTGGAATATATTATTTTGCAAAATCAAAACATGACCTAAATGAATAATATAGCTACCATGAGAGTTCCTTCACCTGTTACCACTCCCATTGACTGCCTTTTAGAAACCCTGCATCCAGTAGCCACCCCCAATGAAATGCTAAGATTAAATAATTTGTCAGAAAGGGTTCAGCGGTCTTGGATCGAAAATGTGAATGCTCAAATGGTTCACGGTTTAACACCATGGGTTCTGCAAAAGCTCGGCCCTTTGTTCCAATCACCCAAAACACTGTGGTCTCTCAGAGTATGGTTACACCAGTCCCAGCTACCCGTTGGTTACAACCATTTCAGTTATACCTTTTATACCCACTACTTCTGTCTCAGTCACTGCATCCTCTGCTCTAGTCATACAGTTTGTAGCTAACCTCTCTGCTCCAGTCACTGCATGTTAAATCTCGCTGCTGCCTATGAACTAGAGTCTTATGAGGAGGTCTTTAACAGTATTTATGAGATGCTGCAAGGAATTCTGGATAGTTTTTTGGGTACTTTAAATCCACAAGATGTTGTACAATCAGAATTACGTGCTGATTCCTTACCTAATAGTGTTTTTATACAGATGACTGGAACTAATATTAATGTAGATGAGTTTCTTCAACAGATAAAGAATCTTCTTTAGAGTCATGCGAGTGTTTAGGCAGATGAGTCTCTGATGCTAGTCATACAGATTGTTCAGTCACCTAACGGCACTCGCAAGGTGTCCACTCTACTCAATCATGAAATAGTCAAAGAAAATGAGGCATTTAAATTATTTCTGATAATTACGGGAATCAGCTCTGTTTTGTCTTTTGTCTGCTTACCCGAATGGAAGACTGGCACAGACAAAATCTGCAGTTATGCATACATGAAGTGTACAACCTTCAGAGAAGGGCTGGATTATCTGAGCATGAAAAAGTGTCTTTTGCGGACGTTCATAAATTTGAAAACTTGCTGTAAATTAAAATTGTCGTCTGGTACAGATGCCCAGGAAATGAAAAATTTGAAAGCTCCAGCGGTAGAAATCCAAAAACCTATTTTATGTTTTTGCATGATAACCATTATGGCATTTTGAATTTAAAGCATTTTCTGGGTGTGAAATAGTTGTGTGACTACTATTACACAGGCTACCACTCAAACCTTAGCCATCACTTGAAGGGCACTGCAACATGTGTTCCTCCCCTGATTGCAGACCAATCATTCAAAAGATCATCAAATGTGTGGATTGCAACCGTTACTGCCGGTCCCAATTTTGTTTTATTCAGCATACGATTCCTAAATTTAATGACAAGACCAATGACGTGGAAGCGGCCTGCGATACTGCAAAAATGTGTCCCTTGTGTTACAAAATTTACACAGTGAATGCCTCCTCGAAACTCCATAAATTTCGTCCCAAGGAATGCCGTGTTTTTAAAGCAAAACTTGAAAATGTAGAAAACAATCAATGCTTTATAGAAACCTTGAAGTCTGGGGAGCTGTGTGAGAAATGTGTTTTATGATTTTGAGAGATGGGAAGAAACAGGTGTGCACATACCAAATTATGTATAATGTAAATCCTTGTGTAAGGAATCCTGGTTCTGCGCAGGTGAAGATTGTGTAAACCAGTTCTTTGCCAGATACCATCGTCCCAAGTATCAAGGTTATACCTTCATAAATCACAATTCAAAAGGTTACGATGGGTACTTTTTAATGAAGTATAAGATTGAAAACTGAGTGAACCCTCATGTTACCACTCAAGGAAATATGTTGATGTGTTTCACAGATGAGGGTTATCAATTACGTTTTATAGATACTTTGAATTTTTTAACAATGAAATGGAGTGTCATGCCTAAAGCCATGGGGTTTGAAGCCGAAAAAGGGTATTTCCCCCATTTCTTCAATAAAGCTGAAAACCAGGATTATATATCGGACCCTAATCTGAGCCTGAATGGTACAGTGTCTAGAGCATGATGAGAAAAGAAAAAATAATTTACATGGTATGAGAGAGTGTCAAACAATGTGTTTTTAATTTTAAATAGGAGATGGCTTTTTATTGTAAAAATTATTTTGAATGTTGGTCATCAAAATTAGCAATATTGACCCGTTTCAATGCATGACCCTAGTCTCTCTATGTATGGCCATGTACAGGCAAAACTACTGACTCCAAAATCTATCGGTATAATTCCTTCTGACCATTACATTAGTAGTCAGAAAAACGATTCAAATGCATCTATTCAATGGTTATTGTATCTCTGTGAAACAGAAAAGTTGAACATTCGGTATGTTCTAAACCTTGGAGAAGTAAAGAAGGGTTCCTTTTTTCTTGATGGCTCTGCCAGAGTTAAAGGTATTCCAACCGCCTTTGAATTTGCTGGCTGGTTTTACCATGACTGTCAAGAATGCTATGATTTAAACAGTACCCATCCTTTAACCAGCATGACTTGTGCAGTTATGTACCAAATGTTTATGCGAAAATTGTTTGTGAATTGTTTGAAAATGTTGTTCCTGTAAAACCTGTCACACCTGTGTGGAAATAGAATCTCAGACTGTGGACTGTTGTCACAAAGAGAATGAGAGTGCTTTAACCGGGACATGGTGTAGTGTGGAAATAGTGAAGGCCATTGACAAAGGATATAAAAGTTTCAAAAGTACTTTAGATTTGGCATTACCCTGAATGTACTTCTGAACTATTCTCAGATTATATCAAGCTTCATCTAAAAGGCAAGCAGGAAGCATCAGGTTATCCTACCTGGTGTATGGATGAGGCTTCCTGAGACCGATATATTTTAGAATATTATTGGCAGGAAGGTGTACAAATGGAACACGATAACATTGCCGTAAGTCTGGCTAAGAGACAGATTTCAAAGTTGTTTTTAAAAGTCTCTTTGGGGTAAATTTGGGCAGAAGCCTCTCCATCTCACTACTAGCCTAGTCAAGGATGGCGAGGAATTCTTGCAATATATATTTTCTCCAAATAGCATGTTGTTTCTTATTTTGAATTTATCGGCGATGAGATTGCTCAAATACAGTGGAAGTACACCCTACCTGGTATCGTTAATGTTGTTATAGCTGCTTTCACAACTGCCTATGCCTAGTTAGAGTTGTACGATTTAATGGACAGTCTGGGAGAAAAGGTGTTTTACCACGACACCAACTCGCTTATTTTTACTTCTCAGCCTGGTCAGTACAATCCTCCTCTGGGTGACTATTTAGGAGAGCTCACCAGTGAGTTAAATCCTGGTGATTATATTACAGAATTTGCATCAGGTGGTCCAAAGACGTATGGGTATAACACAGCACCAGGCAAAACATGTATGAAAATAAAAGGCATTACCATTAGCCATGACACCGGTAAAATTGTAAACCTCGAATCACTAACCAATCTAGTAAAAATTTGGTGATGTCTCATGAAGCTCCTCCTCAAGAGTAACTGGTTCAGAGTAAGCAGATCCATAAAAATAAAAAAGCTTCACTTTAGAAAACAGACCACTCAGGAAGAAATCTTTACATCCAACATGTTCGTAATTGGAAGAGTTAATATCTACCACATTGTTTTTCTGAGACTAAAAATCCTGTCTCACACAAAAAAACTAAAGCATCCCCAGAGCCCCGTATGTACTACTTTCACCTAATGGTTCGGTGTATGAAAAATAAGGCTTCGGGGGTTGATTATATAATTTTTAACAGAAACCTCAATGCTTCCGAAGAGTAGTTATTCTTCAGAAGGTTCCAGTCAGCCTCTAGAATCAGTGCAAAGGACATTGGACAGTCTTTTATTGAGCATCTTTTTCACGCAGCCCAGTAAGTTGAACTAATTGTGCGAGTATGCTGCAAAGGTTTGTTTTTAAAGAAACCTTAGTCTTGTTTGTTTCTTCAGAACCTTCATCGCCAGGATTACTGACTCAGATACTCAGGGATTCACCACAGTTTGTATCGTCACCCGGATTTCTCACCCAAATAGTCAGCGAATCCGAAAGAATTGATGCCAGGGCTAAGCCTGCCGAGCTGAAGGCTGAAATCGACCGAGTTCTGCTGGATTTTCAAAGTGCCTTACTTCTTTTCTCCAGATTTACGTGAAAAGGTTATTTTATTGTACACTATTTTAGAAAACTTGTTCCCCAAATAATGGCATGCATTATAAGTTGCGAAGACAAAAGCAGGAAAAGGCGTTCAAGTGAGGACTTGTGCACTGGGTGTGGTTCTCAAAATGTTGGGTTATTGCATGATATGGTGAATGAACTTAGTTACTCTAATCGACCCCCAAAAATGGCTACCCTGCCACTCCGATATTTTAATGAATTGGAATATATTAATTGACAAAATCAAAAAACATGACCCAAATGAATATTATAATAGCTACCATGAGAGTTCCTTCACCTGTTACCACTCCCATTGACTGACCAGCTTGACTGCCGTTTAGAAACCCTGCATCCAGTAGCCACCCCCAGTGAAATGCTAAGATTAAATAATTTGTTAGAAAGGGTTCAGCGGTCTTTGACCGAAAATGAGAATTACTCAAATGGGTCACGGTTTAACAAACACCATGGGTTCTGCAAATGCTCAGCTTTTTCTTCCAACCACCCAGAACACTGTTGTCTCTCATAGTATGTTTACACCATTCTCAGCTACCCCTTTGGTTAAAACCATTTCAGTTATACCTTTTGTATCCTCTACTTCTGTCTCGGTCACTGCATCCTCTGCTCTAGCCATGCAGTTTGTAGCTAACCCCTCTGCTCCAGTCACTGTATCTTAAATTGCACTGCTGCCTATGAACTAGAGTGGTGTTTAACAGTATTTATTTATTTTGGAAAGAATTCTGGATAGTTTTTCGGGTACTTTAAATCCACAAGATGTTGTACAGTTAGAATTGCGTGCTGATTCCTTACCTATTAGTGTAATTATACAGATGACTGGAACTATTAATTTAGACAAGTTTCTTCAGAGAATCTTCTTCAGAGTCACATGAGTGTATTAGCAGAGGAGTCCGATACTAGTCATACAGATTGTTCGGTGACCTAGCAGGGGCGCTAACGGTGCTCGCAAGGTGTCCACTCTACTCAATCATGTAATAAGAAAGAAAATGAGACATTTAATTATTTCTTATAATTACGGGAATCAGCTCTGTTTTGTCTTTTGTCTGCTTACCCGAATGGAAGACCGGTACAGACCAAATCTGCATTTATAGTATGCATGCGTGAATGTGTATAACCTTCAGAGCAGGGCTAGATTATCTGAGCATAAAAAAAAAAGTGTATTTTGGACGTTCAGAAATTTGAAAACTATATTAAAATTGTTGTCTGGTACAGATGCCCAAAAAAATGAAAAATTTGTAATATTTGAAAGCTCCAGCGGTAAAAACCCAAAAATCTATTTTATGTTTTTGCACGATAACCGTTATAACGGCATTTTGAATTTAAAGGGTTTTCTGTGTGTGAAATACTTGTGACTTGTGTGAGATGCAGACACCCATCTCAGGTCCCACCCATCCCTAATGAGCCGAATGGTATCAGGTCTAACCAATCTCTCTCCCTCATTCTTCCTAGGGCACGAAGTGGAAGCGGAAGCAGAAGCAGACAATGGCCGACAGTGAGGTGAATAGCGTTGCAGTCATAGTACAAAAACTCCAGGCACTCGACGAACAGATTCAGAAACTCCTGTCCCGACAAAGATACCTTAGAGAGCTGAAGGCTCGGCTACTGGATAAACCATCCTCGTCATCTCTAATCTGCGTAACATCAACCCCGCGTTGTGCTGCTCAAGTGAACTTCACCCCCATAGGAGCGACACCGCTGATGACCTCGGCATATTTCAGCTATGCAGGCCGGGGTTCAAGGCCACAACACCTCCATCGGCACAGGAGAGCATCTTAACTCAGAACCGGTTCGATCCTCTCCGCGTCCCCAGTTCGCCTTCAGCCCCTGGTGATGTAATAGTGGTAGGTGATTCTATTGTTAGAAACCTCAATATCTCATGCCCTAATGGAAGATAGTTTGTTTCTTGTTTTCCCAGTGCTCGTGTCCGAGATGTGATGAGACGTGCGCCAGCAATCCACAAGAAGCACAACAGGGAAGTTGAAGCAATTGTTTTGCATACCGGCGTAAACGATATAAGGCATTGACAATCGACAAGATCTTCATTTTGGGTCCACTACCTCTCAGACGATCAAACGAGTACTAGTCATCTGCTAGAATTAAAGAACTGGCTGTAAAGATTCTGCAAGAATCAAGACATCAGGTTCAACAACAACTGGGACCTCTTTTAGGAAAGGCCGCATTTCTTCAAGTGAGATGGCCTGCATCTGAACAGTTTCAGCACCTGGGTCCTCTCCGAAAACATATCCAAGGTAATTAGTTTATCTTGAATATCTCTGCTCTTATCCCCTTCCGAAATGCTACTGTTGTGCTAGGACATGATACTTGTTTAATAAAATCTTCCGTAAAAGTGCACAACATTAATACTGTAATAACCAAACTCAATGCACATAGAAAATCTAGGCAATACGGCATAAACACCAATAATTTACTTAAAATTACTACTTTAGATGAACAATGTATTAAAAACAGATTATAGATTAAACAAAAAACACACACAGAGCAGCGCTAATAAAAATAACTTGGTTCCTGTTCCAAATATCAATAATGCACATAGTATTCATCTCTGCCCCTCCGAAACATTAAATATGGCACTATTAAATGTTAGAGCTTTAACTAACAAGAAGTTTTTATCAACGATCTTATTAGTGATTAAAAAATAGATTTTATTGCACTAAGTGAAACGTGGCTTAGCTCAGATGGCGCAGCTGTTTTAATCGAATCTGCTCCTCCGGATTACAGTTTTACTTGTGCAGATCGCCAAGGAAAGAGGCTGTGGCTTGGGAAACATTTACTCGAGCTGGTTAAAGTGTAAAGATGTCAGTTTTGTGAAGTTCAAGTCCTTTGAGTATCTCGCCGTTGTTATCCATGGAGATAATCACGTTCTAGTATTATTCATGTATAGACCTCCAAAATTCAACGTGTCTTTTTTTGAGGAATTCTGACTTAATGTCAATTTTAATTACGAACTATGACACACTCTTAATAGTCGGCGACTTTAATTTTCATATAGATAATCAGTGTGACCAAAAAGTAAAAGAATTTATGAACCTCCTGGACTCTCTTGATTTGAGAAAGCTCGTTAATCAGCCTACACAAAGCAGGTCATACGTTAGATTTAGTGATTACTAAAGGACTAAAAGTTGATATAAAGCAGGTCATTGATACGGGTCTGTCAGACCATTTTTTTCTACTTTTTAATATACAAATGATAGAAAAACACTCATGAGAAGCATGTTGTTAAAGCGCTTTGACTCATCAGCAGCTTTAAAACTAATAAACATTCTAAGCAATCAGTCCGTTTATAGTGCCAACTACAATAGCGAGGATAATGTAAATAGTAAGGTGGAAAGATTTAATAATAAAAGTGAGAGCTGCTGTTGACATAGTTGCACCAGAAAAGACAGTTAAAAAAATCTTCTAGCATTATTATACCATGGAAGACCCAAAGAGTGTCTGATTTAAAGAGAACATGCCGTAGAGCTGAGCATAAATGGAGGAAGACTAAACTATCCACTATGAAATATTAAAAGTTAAAACAGAATACAATAACACAGTCCGTCTAGAGAGGCACTGCTATTTCTCTAAGATTATAAACAATGCTAGTAATCCCAGAGTCTTATTCTCTACGATTGATAGTTTGCTAAACCCAGGTAACACAAAGGAATGCCTCCTAAGTACTTACAGCAATAGCCTCACAGGTTTTACTGGATTTTTCAATCAAAAAATTAATGAAATTAGAAAAAACATAGTATATCTCCCCAACACTAAGGATCCTCCTAAACCCCAGCATTCCGTTATAAACGAAATAAACTCTTTGACTAGGATAGATTTACATAAAATTTCTCAACCGAAACCCTCCACCTGTGTCCTTGACCCAATACCAACAAATTTTTTCAAAGTAGTATCGGGTGTGCTAATTGATAATGCTCTTGACATTGTAAGTTCGTCAGATACGGGGGTCTTCCCAGACTGTCTTAAGACTGCTGCAGTTAAACCCCTACTTAAACATAATCTAGACCCCTCGGCTCTTGAAAATTTTAGACCCATCTCTAACCTTCCTTTAAGTAAAAAAATTCTGGAGAAGGCAGTCATTATGTAGTTAAATGACCACCTCAATAACTCTTTTAGGGCGGATGTCGACTTTTGTCGACGGGAGGGGCTGAGGGCGAATGTCGACAAATGTCGACATCCAGGGATAACAATCAGCTGTTAATGGTGACAAATCTCATTGTCACGTCACAGGCATTCCCTCTCTGCTTGGAGGAATGTTAGACTCGTTGGCTCAGCAACTAATCCTTGCGTGTGCGTGAGTTGCGATATGTAAACAAATAGAAAAAGGCAAGATGGCATCAACATCTCATGCGGGAGCGAAGAGAGTTCAAAAAAGAAAATACTCGGCAGAAGACATTTTGCACATTATCGCGGAGTCGGACTCAGATTTGTCAGAGTCAGATTTCTTTGATAGTGATCAGGAGATCGAGGAAGAAATTGAGGAGCAGGCATCAGCCGATCGGAGACCTGCCGATGCCGCCGCAGCTGCTCGGCTGGCAGCTGAGCGCATTAGCGCTGCCGGTGCACCTACGGCAAGGTTCGCTTGGGAGGAATACCCAAAAATTGATCCTTGGGAGCCGAACTGGCTACCTGACTTTACAAGAAGGCACAGCTTGCTGCTGGACACAACGGATTACAAGCCGCTGGACTATTTCAGGCTGTTTTTTCCTGAGGCAGTTTTTCAGCTGATATCTGATGAGACAAACGGGTATGCAGAGCAATTTTTTGAATCGCGGGACACACTTGCTCCGCATTCTCGTTTTTCGAAGTGGAAACCCACAACAAGCAACGAGATGAAGGGCTTTGTGGCATTGCAGATAGATGGAACTGGACTGGCGATATAATTTCAGGAAGCATTGGTCCAAACGTACTTTGTCACCTGGTGGCTTTGGACAAGTTATGCCACTTGATAGGTACGTGCTGCTGCAAAGCTTCATTCACTTTTGTGAAAACCAGAAGCAAATCCCAAGGGGTGAGCCAGGCTATAACCCCATGTATAAAGTTCAGCCCCTGCTTGACATAGTGGAGCCAACCTATAAACAATTTTATCAGCCTGGCCGTGATTTGTCTGTGGAGGAGTCCATGATAAAATATAAGGGATGGCTTTTTTTCCGCCAATATATGCCAGATAAGCCCACCAAGTATGGCATCAAGGATTTTGTATTGGCAGAAGCAAACACTGGTTTCTGCCTGAAAGTAATTACTTTTACTGGTAAGCATTCTTTTCAAAGAGAGAACTGTCCTTTGACAACTCAAGGTGTGCTGGAGCTGCTTCAGGGCTATGAACATTTGGGACATGTTGTGTACATGGACAATTTTTATACTTCACCAGAATTGTTCATAGAGCTATAGAGCAGAGGAATTGGAGCTTGTGGCACAGTAAGGGTGAACAGGAGACACATGCCTTTACAGTTGAAGCCAGAGAGGCTGAAAATGAAAAAAAGGTGACAATCCTGTTTTCATGCGGGCGGATAACTTGGTGGCATTGACATAGCATGATGTCAAACGGGTGACTTGTCTTACTACAGTTCACACCAACAATTTATGTGAGAAGGTAATTCGTTCAAAGGGAAACCCAGAAGGTAGGAAGCTGGACAAGCCCGTTGCACTTGAAGAGTACAATTGTAAAATGGCTGGAGTTGATCGACTGGATCAGATGCTGGGGTCATATGCTAACGGCCATAAGTTCACCAAGTGGTACCACACTGTGTACCATCGCATGCGTGAAATTGCACTCACAAATGGATATATATTATTCAAGCAGGCAAACGGGGACAGCACTATGACTGCAGCAGATTTCCGCAAGAAGGGAGTGGACAACTTGCTGGCAGAATATCTTGGAGGGCAAAGCGAGGAAGGCCATTACAAAGAGCAGTGCCAGACAGGCTGACTGAGCGCCACTTTCCTGCAACATATGAGGACAAAAAGTATAAGTCTGACTGTGTTGTGTGCAGCAACAGACTATTGAAAAAAGAGGCACAAGTGCAACACATATTGTAAGCAGTGCAATGTGGCAATGCATGCAATTGGCTGCTTTGAGCGTTACCACACTTTGCAGGACTTTGCTTTGTAAAATTTACATTATGTGAAATATGTTAAATTATATAGTATGCAGGCTCATACAAAATGCAAAACAGTAATATTGTTCAAAAATAAATATTTTTTGTTGATTTGATAAGTTAAACAATTGTTTTGTGTTTTTTGTAAAAAAAAAAGTTTAGAAAAATATTCAGCCCTGGGAGAAAAGAAAAAAAAAATTAGCCCTAAAAGAGATAAACGTGCTATTTTTGATAAATTTCAGTCGGGTTTTAGAACAAATCAGAGCACAGAAACTGCACTCGTTAAAGTAGTAAATGATTTGCAGGTAAATGCAGACAGAGGCCATTTATCTGTTCTCATCCTCTTAGATCTGAGTGTCGCATTTGACACCATTGATCATAATATTCTTAGAAATCGCCTTAGTCAATGGGTGGGCCTCTCTGGCAGTGTCTTAAATTGGTTTGAATCCTACCTGGCAGGGAGAAAATTCTTTGTTAGTTGTGGTAATTACAACTCAAAGACATATGATATGCGATATCTTGTTCCACAAGTCTCTATCCTGGGTCTGCTGCTCTTCTCAATCTACATGCTTCCGTCAGGTCAGATTATCTCAGAGCACAACGTGAGCTACCACAGCTATGCTGATGACACACAGCTGTATCAATAGAACCTGAGGACCCCGATTCTCTTGATTCACTAACACAATGTCTGACTTGTATCTCAGAATGGATGAATAGTAACTTTCTCAAGTTAAATAAAGAGAAAACTGAAATCTTAGTGATTGGCAATAATGGATACAATGAGGCTATTAGAAATAAACTGGATACATTAGGATTAAAAGTCAAGACGGAGGTAAAAAGCTTAGGGGTAACTGTTGACTGTAATCTAAATTTTAAATCACATATTAATCAGATCACTAGGGCAGCATTTTTTCACTTAAGAAACATAGCAAAAGTTAGACCTCTTATATCATTGAAAGATGCTGAGAAATTAGTTCACGCGTTTGTTTTCAGTCGACTAGATTACTGTAACACACTTCTCTTAGGAGTGCCCAACAAAAGACAAATCGTTGGCAACTAGTGCAGAATGCAGCTGCTAGAATCCTAACTAGAAAAAAAAAATCTGAGCACATCTCTCCAGTTTTGATGTCACTACACTGGTTACCTGCGTCATTCAGGATTGACTTTAAAATTCTGCTTATGGTTTATAAAGCCCCAAATAATCTCGCCCCTTCTTATATATTGGAACGTCTGACATCTTATGTTCCAAATCATAACCTCAGATCCTCAAATGAGTGTCTCCTTAGAATTCCAAGAACAAAACTTAAGTGGTGAGGCGGCCTTCTGCTGTTATGCACCTAAAATCTGGAATAGCCTGCCAATAGGAATTTGCCAGGCTAATACAGTGGAGCACTTTAAAAAAAACTGCTGAACACATTAACATGGCCTTCTCATAACTTCTGTAATTTAATCCTTATACTCTGTATATCCAATTCATTATAATAACTATTCATTGTGCCTCTAAAATCTGTACTAACCCCTACTCTCTCTTCTGTTTCTTTTTCCGGTGTCCTTTTGGTGGTGGTTTGTGCCACCACCACCTACTCAAAGCACCGTGATGTTCCAAAAGTGATGGATTAAAAGCCAGAAGTGTGCAGGACCATCATCATCAAGAGCGTCCGTGAGAACCCTAAATACACAAAGGACTATTTCATTTATGTTAGGTAGAATGCACAGAGGGGACTGGGCGGTCTTGTGGCCTGAACCCCTGCAGATTTTATTTTTTTCTCCAGCGGTCTGGAGTTTTTTTTTTTTTTTTGTTCTGTCCTCCCTGGCCGTCGGACCTTACTCTTTTTCTATGTTAACTAATGTTGTCTTATTAGAATTTCTTATTTTGTCTTTTATTTTTCTTCATTATGTAAAGCACTTTGAGCTGCTTTTTTGTATGAAAATGTGCTATATAAATAAATGTTGTTGTTGTCTTAGAGCAGTAGCAGCAACAATGGAGGCTGTGATGGCAAGCACAGATATCATACTCATGAGTCCCCTGACTGTGAAAGTGCCTCATGGTCATCATTCCATCGTGGTCCAGGCCAAAACCTCACATCAATACTGCAAGGGCAATATACTATCAAAATGTACTATGTACCCTGTCAAATGTCACTATAGAATGATGCTCAACTCTGAATCCGGCCACCTTACTCCCCACAGAGAGAGGGGGAACCACACAACTGCCATGATGAGATAAAGGTCCTGAAACCCACGCCAGACCTCCAGGAAACTCCACTAAAAACAGGAGTATTTTATGCGGACGGCTATTCCTTGCGATTAGATGATGGAACGCTCTCCACCAGTTATGCAGTGGTCAATGGAGATAACTTACTTGAAGCAAATCGAATCTCTTCCAGTTCAAGTGCACAAGCAGCTGAGCTAATAGCTCTCACCCAAGCTTGCCAGGTGTCTGAAGGGAAGGTCATAACCATTTATACAGATTCCAGGTACGCCTTTGGAGTCTGCCATGATCATGGGGCATTATAGAAATTAAGGGGATTCAAAACCAGTACTGGTAAGCCATACAACATCAGAAATTAGTGGAATCCCTTCTCGAAGCTATAACAAAACCATCGAAACTGGCAATAGTTAAATGCCAAGCCAATACTAGGAAATAAGACCCAGTCAGCCAAGGAAACGAACTGGCTGATCACTTTGCTAGACAGGCTGCCTATGATAACACACAAGCCTCTTTATTCCAACAGAGGGATCACAAAGACCCCGATAATCAAATATCTTTACACAGCACCACCACTGACCAAGAGAGGATAATGTGATCCCGAGAAGGGTCCCTCTCTGCTGGGGTCTGGACTCATAAGCAAACAAACCTTTCCTCCCAAAGGCTTCTTTTCCAGAAATGGCAAAAAAAAAAAAAAAAAAAAAAAAAACACACCACACATGGCCTGGATCGCGCAGGAAGAGACGCTATGACTCAGGATGTCAGGAGACATTGGGAAACCACAGGCTTCTCTGCATATGCTGAACAATTCTGCCAACAGTGTGTCCTATGTCAAAGGTACAATATAGACAAGGAACTCCGGTAAGTCCCGCCATTACCCCAAAACCAGTGGGTCCATTTGAGCATCTTCAAATGGACTTCATTGAACTAACACCGTCCAAAGGATATCGATACTGGCTTGTGAATGTGTTCTCCCAGTGGTTTGAGGACTTTCATTCTAAGCATGCCGATGCAAAGGTAGTGGCTAAAGCTTTAACAAAAGAAAAAAAGATGGGGAATACCACAGAAACTGCAGACCGATAATGGTACCCACTTTGTGAATTCTGTAATAAATGAGCTGACTACTTGGCTCTAGATAGATGCACATCATTAGTGCAAATACCATCCCCAAAGTGGAGGTATTGTATAAAAGTGCAATGGCACCCTAAAATCAAAATTGGCAAAAAATCTGTGAGCAGAAAAACTTAACTTGGCCAGATGCTCTACCCCTGGCCTTTATGGGGTTGAGAGGAAGGACACATCGAAAGTTGGAACTGTTGCCATTTGAAATTTGAACTGGACACCCCATGCCCATTGGCGTGGTTATTGAAAATGTCATTCTGCATACTGTGGACAATGATCTTCTCTCCAGTCTTACAGGTCTTTGAGCCTCCCTGAAGGAAGTCTATGAACAGGTTAACCAGGCTTGGCGGACCAGTCCCCCACTGATGGAGTTCCAGATCCCCCTTGGAACACAGGATACTGGTCAGGGACACCCGAAGGAAACATTAGCATCAACCTCACTGGAGGGAACCATTCCAGGTGCTGCTATCTACACCTCACGCCGTTAAAGGTGAAGGACTTCCTGCCTGGATCCACGTCTCACATTGCAAAAAGTGGCATTCTTGGACATGGGCCACCAAACTCATGGGGACCTTCCCACACTAATTTTCCAAGTAGGGAAGACCACCTTACTCCAGACTGACTCTTGTACCATCGCTCCTTGTGGAACTGGAAGACATGAACAATGGACTAGGCCCAAAAAGTGTGTGTGACTGCGGTCTCCACTCATTATAGCAGTATTTGTGAAGAATGGCAGTGGATATTTGGAAATACAGGTACCTAGGACTAGGGTTATCAGCCCTGGAAGGCTCAGCAACATGATCTCAAGAAAGGGTTCTCTATCATTTAGGAACATACTAGCGGAACGTGCTCATATGATAACTAGCCATGTGCGCCCAACTACGTTGCGCGTGTTAAAGTTGTCTGTGAAGGGCTCCCTGTTTAAACACAGCTGCCAGTCGTGAAATGGGCCCTTCGTTGCACAGCATTATGATTTTTTATAAGGGAAACAAAATTACAAAATAAACCCTTGGATATTGATTCTATAGGAACGGCCTACTCAGAATCACTGTCCGAATCGTAATTATATGGTAGTGTAGGAGTAATTCTGCTTCTGTCCGTTCAGACCGTCTCGTTTTCTCGATGCTGTCGTTCCCTCTCACAATCTCTTCTCAATCTTTCTCTAATCTCGCAGGTTGCTTTGTGGCAATCCAAAGAGTATGGCAATATACACGGAGCCATGGTTATAAAAAGGGGGACACATAGGTATCCAGGCTCTTTAAAAGCATAAATAGGGATCACTTCACTGATATGCGAGCAAGGCACGGTACAACTGTGAGACGCACAGCACTCGCCCCCTACAACGTAACAATAATAATTTCCGGAACGTGCTGTTACGTTGTCATTCATTTTACCCACTCTTTCTTTCATTCATATGTTACGTAGGCACGTACCTTTTATCTTCAGCAATCTCATTCTGTAACCAGGCCTCAGGAGCTAACCAGCGTAACACTGTCCACCACCCCTTTCGTTATTCCGGCACATTGTTGACACCCGTGAGTAACAACGTACTAAACTGGAAGGTGGTCTACACATGCGTGGAAATCGTGGACAAACAAAGATCAAGATCTAAATGAAGATCTCTTTAGTTAATTTAAAGCACAACAATTTGTTTAGTTTGAATGTCTGTGTTTTGAGGTGTGACTGGAGTACTACAGTCTTCAGTAGTATAAGCCTGGAGGAGATTCTTAATGCAATGCCTATTGTTTTAGCTGTCTCTCTGCTGCCATCTAGTGCTGCTTCTTCTAATTCATTTGCGGACAAAGATCAAGATCCAAATGAAGATTAGATATACAGATTGTAACCCTTTAATCATCACTTTAAAAGATCCATCACTCTATGATGAGGGTGTTTACATATTAGGGGCACATGTTTCTGGAAGAGATCCTCTTGGGAAATTCATTATTCGAGTCACAGTGCCAAGACCCGATTCTGTCTCTCCTACCTCCTTGACCTCCCCTGCTACTGTCCTTCCTGATGACTCCCCATCACACCCTGTGTGACACTTAATTACTTCCTTGTCCTCCCCCTTTGCAGTTGAGACTGGTTATGGGACCAGAACCGATGGCTTCAATGGGTATTTTACTCTGCTAAACAGATGAACAAATCAAATTGCTATGTCTGTGCTATGGCCAGACCACATCTGGCCATGACCCATTGCACCCTGCAGGTCTCTAGTGTGTTGAAGCGGTTCTCCCCGAATCCCCCTAAGGACCCCTTATGCACATCTCTACACCACCTCTTTCCTCCCTTTCCCCCTTTGACCCCGCCGATGTACCGCTCATATAGGGCAAACTATACTTGCTTTTTGTAAAATGGCCCCGACTCCTCGAACTTTGTTGATAGACCACCACCTGAATGGTGTCAACAGACCAGTAATGTGTCCCCGTCACAAGAAGTCACCAAAAATCTCATTCCATGGTTTTCCTCCCACAATTCTGCACGTGCCGATATATGGTGGATGTGTAAAAAGAACATGCTACTCTCAATCCTTCCCCCTGGCTGAAGTAGCCATTGCACCCTAATCTAATTACTTATGCCTTTCCACATCTTACCTCTTCTGATACAGTTTGTCCAGGTAAACCTCAGAACCATCGTTCTATCCTTGAAATGTTCGATTCTACTGTATATATAGACGGTATCTGAGTCCCCAGAGGAGTTCCAAGCCAAAATAAAGCATGTGATCACATGGCCACTGGATTTGAATCAATTATATTCTGGTGGTCAACAATAAATAAAAATTTTGATTGGATTAATTATCTTTATTACAATCAACAGCGATTTCTTAATTTTACTCACGAAGCCATCGAGGGCATCCATGAACAACTAGACAAAACTTCTCTCATGACCTGGCAAAACCAGATAGCACTTGATATGCTTTTAGCTGAGAAAGGCAGAGTATGTGCCATGTTCGGGGACACTTGTTGCACCTTCATCCCTAATAACAGCACAACTGACGGATCAATAACCTGTGCACTTGCTGGTCTTCCCACCCTTTCTGTTCAATTTTCGGAAAATTCTGGTATTTCCAATCCCCTTGATAAACTATTTGAAAGATGGTTTGAGGCATGGGCTGGGTGGTGTAAGACTGTTTTCACCACTGGCCTCATTTCCCTTGCAATTCTGCTTGCTGCCTCATCCCCTGTATTTGCAGCCTCCTTCAGAGGCTCATTGACACCTCCCTCACAAAAACCCAGGGCTGTGGAGTCGGTAGATAAATGCTCCGACTCCGACTCCTCAGTTTCTAAATCTTCCGACTCCGACTCCTCTGTATGTATATACTATGCTAATGTATTTTCTACATCCATTGAAGGAAAGGAAGGCAACATACATGTCATTTCACCACAGAACTACTGGCTAGGAAGCCAACACTCTACTATAATGCCAGATTAAAGACAAACACAATGAAAACAAGGTTTTGTTTTGGCGGCCACAGATTGCGGGTGTCCACATGAACGGGCAGATCCAGCTTGCCGAAAATCTCGACCACTGCCCCCATCCAAAGTAATGTGATGCCTCTGTCTGCTGCAGTGGCTGTCTCCTCTGTCAGCCAGCCGGAAGTTTAGTGCATTGTGTCACTCACCGGCCAGCTGATCAGCAGAACAAGCCTCTGCTGGAGACAGGTAGGGAGATCTGTGTTCTCGGCTCCTTCGGCCCCCTTCACTAGCGCATAGCGAAGGGGAGCCGACGGAGCTGAGAACACACCAGATGATTTTTCAGGCGTTTGATGCGTGATGACTCGTTGAACGGCCGAAAAATCAGCAGTGCATCTGTAAATGTATGGGGGGCTTTAGGCTAGGTTCACAGTTCCCGGTAACAGTGGAACACGACACAATGGAAAGCGGTGCCGCACCTTGTTATACTACATTTTTATTTATGTCACTATATCTGGACAATACTGTTATGAGTTTTATTCACATGTGCATGTTAACTGTGGCACACAGGGGCTCAGCAGTTAGAATTGCTAGCCAAGCATTGGATTAGATAGCCAAAGACAACTGGAGGCTTGTATAGTCAGCTTAAACACAGGTTAGGGTATTTCTGTCCTCTATCAGCACAAATCTTCTTTCCTTATTGGGAGAAAGAGAATCGGCATGTAAGCACTATGATATTTCTGTATTTTGTGGAGGAGGAATTCAGCCCTTGTTTGGAGACAGAGAAGACCAGCAAATGAAGCAAGACATTATAAAAGCTTGGACAACAGCTAGACCTTTAGAGGCGGAATCGACAAAGCTCGAAGAAAAACCTCCCAGCGTGGTGACGAGAAAATGGCTGACTGTGTTGATCCAGATTTCCCACCTGGATAAAGTCTGTCCATACGCCTCTCCGTCTGTAACCGCGTTAACCGTCAGTAAATGTAAGCGAAAAGATATTGTTTCTCATGTGATTCTTGTACCGCCGTAATCACGATGGAAGGGATATCGACGTTTCTGGTATATTATGATATTGTTTAATTATTTAATATGCCACAATTTTAAAAGAACACATTTACAAGAGAGCTAATGCCTCTTCAGGAAACACACCTTACCTGTGCATTACATCCCATATAGTGACGCATACAGTCAATGAAAAGCATGCTTCATGGTTACTTGACATGTTCGTTTTGTGGTAACATTATGCACTGCATGCATTGGGCTTTATTCTTACAGCAGAGAAGTAGTTCATTATGACTGTTTGTGAATTGGGACATTTCAACTTTAATTCCCATTTAAATTTAGTAGGAGTCGGAGTCTGAGTCGGTTAACTTTTTGCCGACTCCGACTCCAGGTACCCAAAATTGTCTCCGACTCCGACTCCACAGCCCTGCAAAAACCTATTTTCTCCATGCCCACAATTATCAGGACCCCTATTACAACCCTTTACTCCAGGAACCTACACCCCCTCCTGAATACGATGATTCTGCTTCCACTGACTGGGTCTGATTATTTAATATGCACATTTTATGTGCAAAGGGGGGAATTAAGAAAGAACAAACATTATTAACTGTAATGATTATAAGTAGTTACCTCAAAATACTAAGGTCTGTATTTTGTATTAATCAGGCTGCAGAGCGCTATATGATTACTTTTATACAACCCCAATTCCAATTAAGTTAGGACGTTGTGTAAAATGTAAATAAAAATAGAATACAATGATTTGCAAATCCTTTTCAACCTATATTTAATTGAATACACTACGAAGACTAGATATCTAATGTTCAAACAAACTAACTTTGTTGTTTTGCAAATCTTCACTCATTTTGAATTTGATGCCTGCAAAACGTTCCAAAAAAGCTGGGACAGGGGCAGCAAAAGACTGGGAATGTTCAGAAAACACGTTTTGAACATTCCACAGGTGAAAAGGTTAATTGGAAACCGGTGTTTGTCATGATTGGGTATGAAAGGAGCATCCTCAAAAGGCTCAGTCGTTCACAAGCAAGGATGGGGCAAGGTTCACCACTTTGTGAACTGCGTGGGCAAATAGTCCAGCAGTTTAAGAACGTTTCTCAACGTACAATTGCAAGGAATCTAGGGATTTCATCATCTGCTGTCCATAATATCATCAAAAGGATTCAGAGAATCTGGAGAAATCTCTGCATGTAAGCGGCAAGGCCGAATACCAACACTGGATGCCCGTGACCTTCAATCCCTCTGGCGACACTGCATTAAAAACCGACATCATTCTGTAAAGTATATTACCACGTGGGCTCAGGAATACTTCAGAAAACCATTGTCAGTTAACACAATTCATCGCTACATCTACAAGTGCAAGTTAACTCTACCATGCAAAGCAAAAGCCATATATCAACACCACCCAGAAACGCAGCCGGCTTCTCTGGGCCCGAGCTTATCGGGGATGGACTAATGCAAAGTAGAAAAGTGCGCTGTGGCCTGACGAGTCCACATTTCAAATTGTTTTTGGAAATCATGAACGTCGTGTCCTCCGGGACAAAGAGGAAAAGGACCATTCGGATTGTTATCAGCGCAAAGTTCACAAGCCAGCATCTGTGATGGCATGGGTAACTTGCACATCTGTGAAGGCACCATTAATGCTGAAAGGTACATACAGGTTTTGGAGCAACATATGCTGCCATCCAAGCGACATCTTTTTCAGGGACGTCCCTGCTTATTTGAGCAGGACAATGCGAAACCACATTTTGCATGTGTTACAACAGCGTGGCTTCGTAGTAAAAGAGTGAGGGTACTAGACTGGCCTGCCTGCACTGCCTGACCTGTCTCCCATTGAAAATATGTGACGCATTACGAAGCGCAAAATACGACAACGGAGACCCCGGACTGTTGAGCAACTGAAGTTGTACATCAAGCAAGAATGGGAAAGAATTATACCTACACAGCTTCAACAATTAGTGTCCTCAGTTACCAAACGCTTATTGAGTGTTAAAAGGAAAGGTTATATAACAGTGGTAAACATGCCCTGTCCCAGCTTTTTTGGAATGTGTTGCAGGCATCAAATTCAAAATGAGTGAAGATTTGCAAAACAAAGTTTGTTTGAACATTCAATATCTTGTCCTTGTAGTGTATTCAATTGAATATAGGTTGAAAAGGATTTGCAAATCATTGTATTCTGTTATTTACGTTTTACACAACGTCCCAACTTCATTGGAATTGGGGTTGTGTGATTTGTTCTTCATTTAGGTAGAAAAAGAATTAAGCTTGTGCACAGAATAAAGGGACTACCTTGCATTCTTTCATGAGAAAATGCTGACCTCTTGATACGAACAGAACACCCTGTGATATTATTAATCAGTTCTGACAGTTTCTGAATTCTTGCTTAAAACTATTTGAGCATTTTTCTTAAAACTGTGAGTGCCCTGATAACCTCTTTATCTGAAAGAAGCAATGTACACATTCCAATTCAGGGAGTCACAAGCTATTATAATTTATGTATAACCTCAAAATAAACTGCCATATATATTTTTTAATTACAGTTTTTCTCGATTGGTTTGGCTCATTTCTTGAAACCGAGATGACATTCTCAAAATAACATGGACAGATCTCCAAACCACCTTGCAAATGTTCACAACAGAATGGCATTTCTCATTGATTTCATCAAATTGCAAATGCCTTAGTACATGTCTCAAGTGTCTCAGTGCATCTTTGCAAATGGTTAAGTACAAGTAGCCTGCAGTTAGCACAATAAGCCCACATTTACCACATTTTCCAAATAAATAGATCTTGCTGATCTAAACTGATTAGTTGATTCTCAGTCTAATGGTTGTTCTCTCCAAAACATGTCAGCATGATTTCATCGTGTAAGTCATCATATGCACAATAGTCTGTTCAATTGTCAAAATTAGTCAAGAACATAATACCATGAACACCATATATGAATTTCTTGGAACATTTGATAAATTCATGACAGTAATTGACAATCAGGTGAAATTAGAACTTGACCAACGAAGGAGGAGTTTCCCACATCTCAGATGACCAACCAAACAGTTTGTTTAGTTACCTGACAGGTGCTGTCTATTGTTGTGAATGCTGCCAAACGTGTATATATAGAGCTTGGCTAGGGCCAGTACCATTTGAACATGGAGGTACCTCACCAAGTAAATCAAGAAGGGCAACCTCCTGCTCGAGGAAGAAGAAGAGGAGGAGGAGGAGGAGGAGGAGGAGGAGGAGGAGGAAGAAGAAGAGGCGGAGGAGGAGGAGTGAGGATGCGTGGTGGTGGAATAGGGGGAAGAGGCCGAGGAGCACGAAGACACCATGCTGTCCCGGATGAGATTCGGGCCACAATTGTAGACCATGTGGTTAACCATCGCCTGACAATGGCAGAGGCTGGGCGCCGAGTGCAGCCTAATGTGCCTCGCTCTACTGTCTCCTCCATCATCCAAACCTTTCACAGGGAAAACAGGTATGTACTCAGTCAATGATGGAGTCATTACAGTATACAGTACTGTGCATACTGTAAAGCAAGACATGTATAAACTCTTCATTCCGTGTGTGTGTGTGTAGGCCTACAGTACTGTAATATATTACCTCAATGTGATGTTGCAATATGATGTTACAGTACAGTAACTCATTCTGTAACAAATACGGCATACATTACGAATTGTCATACAGTGTTGTCCTTTGACTTCTACGTCTAGGATTGGACGACAACCTCACATGGGTGGCAGAAGAAAACTTCTCAATGAACAACAAGAACAAGAGATCTGTAACATGGTGATTGCAAATAATGCTCTCACTTTGAGACAGATCCGTGATGCAATCCTTCAAGACAATGCCATATTCCAAAATGTCAACTCTATCAGCATCTCCACAATAGACCGGGTATTGAAGAAGCATCAGATGACCATGAAGCAGATTTACAGGGTACCATTTGAGAGGAATTCTGACAGAGTGAAAGAGCTGCGGTACCAGTATGTGCATGTAAGTCAGTTATTGGTTGTCTATTATAGTAACATTACAGTAAGCAGTGGTTCCCAATTTGTTTGGTTTTCAGTATCCTCTTTACCTTTAGAATCCAGCTTTATCTGACTACAGCATTTTGCCTAAAAACTGCAACAGTGTTTCTCCCTCTTTGTGTCAAATACTCCCTGCAGTGCCTCTGCATAGGCCTGTACCCCAGGTTTGGAACCACTGGAGTAGTGGCCAGTAGCAGGCTATATTGAACTTGTGGAGGAGAACATAGAACAATCCCATGTAATTTTCTATTTCTGTTGTGTATGACTCCTCTATATGACTGATTTGATTTTTTTTACTCTATTGTAGAGAATAATGGCATTGGAAGGGAATGAAACATCTCACATCCTTGTATTTGTCGATGAGGCTGGTTTCAACCTGGCCAAGGGCCGCAGACGTGGCCGTAACATCATTGGTCAGCGGGCCACGGTGGATGTCCCAGGCCAGCGAGGGGGCAATTTAACAATGTGTGCTGCCATATCTGAGAATGGTGTGGCCACACACATCCCCAGTTTAGGCCCATATAACACTCAAAAGCTCCTCATTTTCTTGGACCGTCTTTATACACATCTGGTCCCAGAAAATGAGAGAGGTCTCGAAGGGCCTCACCTACCACACTATGTGATCGTGTGGGACAATGTAAATTTCCACCGTGGGCCGCTCATCAGGGCCTGGTTCACCACCCATCCAAGGATGCTCATGGAGCTACTACCACCATACTCTCCTTTCCTTAATCCCATTGAGGAATTTTTTTCCGCTTGGAGGTGGAAAATCTATGAACATCAGGCTCAAGACCAGAGATCCCTGCTCCATGCAATGGATGCTGCATGTGAGGACATTACAGGGGATCAGTGTAGGGGATGGTTGAGACATTCGCGCCGTTTCTTCCCTCGCTGCATCGCAAGGGAAAATATCCGCTGCGATGTGGATGAGAATCTATGGCCAAACAGAGAGCAGCGCGTGGATGGCCAGGAGGATGAGGATGGTGGCCAGGAGAGGGACGGTGACGACAACAACCAGTGAAAGTTACCTTAGTTGTGAAACTTTATTTACTGTAAGCCCTACTGTAGGCTAGATATCATTTTTCTTGTTTTTTGTTTGTGTTTATATTTCGTACATGTACAGAATACTGTATACATTTTTATGTACTCTAATGTATGGAAGTTACTTTATGTGTGTCAATAAAAATGATTACAATTTCCTTGGAAGTAGGAGTGCAGTGTGTCTGATGTCAAACTTTGGAGGCTGCTCTTACTGTAAAATCCTTTTATTTTCAGTTTTATACATAATTGTATTCTGTTGGCTAGACCTCTGCCATAGTGACAAAACATCTAGGCATTTTGACTTGCAGTGCTTACACGATGCCAAAGGGACGATGCATTTTGGGGGCACTAACTATTTAAATGGGAAAGGAATTTAGTTTTGACACATGGGTAAACTATTTTGGGAGAGATACGAGCTTTTGCAGGTGATCCATGGTGTTGTGCTAAACCATCCAGGTTATTTTGGAAAAACGCACTAAGTGAATGCAAATGAGCCAACGCAATTGAGAAAGATCTTTGACATTTTGATGGTACTGACTCTTTATATGGGAAAGGAATCTATTTTGAAGCATGTATGAACAGTTTTGGGAAAGATATGACCTTTTGCTAGTGAGCTGTAATGTTGCGCAGAACTGTAAGACTGTTTGGCCAAATGATCTTATAGTTTTAAGAATGTAATTTCTGTTTCAAGAAATGAGCCAAACCAATCGAGAAAAACTGTAATACACGAACTAGGTATATAGAGGGAGGCCCCACGTTAGGCTGCAGGCTGTCTGATATGACCAGTCACTGGCACCGAGCTGGGAGGGGCTGTAGTCTGACTCACAAAAAATAAAGAAATTGCTTTTTACTATAAATTGGGGTTTGTCTCCCATTGTTTCCAAATTCAGCATCCACAACCCCAACAGGAATTCGGCAAGCTAAATGAGTCCCATTGTTTATACCCTGTTTTCAAATCTGTTTCAACAATGATCATTCAGACCATGTTTCGTTACACTTTGATTTAATTACCTTGCAGTAACAAGGCGGCGCCTAGAAGTCAGCGCTTTTCCGTTTTCATGATAATAAGCCCTTCTCATGTTATTAAACTAAACAGTTAAGAAAAGTCTCATATGGGCCCCCGGCGTACTTAATCTAATTTGAATGTGTTCTATTTTTTATATCAAAATTTTAACGTAAATACTTATTCTCACCACGATGCAAAGCAATTACGAAAATACACTCCTTCTGATTTTACTACATAAGACAAGTCTTAAATCTGTTTTTTTTTTTTTTTTTTTTTTTTTTTCTCCTTAACACGTTTTTCAGCACTTGGTAAAAATGCAGTCAACCTCGAATAAGGTCCCTGGCTCTCTGCGAACTTAATCACGAGACGGTTTTTCAAATGCGATAATCAGTTAAATGTTAAGACTTTTACATTCAGATGGCTTGAAGCTACTTTGATCATATCCTCCATTTATATCAACTTTAAAAGCTTCTGCATTCAGCACAACAATCAATGGGTGCTCGCTGTCTCCGTTTACATTCCGAATGAAGCCCCCAGCTCTTTACAGTACTTGATTAAAAGCTGTTTCTATTCCGAATACAAACCCCGGCTCTTTCCGATGGTGAATTGTAGCCCTGTAATCGGGAAAATGTTAAAATAGACTTTGTTTCACATTCAGATGGTTTGAAACTACTTTGAAAGTATCCCCCATTTATATCAACTTTAAAATATATGTGACAGTCTAAGAAATGGTTTCACATATAAAACATCTGCGTTTAGCACAACAAACTCTCGGTAAAACGAAGCTAATGTTCAAGCAGAGAGAATTAAAATAAAACGGGGCACTTTTTCCTATTGTCTAGATGTTACACTTACAGATGTGAGCGTTTGAATGAGGGTTCTTTGCTGCCAAAAAGTTCTGCTTCCTCAAGGTGGTGGTACATCAGCAACTCACCTATGAGCTTTCTATCAAACATACAGGGTGTGTCGTTCCGCCCTTCCAAGGCAGGACAGAGCAAAACGGACAGCATAAAGAGCTCTGCTTCGCCATCTATTGACACACTAACGTTTTCAGCATACAAGTGCTTCGGTGATCTTTCCAAAAGGTAGGCGATTTTGGTTTTTCTTCCACAATGGAAAAAATACTTTTGTAATTGTTGGCAAGTGTAGATAAAAACTGACGAAATGATTGTCTTTTAAAAATGTGACAAAGAGCAATCTCCAAGAACCTTCTCACCAGGAGGTGGGTTTTTTTACAAGTATTTGTAATGCTCAGATTTTACAAATGAGATATTTTTCTTTTTTCATAAGGTTGCAGTTTCTGGCCCGTTGGTTACTCCAAAAGTGACTCAACAAATGTTGTTTATAAGACCATACAGATTTAATACTTTAAAAGTACATTCAGAAGTATTACATTTTTGTACATTTCCATTAAAAAGTATTACTTTATAAGCATGTTCAGACTGATTACTTAATGGAAATGTCTTTAAGTACGTACAAACTTGGTACTGTATATTTTTATAGAAGAATCATAGGGCAACCTGTATTCTTTACATCTAACAAGTACGTAATTGGAAGAGTTAATATCTACCACAGATTGTTTTTCAGAGACTAAAAATCCTGTCTCACACAAAAAAACTAAAGCGTTCCCAGAGCCCCGTAAGTACTACTTTCACCTGATGGTTCGGGTGTATGAAAAATAAGGCTTTGGGAGTCGATTATATAATTTTTAACAGAAACTTCAATACTTCCGAAGAGTGGGTATTCTTCCGAAGGTTCCAGTCAAAGCTGCAAATGTTTGTTTTTAAAGAAAACTTTTGTTTAAGAATCTTCGTCACCTGGATTACTGACTCAGATACAAACTGCAATGAATCCCTGAGTATCATCACCTGGATTTCTCAACCAAATAGTCAGCGAATCCGAAAAAATTGATGCCAAGGCTAAGGCTGAAATTGAAAATCCAGCAGAACTCGGATCAAAGTGCCTTACCGGACCTTTTACCCCTTTATCCAGATTTACGTGAAAAGGTTATTTTATTGTACACTATTTTTGAAAAATTGTTCCCCAAATAATTGCAAGCAATATGAGTTGCGAAGGTAAAAGCAAGAAGAGGCATTCAAGTGA
This sequence comes from Polypterus bichir lapradei, assembly GCA_026402145.1. Lineage (NCBI taxonomy): Eukaryota > Metazoa > Chordata > Cladistia > Polypteriformes > Polypteridae > Polypterus > Polypterus bichir. The sequence goes on from JANRMT010062810.1 coordinate 10,074,057, forward strand.
GGACTTGTGCTCTGGGAGCTGTTCTCAAAATGTTGGGTTATTGCACGATATGGTGAATGAACTTAGTTACTCTATTCGAACCCCAAAAATGCCTACCCCGCCTCCCTGATATTTTAATGAATTGGAATATATTAATTGGCAAAAATCAAAATATTACCCAAATGAATAATATAATGGCTACCATGAGAGTTCCTTCACCTGGTACAACTCCCAATGACTTTGACCAGCTTAACTGCCTTTTAGAAACCCTGCATCCAGTAGCCACCCCCAATGAAATGCGAACATTAAATAATTTGTTAGAAAGGGTTCAGTGGTCTTTGACGGAAAGTGTGAATGCTCAAATGGGTCACGGTTTAACACACACCATGGGATCTGCAAATGCTCTGCCTTTTGTTCCAACCACCCAGAACGCTGTTGTCTCTCAGAGTATGGTTACACCAGTCTCAGCTACCAAACTCATTATAACCGTCTCAGTTATACCTTTTGTACCGTCTACTTCTGTCTCAGTCACTACATCCTCTGCTCTGGTCATGTAGTTTGTAGCTAACCCCTCTGCTCCAGTCACTGTATCTTAAATCTCGCTGCTGCCTATGAACTAGAGTCTTATGAGGAGGTGTTTAACAGTATTTATTAGATGCTGCAAAGAATTCTGGATAGTATTTTGGGTACTTTAAATCCACAAGATGTTGTACAGTTAGAACTGCATGCTGATCCCTTACCTATTAGTGTTTTTATACAGATGACTGTAACTAATATTAATGTACACTAGTTTCTTCAACAGATAGAGAATCTTCTTCAGAGTCATGCAAGTGTTTTAGCAGATGAGTCTCTGATGTTAGTCATACAGATTGTTCGGTCGCCTAGCAGGGGCGCGAACGGCGCTCTACTCAAATCAAGAAATAGAAAGAAAATGAGGCATTTAAATTATTTCTGATAATTACGGGAACCAGCTCTGTTTTGCCTTTTGTCTGCCTACCGTAATGGAAGACCGGTACAGACAAAATCCGCAGTTATGCATGCATGAAGTGTACAACTTTCAGAGCAGGGCTGGATTATCGGAGCATGAAAAAGTGTCTTTTGTGGACATTCAGAAATTTGAAAACTTGCTGTATATTAAAATTGTTGTCTGGTACAGATGCCCAAGAAATGAAAAATTTGTAAAATCTGAAAGCTCCAGCAGTAGAAACCCAAAAACCTATTTTATGTTTTTGCATGATAACCATTATTATGTCATTTTGAATTTAAAGGGTTTTCTGGATGTGAAATATATTTGTGTGACTTCTGTTACACAGGCTACCACTCAAACCTTAGCCATCACTGTGAAGGACACTGCTACATTTGTTTCTCCCCTGATTGCAGACCGATCATTGAAGAGATCATCAAGTCTGCTGAATGCAACAGTTACTGCCGGTCCCAATTTTGTTTTATTCAGCATATGATTCCTAAATTTAATGACAACACCAATGACATGGAAGCAGCCTGCAACACTGCAAAAATGTGTCCCTTGTGTTACAAAACTTACACAGTGAATGCCGCATCGAAACCCCATAAATGTCGTTCCAAGGAATGCCGTGTTTGTAAAGCAAAACTTGAAAATAATGCAGAAAACAATCAATGCTTTATAGAAATCTTGAAGTCTGGAGAGCTGTGTGAGAAACGCGTTTTATGATTTTGAAAGTCAGCAAGAAACGGGTGTGCACATACCAAATTATATATACTGTAAGTCCTTGCATAAGGAATCCTGGTTCGGTGCGGGTGAAGAATATGTACACCAGTTCTTTGCCAGATACCGTCGTCCCAAGTATCAAGGTTATACCATCATAAATCACAATTCAAAAGTTTACGATGGGTACTTTAGTGAAGCATTTGATTGAAAACTGAGTGAACCCTCGTGTTACCACACAAGGAAATAAGTTGTGTTTCACACATGAGGGTTATCAATTACGTTTTATAGATTCTTTACATTTTTTAACAATGAAATTGAGTGTCATGCCTAAAGCCATGGGGTTTGAAGCTGAAAAAGGGTATTTCCCCATTTCTTCAAGAAGGATGAAAACCAGGATTATATCAGACCTTACCCAGGGCCTTAACGTTACGGCGTCCACAGCATGATAAAAGAAAAAGTAGAATTTTTTACATGGTATGAGAGTGATAACATGGTGTTTTTAATTTTAAAGAGGAGATGGCTTTTTATTGTAAAAATGTTGAAATTCTTAGAACCGCATGCATCAAATCCTTGAGACAAGGTCATCAAAATTGGCAATATTGACCCATTTCAATGCATGACCCCAGCCTACAAAATCTATCGATATAATTCCTTCTGACCGTTACATTAATAGTCCGAAAAACTATTCAAATGCATCTAATCAATGGTTACTGTATCTCTGAGAAACTGAAAAGTTGAACATTCGGCATGTTCTAAACCTTGGAGAAGTAAAGAAGGGTTCCTTTTTTCTTGATGGCTATGCCAGAGTTAAAGGTATTCCGACCGCCTTTGAATTTGCTGGCTGGTTTTACCATGACTGTCAAGAATGCTATGATTTAAACAGTACCCATCCTTTAACCAGCTTGACTTGTGCAGTTATGTACCAAAAGTTTATGCGAAAATTGCAAATACTTTGAACAAAATTTAATCTAGATGTGCGTGTGATGTGGGAGCATGATTCGGACACGACCTCAGGCTACAAGCTTTCTTAAAACATTGTGATTTCCCTCAATGTATTAATCCAAGGGACTCGTTCAGTGGCCATACCAACGCCAAAAAGTTGCAACACAAGGCCGGGGACAACGAGCAGATTCACTATTATAATTTCACTAGTTTGTACCTGTTTGTTAAAACAAAAATGTACCCGATTGGTTATCCCACCATAATTTTTCAATAGTTTGGTGATCTCGGCCAGTATTTCAGTTTGTTTAAAGCCACTGTCAAGTCTCCACGTGGTCTCAATTTTCCAGTCCTGCTTCTCAGAGGGTGAACATTTTGTTCCCGCAAAACCTGTCGGAAATAGAATCTCAGACTGTGGACTGTTGTCACAAAGAGGATGGGAGATCTTTAACCAGGACTTGGTGTAGTGTGGAAATAGTGAAGGCCATTGACAAAGGCTATAAAAGTTTCAAAAGTACTTTAGATTTGGCATTACCCTGAATGTACTTCTGAACTATTCTCAGACTATCAAGCTTCATCTAAAAGGCAAGCCGGAAGCATCAGGTTATCCTACCTGGTGTATGGATGAGGCTTCCCGAGACCGATATATATTTTAGAATATTATTGGCAGGAAGGTGTACAAATGGAACATAACATTGCTGTAAACCTGGCTAAGAGACAGATTTCAAAGTGGTTTTTAAAAGTCTCTTGGGGTAAAGTTTGGCAGAAGCCTCTCCATCTCACTACTAGCCTAGTCAAGGACGGTGAGGAATTCTTGCAATATATATTTTCTCCAAATTGTATAATGTTTTATTTTGAATTTATTGGCAATGAGATTGCTCAAATACAGTGGAAGTACATCGATGACAAGTACACCCTACCTGGTAACGTTAATGTTGTTATAGCTGCTTTCACAACTGCCAATGCCCAGTTCGAGTTGTACAATTTACTGGACAGTCTAAGAGAAAGGGTGTTTTACCACGACACAGACTCGCTTATTCTTACTTCTCAATCTGGTCAGTACAATCCCCCTCTGGGTGACTATTTAGGAGAGCTCACCAGTGAGTTAAATCCTGGTGATTATATTACAGAATTTGCATCAGGTGGTCCAAAGACGTACGGGTATAAAACAGCACCAGGCAAAACATGTATGAAAGTAAAAGGCATTACCATTAACCATGAAACCGGTAAAATTGTAAACCTCAAATCACTAACCAATCTAGTTCAAAATTTTGTGATGTCTCATGAAGCTCCTCCTCAAGAGTAACTAATTCACAGTAAGCAGATACATTGAAATAAAAAAAAGCTTCACTTTAGAAAACAGACCACTCAGGAAGAAATCTTTACATCTAACATGTTCGCAATTGGAAGAGTTAATATCTACCACAGATTGCTTTTCTGAGACTAAAAATCCTGTCTCACACAAAAAAACAAAAGCGTCCCCAGAGCCTCTTAAGTACTACTTTCACCTGAGGGTTCGGGTGTATGAAAAATAAGGCTTTGGTAGTCGATTATATAATTTTTAACAGAAACCTCAATTCTTCTGAAGAGTAGTTATTCTTCAGAAGGTTCCAGTCAGCCTCTAGAATCAGTGCAAAGGACATTGGACAGTCTATTGAGCATCCCTTTCATGCAGCCCAGTAAGTTGAACTAATTGTGCGAGTACGCTGCAAAGTTGTTTTTAAAGAAAACTTAGTCTTGTTTGTTTCTTCAGAACCTTCGTCACCAGGATTACTGACTCAGATACTCAGGGATTCACCACAGTTTGTATTGTCACTTGGATTTCTCACCCAAATAGTCAGCGAATCCAAAAGAATTGATGCCAGGGCTAAGCCTGCCGAGCTGAAGGCTGAAATTGACCAGGATCTGCTGGTCGTAACCCCAAGTACCCTACTTCTTTTCTCCAGATTTACGTGAAAAGGTTATTTTATTGTACGCTATTTTAGAAAACTTGTTCCCCAAATAATGGCATGCATTATAACTTGCGAAGGTAAAAGCAGGAAAAGGCTTTCAAGTGAGGACTTGTGCACTGGGAGTGGTTCTCAAAATATTGGGGTATTGCATGATATGGTGAATGAACTTACTCTATTCGACCCCCAAAAATGGCTACTGCGCCTCTCCGATATTTTAATGAATTGGAATATATTAATTGGCAAAATCAAAACATGACCCAAATGAATATTACAATAGCTACAATGAGAGTTCCTTCACCTGTTACCATTCCCATTGACTGACCAGCTTGACTGCCTTTTAGAAACAGTGCATTTAGTAGCCACCCCCAGTGAAATGCTACGATTAAATAATGTTAGAAACAGTTCAGCGGTCTTTGACCGAAAATGTGAATTACTCAGATGGGTCACGGTTTAACAGAATGGGTTCTGCAAATGCGCGGCCTTTTCTTCCAACCACCCAAAACGCTGTTGTCTCTCAGAGTATGGTTACACCATTCTCACCTACCCCTTTGGTTAAAACCATTTCAGTTATACCATTTGTATCCTCTACTTCTGTCCCAGTCACTGGATCCTCTGCTCTAGCCATGCAGTTTGTAGCTAACCCCTCTGCTCCAGTCACTGTATCTTAAATTGCGCTGCTGCCTATGAACTAGAGTGGTGTTTAACAGTATCTATTTTGCAAAGAATTCTGGATAGTTTTTCGGGTACTTTTAATCCACAAGATGTTGTACAGTTAGAATCGCTTGCTGATTCCCTACCTATTAGTGTTTTTATACAGAAGACTGGAACTATTAATGTAGACGAGTTTCTTCAACAGAGAATCTTCTTCAGAGTCACGCGAGTGTATTAGCAGATGAGTCTCTGATGCTAGTCATACAGATTGTTCGGTGATCTAGCAGGGGCGCTAACAATGCTTGCAAGGTGTCCACTCTATTCAATCATGAAATAGTCAGAAAGAAAAGGAGGCATTTAATTATCTCTTATAATTACGGGAATCAGCTCTGTTTTGCCTTTTGTCTGCTTACCCGAATGGAAGACCGGTACAGACAAAATCTGCATTTATGCATGCGTGAATGCGTACAACCTTCAGAGCAGGGCTGGATTATCCGAGCATGAAAAAAAGTCTTTTGCGGACGTTCAGAAATTTAAAAACTTGCTGTATATTAAAATTGTTGTCTGGTACAGATGCCCAAGAAATGAAAAATTTGTAATTTGAAAGCTACAGTGGTAAAAACCCAAAAACCTATTTTATGTTTTTGCATGATAACCATTATGGCATTTTGAATTTAAAGGGTTTTCTGGGTGTGAAACACTTGTGTGACTTGAGTGAGATGCAGACACCCATCTCAGGTCCCACCTGTCCCTAATCGGCCAAATGGTATCTGGTCTAATCAATCACTCTCTCTCATTCTTCCTAGGGCACGAAGTGGAAGCGGAAGCGGAAGCAGACAATGGCCGACAGTGAGGTGAATAGCATTGCAGTCGTAGTAGAAGAAATCCAGGCACTCGAACAGATTCAGAAACTCCTGTCCCAACGAAGATACCTTAGAGATCTGAAGGCTCGGCTACTGGATAAACCGTCCTCGCCATCTGTAATCGGCGTAACATCAACCCCGCGTTGTGCCACTCAAGTGAACTTCACCCCCGCACCTCGTAGGAGCGACACCGCTGATGACCTCGGCGTATTTCAGCTATGCAGGTGGGGGTTCAAGGCCAGAACACCTCCCTCGGCACAGGCGAGTATCTTAACTCGGAACCAGTTCGACCCTCTCTGCGTTTCCAGTTTGCCTTCAGCCCCTGGTGATGTAATAGTGGTAGGTGATTCTATTGTTAGAAACCTCAATATCGCATGCCCTAATGGAAAATAGTTTGTTTTCCCAGTGGTCGTCTCCAAGATGTGCCGAGACGTGCACCGGCAATCCACGAGAAGCACAAGAACAGGGCAGTTGGAGCAATTGGTTTTGCATGCCAGCGGAAACAATCTAAGGCACCGACAATCGGAAATCCTCAAGGCTGACTTGGCAGCATTAAAGACACAAAGGAGAGGACCCCATCGGCAAAGATCTTCATTTCGGGTCCACTGCCTCTCGTCAGACGATCAAATGAGTACTACAGTCGTCTGCTAGGATTAAACTGGCTGCAGGGCTTCTGTAAGAATCAAGACATCGGGTTCATCAACAACTGAGACCTCTTTTGGGAAAGACTGCGTTTCTTCGAGCTAGATGGCCTACATCCGAACAGTTTCAGCACCCGGGTCCTCATATCTAAAGTAATTCGTTTATCTTGACTATCTCTGTTCTTAACCCCTTCCGAAATGCTACTGTTGTGCTAGGACACGATACTTGTTTAATAAAATCGTCCATAAAAGTGCACAACATTAATACTGTAATAACCAATCTCAATGCATGTAGAAAATCTAGGCAATATGGCATATACACCAATAATTTAATTAAAATTACTTTAAATGAACAATGTATAAAAAGATTATAGATTAAACAAAAAAATACATAGAGTGGCAGTAATAAAAATAACTTTCCTGTTCCAAATATCAATAATGCACATAGTATTCATCTCTGCCCCTCCGAAACATTAGATATGGCACTATTAAATGTTAGTTTTAACAAGACGTTTTTTATCAACGATCTTATTAGTGATAAAAAAAAAAAAAAAAAAAAATAGATAGTGCAATACAAAGTGAAACGTGTCTTAGTGGAGATGGCACAGCTGTTTTAATTGAATCTGCTCCTCTGGATTGCAGTTTTACTCGTACAGATCGCCAAGGAAAAAAAGAGGCAGTGGCTTGGCAAACATTTACTCGAGCCGGTTAAAGTGTAAAGATGTCAGTTTTGGTAAATTCAAGTCCTTTGAGTATCCTGCCATTGTTATCTATGGAGATTCTCAAGTTCTAGTATTATCTGTGTATAGACCTCCAAAATTCAATGCATCTTTTTTTTGAGGAATTCTGACTTAATGTCAATTTTAATTACGAACTATGACACACTCCTAATAGTCGGCGACTTTAATTTTCATATAGGTAATCAGTGTGACCAAAAAGTAAAAGAATTTATGAACCTCCTGGACTCGTGATTTGAGACAGCTCGTTAAATCAGCCTGCACATAAAAACAGGTCACACATTAGACTTCGCGATTACTAAAGGACTAAAAGTTGATATAAAGCAGGTCATTGATACGGGTCTATCAGACCATTTTCTTCTACTTTTTAATATACAAATAATGATATACTTCTCTTGAGTGTGTTCTATTATTAAAAAACGCTTCTGACTCAGCAGCTTTAAAACTTAAACATTCTAAGCAATCAATCTGTTTATAGTGCCAACTATAATAGTGAGGATAATGGAAATAGTAAGGTGGAAAGATTTAATACTAAAGTGAGAGCTGCTGTTGACATAGTTGCACCAAAAAAGACAGTTAAAAAATCTAGCATTATTATACCATGGAAGACCCAAAGTGTCTGATTTAAAGAGAACATGCCATAGAGCCGAGTGTAAATGAGGGAAGACTAAACAATCCACTATGAAGTATTAAAAGTTAAAATAACAGAATACAACAGTCCGTCTTGAGAGGCGCTGCTATTTCTCTAAGATTATAAATAACAATGCTAGTAATCCCAGAGTTTTATTCTCTATGGTTGATTGTCTGCTAAACCCAGGTAACTCAAAGGAATGCCCCCAAAGTACTTCCAGTAGAACCTGCGAGGCTATTACTGTATTTTTCAATCAAAAAATTGATATTAGAAATAACATAGTACATCTCCCCAACACTAAGGATCCTCCTAAACCCCAGCATTCCGTTAAGCAAATTAAACTTTCACTAGAATAGATTTACATAAAATAATTTCTCAACTGAAACCCTCCACCTGTGTCCTTGACCCAATACCAACAAACTTTTCAAAGTAGTATCAGGCATGCTAATTGGTAATGTTCTTGACATAGTCTGGGAAGACCCCGTATCTAATGATTAATTTACTGTCTTAAGACTGCTGTAGTTAAACCCCTACTTAAGAAACAATCTCGACCCCTCGGCTCTTGAAAATTTTAGACCCATCTCTAACCTGCCTTTAAGTAAAATTCTGGAGAAAGCAGTCATTAAGTAGTTAAATGACCACCTCAATAAACATGCTATTGATAACATTCAGTCGGGTTTTAGAACAAATCACAGCACAGAAACTGCACTCGTTAAAGTAGTAAATGATTTGCGGGTAAATGCAGACAGAGACCATTTATCTGTTCTCATCCTCTTAGATCTGAGTGCCGCATTTGACACCATTGATCAAAATATTCTTAGAAATTGCCTTAGTCAATGGGTGGGTCTCTCTGGTTTGAATTGGTCTGAATCCTACCTGGCAGGGAGAAAATTGTTAGTTGTGGTAATTACAACTCAAAGACACAGGATATCCAATATGGTGTTCCACAAGGCTCTATCCTGTGTCCGCTGCTCTTCTCAATCTACATGCTTCTGTTAGGTCAGATTATCTCAGGGCACAACGTGAGCTACCAGAGTTATGCTGATGACACACAGCTATATCAATAGCACCTGATGACCCCGATTCTCTTGATTCACTAACACAATGTCTGACTTGTATCTCAGAATGGATGAAT
>JANRMT010062810.1:10093271-10111858 GCA_026402145.1 Polypterus bichir lapradei
GAGGCGGCCTTCTGCTGCTATGCACCTAAAATCTGGAATAGCCTGCCAATAGGAATTCGCCAGGCTAATACAGTAAAGCAGTTTAAAACACTGCTGAAAACATATTACTTTAACATGGACTTTTGATAACTTCAATTTAACTTAATTTAACTTAATCCTGATACTCTGTATGCTCAATTTCCTCATAATAACTACTCGTGGTGGCTCCAAAATCCGTACTGACCCCTACTTTTTTTCTGTTTCTTTTTCCGGTTTCTATGTGGTGGTGGCCTGCGCCACCTCCACCTACTCAAAGCTTCATGATGCTCCAACAATGATGGATGGATTAAAAGGCAGAAGTCTACATGACCATCATCATCAAGCCCTTCCGTGAGAACCCTAAATCCAAAGAGGACTGTTTCATTTATGTTAGGTAGAATGCCCAGAGGGGACTGGGCGGTCTCATGGTCTGGAATCCCTACAGATTTAAATTTTTTTCTCCAGCCGTCTGGAGTTTTATTTTGTTTTTTCTGTCCCCCCTGGCCATTGGACTTTACTCTTATTAGATGTTAATTAATGTTGATTTATTTTGTTTTCTTATTGTGTCTTTTATTTTTCTATTCTTTATTATGTAAAGCACTTTGAGCTACTGTTTGTATGAAAATGTGCTATATAAATAAATATAGTTGTTGTTGATGATGACTTATTGCTCTGTAGCAATATAGAGGAAGCATGCACGCAAGATACGGAATTAAGATATCTTGCGGAAAATGGCCACAAAGTCTAAGACAAAGCTGCAGCTAATTCAAACCACTGTCAAGTACTTGGGGCATGACATCACTTGTGGTACCAGAGCTCTGTCAAAAGACCACTTAACCACCATCCAATAACTTCCAAGACCAGTCGCAAAACAGGTTATGTCTCTATTAGGCATTCTTGGTTATTGCTGACAATAGAGCCTAATTTTTCCGACAGCCCTTACAAAATCTCGCTAACACTGTCAACCTTGCTCTTTCTGGCCACATACAGTGGAATAAGCAGGCTGAGAAGGCTCTGTGATAAAAAGTGCACTACTTTCTGCGCCTGCATTAGGACTCCCTGACTATTCTCGTCCATTCACTCTCTTCATGGATGAAAAGGAGGGGTATATGAATGCAGCACTAACACAGCTCCATGAAGAAAAACAGGGGTCAGTAGCTTATTTTAAAAAAAAAAAACAAAAAAAAAAAAAACACCTGGATCCAGTGGCGACAGGACTTCCAACTTGTCTTAGAGCAGTAGCAGCAACAATGAAGGCTGTGATGGAAAGCATGGATATCGTATTAATGAGTCTTCTGACTGTGAAAGTGCCTCACGCTGTTCATTTCATCTTAGTCCAGGCCAAAAACCTCACTACTGCAAGGGCAATACACTATCAAAATGTACTATGTACCCTGTCAAATGTCACTATTGACTGATGCTCAACTCTGAATCCGGCCACCTTACTCCCCACTGAGGGAGAGGGGGAACCGCACAACTGCCATGATGAGATAACAAAGGTCCTGAAACACAGGCCGGACCTCCAGGAATCTCCACTAAAAACAGGAAAAGTACTTTGTGGATGGCTATTCCTTGCGATTAGATGACAGAACTTTCCACCAGTTATGCAGTGGTCAATGGAGACCACTTACATGAAGTAAATCAAATCTCTTCTAGTTTAAGCGCACAAGCAGCTGAGCTAATAGCTCTCACCTGAGCTTGCCAGGTGTCTGAAGGGAAGGTCATAACCATTTATACAGATTCCAGGTATGCCTTTGGAGTCTGCCATGATCATGGGGCATTATAGAAATTAAGGGGATTCAAAACCAGTACTGGCAAGCCCTTACATCAGAAATTAGTGGAATCCTTTCTTGAAGCTATAACAAAACCTTAAAAACTGGTAATAGTTAAATGCCAAGCCCATACTAGGAAACAAGACCCAGTCAGCCAAGGAAACGAACTGGCTGATCACTTTGCTAAACAGGCCGCTGCCTATGATAACACACAAGCCTCTTTATTCCAACAGAGGGATCACAAAGACCCGGATAATTAAATAATTTCTTTACACAGCACCACCACTGACCAAGAAAGGATAAAGTGGTCCCAAGAAGGATCCCTCTCTGCTGGGGTCTGGACCCATAAGCAAACAAACCTTTCCTTCCAAAGGCTTCTTTTCCAGGAATGGCAAAAATCGCACATGGCCTGGATCACGCAGGAAAAGATGCTATGACTCAGAATGTCGAGAGACATTGGGAAACCACAGGGTTCTCTACATATGCTGAACAATTCTGCCGACAGTGTGCCCTATGTCAAAAGGTACAATATAGGCAAGGAACTCAGGTAAGTCCTGCCATTACCCCAAAACCAGTGGGTCCATTTGAGTATCTTCAAATGGACTTCATTGAACTAATGCGTCATCCAAAGGATAGATACTGGCTAGTGATTGTGGATGTGTTCTCCCAGTGGGTTGAGGACTTTCATTCTAAGCATGCCGATGCAAAGGCAGTGGCTAAAGCTTTAATAAAAGAAAAAAGATGGGGAATACTACAGAAACTGCAGACCGATAATGGTACCCACTTTGTGAATTCTGTAATACATGAGCCGACTACTTGGCTCCAGATGTACATCATTACTGCAAATACCACCCCAAAGTGGAGGTATTGTAGAAAGGTTCAATGGCACCCTAAAATCAAAATTGGTAAAAATCTGTGAGCAGACAAACTTAACTTGGCCAGATGCTCTACCCCTGGCCTTGATGGGGTTGAGAGGAAGGACACATCAGAAGTCGGGACTGTTGCCATTTGAAATTTTAACTGGACGCCCCCTGCCCGTTGGCATGGTTATTGGAAGTGTCATTCTGCATGCTGTGGACAATGATCTTCTCTTCAGTCTTGCAAGTCTCTGAGCCTCCCTGAAGGAAGTCCACGAACAGGTTAACCAGGCTTGGCAGACTGGTCCCCCACCGATGGAGTTCCAGATCCCCCTTGGAACACAGGATACTGGTCAGAGACACCCGAAGGAAACGGTGGTGTCAACCTCGCTGGAGGGGACCATTCCAGGTGCTGCTATCTACACTTCACACCGTTAAAGTTGAAGGACTTCCTGCCTGGATCCATGTCTCACATTGTGAAAAATGGCATTCTTGAACATGGTACACCAAATTCATGGGGACCTTACCACGCTAACTTTCCAAGCAGGGAAGACCACCTCACTCCAGATTTACTCTTGTACAGTCGCTCCTTGTGGAACCGGAAGACATGAACAATGGACTAGGCCCAAAAAATGTGCAACTGCTGTCTCCACTCATTATGGCAGTAATTGTGAAGAATGGCAACAGGTATTTGCAAATACAGGTACCTAGGACTAGGATTATCAGCCCTGGAAGGCTCAGCAACATGATCAAGACAAGGTTCTCTATCATTAAGGTACATACTAGCAGAACGTGCTCACATAATTGTAACTTGTTAATCATCACTTTAAAAGATCCATCACTTTATGATGAGGGTGTTTACATATTAGGGGCACAAGTTTCTGGAAGAGATCCCCTGGGGAAATTCATTATTCGAGTCACAGCACCAATGCCAGATACTGTCTCTCCTACCTCCTTGACCTCCCCTGCTACTGTTCTTCCTGATGACTCCCCATCACACCCTGTGTGGTGCTTAAATATTACCTCCTTGTCCTCCACTTTTGCAGTTGAGACTGGTTATGGGGACCAGAACCAATGGCTTCAATGGGTATTTTACTCTGCTAAACAGGTGAACCAATCAAATTGCTATGCCTGTGCCATGGCCAGACCACATCTGGCCACGACCCCTTTCCCCTTAACCGACCCATTGCACCCTGCAGGTCTGTGTGTTGAAGCTGTTCTCTTCCCCGAATCCCCCCAAGGACCCCTTACGCACATCTCTACACCACCTCTTCCCACCCTTTTCCCCCCCTATGACCCCGCTGATATGCCGCTCATATAGGGCAAACTATACTTGCTTTTCGCGAAACGGCCCAAACTCCTCGAACTTCATTGATAGACTACCACCTGAATGGTGTCAACAGTACAATGTGTCCCCTGTCACAAACAGTCACCAAAATCTCTCATTCCATGGTTTTCTTCCCATAATTCCCCACATGCCGATATATGGTGGATGTGTAAAAAGAACATGCTACTCTCAATCCTTCCCATGGCTGAAGTAGCCATTGCCCCTAATCCAATTACTTATGCCTTTCCACATCTTACCTCTTCTGATTCAGTTCGTCCAGGTAAATCCAAGAACCGTCGTTCTACCCTTGAAATGTTCGATTCTACTGTATATATAGATGGTATCGGAGTCCCCAGGAGTTCCAAGCCAATATAAAGCACGTGATCAAGTGGCCTCCGGATTTGAATTAGTTATATTCTGGTGGTCAACAAAAAATAAAAATGTAGATTGGATTAATTATCTTTATTACAATCAACAGCGATTTCTTAATTTTACTCGCGAAGCCATCGAGGGCATCCATGAACAACTAGACAAAACTTCTCTCATGACCTGGCAAAACCGACCGGATAGCACTTAATATGCTTTTAGCTGAGTATGTGCCATTTTCGGGGACACATGCTGTACCTTCATCCCTAATAACACCGCAACTGACAGATCAATAACCTGTGCACTTGTTGGTCTTACCGCCCTTTCTGTTCAACTTGCGGAAAATTCTGGTATTTCCAATCCCCTTGATGAACTATTTGAAAGATGGTTCGAGGTATGGACTGGGTGGTTTAAGACTATTTTTACCACTGTCCTCATTTACCTTCCAATTCTGGTTGTTTGTGGTTGCTGCCTCATCCCCTGTATTCACGGCCTCCTTCAGAGGCTCATTGACACCTCCCTCACAAAAGCCTATTTTCTCCATGCCCACAATTCCCAGGACACCTATTACAACCCTTTGCTCCAAGAACCTACACCCCCTCCTGAATAGGATACTGCTTCTGCTGACTGGGTCCGATTATTTAATATGCACATTTTATGTGCAAAGGGGGGGAATGGAGAAAGAAAAGACATTAACTGTAATGATAAGTAGTTACCTCACAATACCAAGGTCTGTATTTTGTATCAATCAGGCTGCAGAGAGCTATACGATTACTTTTATACAACCCCAATTCCAATGAAGTTGGGACGTTGTGTAAAACGTAAATAAAAAGACTTGCAAATCCTTTTCAACCTATATTCAATTGAATACACTACGAAGACAAGATATCTAATGTTCAAACTGATAAACTTTATTGCTGTTTTGCAAATCTTCACTCATTTTGAATTTGATGCCTGCAACATGTTCCAAAAAAGCTGGGACAGGGGCATGTTTACCACTGTGTTATATCACCTTTCCTTTTAACATTCTAAGCATTTTGGGAACTGAGGGCACTAATTGTTGAAGCGGTGTAGGTGGAAATCTTTCCCATTCTTGCTTTATGTACAACTTCAGTTGCTCAACAGTCTGGGGTCTCTGTTGTCATGTTTTGCACATCATAATGCGCCACACATTTTCAAGGTGGTGGTACATCAGCACCTCACTTATGAGCTTTCTACCAAACATACAGGGCGTGTCACTCTGCCCTTCCAAGACAGGACAGAGAAAAAACTGGCAGCATAAAGAGCTGTTTCGGCGTCTATCAACACGCTAACTTTTTCAGCATACAAGTGCTTCGGTGATCTTTCCAAAAGGTAGCAGATTTCGGTTTTTCTTCCACAATGGAAAAAATACTTTTGTAATTTTTGGTAAGTGTAGATTAAAACTGTTGAAATGATAGTCTTTTAAAAATCAGATTGCTCTTCGTCACTGGAACTATCTCCAAGAACCTTCTCACCAGATGGTGGGTTTTCAGATTTTTAAATGGGGGGGGAAAAAAAAAAAAAAATCAAAAAATACACAACACAAAAAAAAAAAAAAAAAAAAAAAAACCAGACAACACACCACACACACACACAAAGTATTTCTAATGTTCAGATTTTACAAATGAGATATTTTTTTTTCATAAGGTTGCAGTTTCTGGCCCGTTGGTTGCTCCAAAAGTGACTCAACAAATGTTGTTTATAAGACCATACAGATTTAATACTTTAAAAGTATATTCAGACGTATTACTTTAATGGAAAAAGTACAAAAAGGTATTACTTTATAAGCATGTTCCGACTGATTACTTTTAATGGAAATGTCTAAGTACGTACAAACTTGGTACTGTATATTTTAATTGTAGAAGAATCGTAGGCCAACCTGTATTCTTAACTCTTCCAATTGCGTACTTGTTAGATGTATATATCTACCACAGATTGTTTTTCCGAGACTAAAAATCCTGTCTCAAACAAAAAAACTAAAGCGTCCCCAGAGCCCCCTAAGTACTACTTTCACCTGAGGTTTTGGTGTATGAAAAATACGGCTTTGGGAGTTGATTATATAATTTTTAACAGAAACCTCAATGCTTCCGAAGAGTGGTTATTCTTCCAAAAATTTCAGTCAAAGCTGCAAATGTTTGTTTTTAAACAAAAACGTAGTCTTTTGTTTCTTAAGAATCTTCGTCGCCAGGATTACCGACTCAGATACTCAGGGATTCACCGCAGTTTGTATCATCCCCCGGATTTCTTACCCAAATAGTCAGCGAATCTGAAAGAATTGATGCCAGGGTTAAGGCTGAAATCGACCGAGTTCTGCTGGATTTTCAAAGTGCTTTACCGGACCTTTTACCCCTTTATCAAGATTTACGTGAAAAGGTTATTTATTGTACGCTATTTTAGAAAACTTGTTCCCCAAATAATTTTATGCAATATGAGTTGAAGGTAAAAGCAGGAAAAGTTGTTCGAGTGAGGACTTGTGCACTGGGAATGGTTCTCAAAATGTTGGGTTATTGCACGATATGGTGAATGAAGTTGGTTACTCCATCCAACCCCCAAAAATGGCTTCCCCGCCTCCCTGATGTTTTAATGAATTGGAATATATTAAATTGGCAAAAAATAAAATCACCCAAATGATTATAATGGCTACCATGAGAGTTCCTTCACCTGTTACAACTCCCAGACTTTGACCAGCTTGACTACCTTTTAGAAACCCTGCATCCAGTAGCCACCCCCAATGAAATGCAAAGATTAAATAATTGTAAATGCTCAAATGGGTCACGGTTTAACAAACACTATGGGTTCTGCAAATGCTCTGCCTTTTGTTCCATCCACCCAGAACTCTGTTGTCCGAGTATGGTTACACCATTCTCAGCTACCCCTTTGGTTACAACCATTTCAGTTATACCTTTTGTACCCTCTACGTCTGTCTCAGTCGCTGCATCCTCCGTTCTAGTCATTCAGTTTGTAGCTAACCTCTCTGCTCCATTCAACGTATCTTAAATCTCGCTGCAGCCTATGAACTAGAGTCTTACGAGGAGGTGTTTAACAGTATTATTTTGCAAAGTATTCTGGATAGTTTTTCGGGTACGTTAAATCCGCAAGATGTTGTACAGTTAGAATTGCATGCCGATTCCTTACCAATTAGTGATTTTATACAGATGACTGGAACTAATAATGTAGACTAGTTTCTTTAACAGTAAAAGAATCTTCTTCAGAGTCACACAAGTGTATTAGCAGATGAGTCTCTGATGCTAGTCATACAAATTGTTCGGTGACCTAGCGGGGGTGGCAACGGTGCTCGCAAGGTGTCCACTCTACTCAATCATGTAATAAGAAAGAAAATGAGGCATTTAATTATTTCTTATAATTATAGGAATCAGCTCTGTTTTGCCTTTTGTCTGCTTACCCTAATGGAAGACTGGTACAGACAAAATCCACATTTATGCCTGCGTGAAGCGTACAACCTCCAGAGCAGGGCTGGATTATCTGAACATGAGAAAGTGTCTTTTGTGGACGTTCATAAATTTGATAACTTGCTGGATAATAATTGTTGCCTGGTACAGATGCCCAAGTGAAAAATTTGAAAGCTCCAGCGGTAGAAACCCAAAAAACTTGTTTTTGCATGATAACCATTATTTCAGCATTTTGAATTTAAAGGGTTTTCTGGGTGTGAAATACTTGTGTGACTACTATTACACAGGCTGCCACTCAACCCTTAGCCATTGCTGTGAAGGGCACCGCAACATCCGTTTCTCCCCTGATTGCAGACCGATCATTGAAAAGATCATCAAGTGTGCTGATTGCAACTGTTACTGCTGGTCCCAATTTTGTTTTATTCAGCATATGATTTCTAAATTTAATGACACCAATGACGTGGATGCGGCCATCGACACTGCAAAAATGTGTCCCTTGTTACATAACTTACAGTGAATGCCAACTCAAAATCCCATAAATGTCATCCCAAGGAATGCCGTGTTTGTAAAGCAAAAATTGCAAATGATACAGAAAACAATCAATGCTTTATAGAAACATTGAAGTCTGGGGAGGTGTGTGAGAAATGTGTTATGATTTTGAAAATCGGAAACTAAGTCCTTGCGTGAGGAATCCTGGTTCTGTGCGGGTGAAGATTGTCTACACCAGTTCTTTGCCAGATACCGTCGTCCCAAGTATCAAGGTTATACCTTCATAGTTCACAATTCAAAAGGTTATGATGGGTACATTTCAATGAAGTATTTGATTGAAAACTGAGTGAACCCTCATGTTACCACCCTAAGAAACTGACGTGTTTCACAGATGAGGGTTATCAATTACGTTTTAAAGATTCTTTGAATTTTTTAACAATGAAATGGAGTGTCATACCTAAAGCCATTGGGTTTGAAGCCTAAAAGGGTATTTCCCCCATTTCTTCAATAAGGCTGAAAACCAGGATTATATCAGACCTTATTCTGAGCCTAAATGCTACGGTGTCCAGAGCAGGAGGACAAAAGAAAAAGAAGAATTTTTTTTACATGGTATGAGTGTTAAACATGGTGTTTTAAATTTTAAAGAGGAGACTGCTTTTTATTGTAAAAATGTCAAAACTCTTAGAACCGCATGCATCAAAATTTAGAGACAAGGTCATCAAAATTGGCAATATTGACTCGTTTCAATGCATGACCCCAGCCACTCTATGCAAGGCCATGTACAGGTAAAACTGTACGCCTACAAAATCTATTGTAATAATTCCTTCTGACCATTACATTAGTAGTCAGGAAAACTACTCAAATGCATCTATTCAATGGTTATTGTATCTTTGTGAAACAAATGAACATTCGGCATGTTCTAAACCTTGAAGTAAAGAAAGGTTCCTTTTTCTTGATGGCTATGCCAAAGTTACAGGTATTCCGATTGCCTTTTGAATTTGCTGGCTGCTTTTACCACGACTGTCGAGAATGCTAGGATTTAAACAGTACCCATCCTTTAACTGGCATGGGTTGTGCGGTTATGTACCAAAAAATTTATGAAAATACTTTAGACAAAATTCAATCTAGATGCTCCCAGATCATACGCACATGATTGGGATACGACCTCAGGCTACAAACTTTCCTAAAACATTGCGATTTCCCTCAACGTATAAATCTGAGGGACTCGTTCAACGGCCGTACCAACGCCATAAAATTGTACAAGGCCGGGGGCAACGAACAGATTCACTATTATGATTTGACTAGTTTGTACCCGTTTGTGAATAAAACATCCCACCATAATTTTTATTAGTTTGGTGATCTCAGCCAGTATTTTGGTTTAATTAAAGCCACTGTCCAGTCTCCATGTGGTCTAAATTTTCCAGTCCTGCCTCTCAGGTTTTATGGGGAAAAAAATGTTCACCCTCTGTCACACCTGTGTGGAAATAGAATCTGACTGTGAACTATTGTCAAACAGAGGATGAGAGAGCTTTAACCGGGACTTGGTGTAGCGTGGAAATAGCAAAGGCCATTGACAAATGTTATAAAGTTTCAAAAGTACACGAGATTTGGCATTACCCTGAACGTACTTCCTCTCCTACAGGGTGTACGGATGAGGCTTCCAGAGACCGGTATATTTTAAATCATCATCGTCAGGAAGGTGTACAATGAAACGCGGTATCACCGTAAATCTGGCCAAGAGACTGTTTTCAAAGTTGTTTTTAAATTCTTTGGGGCAAATTTGGGCAGAAGCCTCTCCATCTCACTACTAGCCTAATCAAGGACGGTGAGGAATTCTTGCAATAGATTTCCTACAAACAGTATAATGTTTTATTTTTAAATTTATCGGCGATGAGATTGCTCAAATACAGTGGAAGTACGCCGATGAGAAGTACACCCTACCTGGTAGCGTTAATGTCGTTATTGCTGCTTTCACAACTGCCTATGCCCAGTTAGAGTTGTACGATTTACTGGACAGTCTGGGAGAAAGGTTGTTTTACCACAACACCGACTCACTTATTTTTACTTCTCAACCAGGTCAGTATAATCCTCCTCTGGGTGACTATTAAGGAGAGCTCACCAGTGAGTTAAATCCTGATGATTATATTACAGATTATATCAGGTGGTCCAAAGATGTACAGGTATAAAACAGCACAAGGCAAAACATGTAGGAAAGTAAAAACGCATTACCATTAACCATGAAACCGGCAAAATTGTAAACCTCGAATCACTAACTAATCTAGTTCAACATTTTGTGACATCTCATGAAGCTCCTCCTCAAGAGTTACTGGTTTTAAAGCTTCACTTTAAAAAACAGACCATTCAGGAAGAAATTCAGAGTGGTTTATAACAAGAGGATTATCCAAAAAGATTGCACCACAAGGCCGTATGGATACTAAGATTTTGATACACGCCTTCAACATTTCTTCACTAAAATGATCTCGGTCTGTCCTGTTCCGGTAAATCCTATTATGTAGAAAAATTACTGGAACATTCGAATTACATTGTGTCTCAGCCTTTTCAAAATATAATTTGGTTTTATAGTGGTTGGCAGAAAATGTATGATGATATATCGGCTAAAATTTCAGCAGTTAAAAATTTGAGGGGATCCCAAAGGTCTTTTTGCGACGATGAAATTCTCCCTCCTGAGAAAACAAATTTCGTCATTATACACGATCTGATGGAATCAACTAGCGAAAGTTGGGAAATAGAAAAAGCTTTCACAAAACATACTCATCACTGAAATCTCATTTACTTGGTTCAAAATTTTCCCCCCCAAGAAAATAAAAGCCAGACGATTAATCTTAACCGCAATTATATTACTTTTTTTAAAAACCTCAGGGACAGATTGCAGATTATTACCTTGGCACGTCAAATGCATCCGGGGCATGTTAAGTTGTTTTTGGAAGATTTCGAAGATGCTACAAAATCATACGGTTATCTTAGTGGATCTGAAAGAACAGACCCCAATTGGCCAGTCGTGTACACCATGAAAAGATTAAAGAAGCTGTTCTGAGTCAAAGTTACATATTCTGTCAGCATGTCGGCTAGAATAAGCAGAAACCTACAGCCTCTCAAGGCCTTACTCCGTCGCTCTTGTCGTCTCCGTAAAGTTCTTATAAAAACGCGTCTGACAATTTAATGCTTTGTCCGAAATAGCCTGTAATACTTTAAAAAGGTAAGATACCTCTTTCACTCAAACAGTTTAAGCAACTCAAGAAGCATAAAACATCTGTCAGAAAAATAAGTGATAGAAAACTAACCTTAAAGAAGAAAGCAATTTTGAACCAGAAAGGTGGCTTTTTGGGGGCTCTTAGGTGTCGCTGTGCCCTTCATATCCAGTTTATTTGCTTTTAGAAAAAAAATATGTAATACGCAAAAAAAAAAAAAAAAAAAAAAAAAAAAAAGTATTTGGTACTGGAGTAACAAATGTCTTTTTCAGCAAAAGAGCGCTAATCCGAACGATCTTTTGAGCACCACTGAAACTGAACAGGACAAGGAAATGAGAAAAGGGGCGGACAAGATGAAACTTTACACCTCTGTCTTACAGAGATATCTAATGTTGGTTAGAAAGGCCAATAAAGAAACTAACAGTCTGACACTCATGTTAACAAAAGAAAATGTCGAGAGGGACATTGGAACAGTCAACATGTATAAGGAATGGGTTTGGCAAGAGGTTTTGAGAAGTGCGCCTATAAAAGCAGAGAAAAAAGTTTTTACATCAAATGTCTTTCAATCCCAATCACGCATTTTGGAATAATTGTGGAGAGCTGTTAGAAGATAAACCTTTGCTCGGCTCCAACATCGTGGATTTGATACTGTTGTGATGTAAGATTTTGCATATAACTTGATAAATGTTTTGTATGTTGTATTTGTAATTTAGGCAAAGCAATGTAATTTAGTGTTACTTTGGCGAGAGGCATTAGTGTTTGCACCCCCACCCCCCTTATGACTTTTTTGTAATTTTACGACAGGATTTGGAGGGGGATGTGTCTTAAACCAGTTTGATGAGTATTTCTTTGCTATAGTCTCTCTCATCCCCACACAAAGCCAGGTTAGCTTAACATATGGTCTTGGGGGGTTGCTGAGATATGGCTGTCTGGATTGGCTGTAGGGGTTGGACAGAAAACCTATAAATTTGCTTGCTCGACCACATTCTCTCTTACTAACATCTGAAAGAAGCATCTCTCTAACCAGCATATGATGAAGAAACATCTCTTGCTAACCTGTGATATAGAAGTATCTCTCTCTTGCTAACAACTGAAGATCATCACACCATGAACTGAAGACAACACCACAATGAAGAGCACAGCTTCAGCCATTTTGAACAGACATGTGGCTAAAAGCTGAGCACCAATGATGCCTTAACTAGAGACATTAACTACAAGTCTGTGTGCCACCTGAATTACACATCACCATTTTATCAGGTTGTATAGTTGCCAATATTCAAATGTACTTTGAATTTTGTTATTATTTATGAATATTAATCAATACATTATGTGTAACTTAACTCCTGCTTGTCTTTTTACTACATCTAATTGCCTAAGGTTAGATATAGAAGGGAAGGTGGGGTTAAGTTATATACAATAATACCTTATAAACAGTGATAAGTCTGTGAGATTAGGCATTCTAAGGCTACATAATAATACAATAGGGGAAAGTAGAGCAAAATATATTACTCTATCAAGATAAAACAATTGGCATAGTCGGCAAGATTTTGGGGTAACCATGTTTTGCACCCTGTTTTCAAATATTGTTTTGATGTATGTGTTTATGCATGTGAATTTTAGGGCACCCGGTGTACAAATGCGGTGGAAGTAAAACATTGGTTATATTCCATTCAGCAACCAAACAACAAAGTGTAGAGACTTCATGTGTGTCACAAGGACACCCGCATGTTAGTGCTGGTTGTAGCGAGTCCCTAATTAAAGTGCTAGGGAGTGATGGGACATGCATTTGTCATTCAGACGGTACTTATTTGTTTAGGATCTTTGTGTATGTTTGCTTACAGGGGCAAAAGTAGGCCAACTCATAACGCATTTGGGCAAATTGTATTAGAGTAAAATTGTAGACTCAGAAATGCCCAAGTTCATTTTAAAGTTAGCCATCTTCCAGTGGAGTGGCAGAGGCAAGCAGGATAAAGCTAGGAAACCTGTAGTTCAGGTTGAGAAAGCAGAAGCTGAGCCGAGTATGCCACAAAATGGAAGGGGGCTGGAAGGATTAAAAGCAAGAAAACAGATCAGGTTTAAATAAGACAGCTGCTGTTATAAGAGGTTTACTAGCTTTTATTATTGGTAATAAGGAAGATCATGAGGAAGAAAACAGCAAAGTGAATGAAAGTGAAAGTTATGGAATGTTGTGTGAGAGTTTTCAAAGATGTAACAGTTGGTGTGATAATTGTGGTGTGTTAGAATGTAGAACATCCACTACTGAAGTAGCAAGCAGTGGGGAAAAAAAAATGTAAACCACCTATGGTGAAAGTTAGGGCAATAGTAACCAGATCAGACTGGAACCCTAAAACATGACTTACATGAGACAGATGAGTGCTCAGATAAAGAGTGGGAATGTGAGTGTAAGGAAAAGGAGGGGGATGAAAGGAAGGGAAAACAGCAAGGGTGTTCTGTTCCATTATTCCCCATTGCACCACAATCTCCAGGTAATTCTGAGGTCTGTCCAGTATTTAAAGAACATGCTACACCCATAGATATTTCACCACTGACTGAAGAATAATGAGTAAAGAAAGTGTGGAATTTAAACAAGGAACAATGGAAATGAAAGGAATTCAAGTGCTTGTGTGTGAAAGGTCTGAATGTGCTAGTGCAAGAATGGCTGAGTTGGAAAGAGTGCACCAGTTTAGGAGTTGGTTTGAATGAACCAGGACAAGCCAAAGAACAAAGGATGGGAGATTGTGCAGCAGGAAGTTTTACAAGGTTAGCCAGCAAGTCAGGAATGCACAGGGGTGTGAAGGTCCTAACAGCTGTGCCAGTGTCCGCAGTAATTAAAAAGCAAACACACTTAGGTTCAGTAATTCGAAACCTGACTGACCAGTTGTTTAACTGTTTAACCAGTTGGTTGACCCCTTCTGCTCTAACCTCTCTCTCTCATTCCTCCTAGGGCACGAAGCAGAAAATGGCCGACAGTGGGGTAACTCGTGTTGAAATCTTAGTTGAACAGATTCAGAAACTCCTGTCCCGACGGAGATACCTTAGGGATCTGAAGGCCCGGCTGTTGGATAAACCGTCCTCGCCATCTGTAACTGGTGAAACATCAACCCCGTGTTGTATCGTCCTCACCCCCGCGTCTCGTAGGAGCGACGCCGCTGATGACCTCGGTGGATTTCAGCTATGCAGGCGGGGGTTCAAGGCAAGCATCCTATCTCAGAACCGGTTTGACCCTCTCCGCGTCCCCAGTTCGCCTTCAGCCCCTGGTGATGTAATAGTGGTAGGCGATTCTATTGTCAGAAACCTTAATGTCGCATGCCCTAATGCAAAATAGTTTGTTTCTTGTTTTCCTGGTGCTCGTGTCCGAGATGTGATGAGACGTGCGCCAGCAGTCTACGAGACACACAAGGAGAGGGCAGTTGGAGCAATCGTTTTGCATGCCGGCATAAATGACATAAGGCACCGACAATCAGAAATCCTGAAGGCTGACTTCGTAGCTTTGATTAAAGACACAAAAGGAGAGGACCCCATCGGCAAAGATCTTCGTTTCGGGTCCACTACCTCTCGTAAGATGATCCAACGAGTACTACAGTCGTCTGCTAGGATTGAACAACTGGCTACAGGGTTTCTGCAAGAAGGATGTCCGTTTCATCAACAATTGGAATCTTTTTGGAAAGGCCGCGTTTCTTCAAGCGTGATGGCCTGCATCCGAACAGTTTCGGCGCCCGGGTCCTCTCTGAAAACATATCAAAGGTAATTCATTTATCTTGACTATCTCTGCTCTTAACCCCTTCCGAAATGATACTGTTGTGCTAGGACAGAAGTGTTTTATAGAATCTTCCGTTAAAGTACACAACATTAATACTGTAATAAGCACTCTCAAAGCACATAGAAAATCTAGGAAATGGCATAAACTCCAATAATCTAATTAAAATTACTATTTTAGAGGAACAATGTATTAAAGCTATTAAAACAGATCACAGATTAAACAAAATACACACAGAGAGGCGCTAATAAAAATAATTTAGTTCCTATTCCAAATATCAATAACGCACATAGTATTCATCTCTGCACCTTCGAAACTTTAAATATGGCACTATTAAATGTTAGAGCTTTAACTAACAAAACGTTTATCAACGATCTTATTAGTGATTAAAAAATAGATTTTATTGCACTAAGTGAAACGTGGCTTAACTTTAATAGAATCTGCGCCTCCGGATTACAGTTTTACTCGTGCAGACCGCCAGGGGAAAAAGGAAGGCGGATTAGCTAACATTTACACGAGCCGATTACAATGTAAAGATGTCAGTTTTGGTAAGTTCAGTTCCTTTGAGTATCTCGCCGTTATCTATGGAGATTCTCAAGTTCTAGTATTATCCGTGTATAGACCTCCAAAATTCAACGCGTCTTTTTTTGAGGAATTCTCTGACTTAATGTCAATTTTAATTACTAACTGACACACTAATAGTTGTCGATTAATTTTCATATAGATAATCAGTGTGATCTAAAAGTAAAAATTTATGAACCTCCTGGATTCTTTTGATTTGAGGCAGCTCGTAAATCAGCCTACACAAAGCAGGTCATACGTTAGACTTAGTGATTACTAAAGGACTGAAAGTTGATATAAAGCAAATCATTGATATTGGTCTATCAGGCAATTTTCTTCTACTTTTTAATATAGAAATAATGATAAACACTCATGAGAAGCATATTGTTAAAAAACGCTTCTTTGACTCATCAGCAGCTTTAAAACTTACAAACATTCTAAGCAATCAGTCCATTTATAGTGCCAACTATAATAGCGAGGATAATGTAAACAGTAAGGTGGAAAGATTTAATACTAAAGTGAGAGCTGCTGTTGACATAGTTGCACCTGAAAAGACAGTGAAAAAATCTTCTAGCATTGTTATACCATGGAAGACCCAAAGAGTGTCTGATTTAAAGAGAACATGCCGCAGAGCTGAGTGTAAATGGAGGAAGACTAAACTATCCACTATGAAATATTAAAAGTCAAAATAACAATACAATAACACTGTCCATCTTGAGAGACACTGTCATTTCTCCAAGATTATAAACAATGCTAGTAATCCCAGAGTTTTATTTTCTACAATTGATCACCTGCTAAACCCAGGTAACTCAAAGGAATGCCTCCCAAGTACTTCCAGTAAAACCTGTGAGGCTATCACTGTATTTTTCAATCAAAAAATTGATATTAGAAACATAGTATATCCCTCCAACACTAAGGATCCTCCTAAACCCCAGCATTCTGTTATAAACAAATTAAAACTCTTTCACTAGGATAGATTTACCTGATTTACAAAAAATATCTCAATTAAAATCCTCCACCTGCTTCCTTGACCCAATACCAACAAGGCTTTTCAAAGAAGTATCAGGCGTGCTAATTGACAATATTCTTGACATAGTAAATTCGTCATTAGATACGGGGGTCTTCCCAGACGGTCTTAAGACTGCTGTAGTTAAACCCCTTCTTAAGAAACATAATCTTGACCCCTCGGCTCTTGAAAATTTTAGACCCATCTCTAACCTGCCTTTCTTAAGCAAAGTTCTGGAGAAGGCAGTCATTATGCAGTTAAATGACCACCTAAATAAACATGCTATTCTTGATAAATTTCAGTCGGGTTTTAGAACAAATCACAGCACAGAAACTGCACTCGTTAAAGTAGTAAATGATTTGCGAGTGAACGCAGACAGAGGCCATTTATCTGTTCTCATCCTCTTAGATCGGAGTGCTGCATTTGACACCATTGATCATAATATTCTTAGAAATCGCCTTAGTCAATGGGTGGGCCTCTCTGGCAGTGTCTTAAATTGGTTTGAATCCTACCTGACAGGGAGAAAATTTTTTGTTAGCTGTGGTAATTACAACTCGAAGACACAGGATATCCGATATGGTGTTCCACAAGGCTCTATCCTGGGTGACTGTTATTCTCAATCTACATGCTTCCGTTAGGTCAGATTATCTCAGGGCACAACGTGAGCTACCACAGCTATGCTGATGACACACAGCTGTACTTGTCAATAGCACCTGATGACCCCGATTCTATTGATTCACTAACACAATGTCTGACTTGTATCTCAGAATGGATGAATAGTAACTTTCTCAAGTTAAATAAAGAGAAAACTGAAATCTTAGTGATTAGCAATAATGGATACAATGAGGCTATTAGAAATAAACTGGATACATTAGGATTAAAAGTCAAGACGGAGGTAAAAAGCTTACGCAACCCTGATGGTCTCTTGCGTTTTGTTCCTCATTACCATCAAGCCCACCCCGTCCTACTTTTTTCAGACTCCACAAGCCGCACTTTATAGCCCCAGTGATCACATCTTTTAAAATATATTTTTAGCAGTGGGTTTGATATGGGGTTTTGCAATGTCAAAGCCTTTTTTCAGGAGAGGTAAATCTCTTCTACAAACAACCCCGAAAATATACCTCCAATATCCCCACCATACATTACAGGGGATCCAGAGAATCCTGGTAATCCGTTACCCACTTGGGTCTGATATTGGCAGGAAGAGGAGTACAGGAAGCTAATCAAAGACTCTGTTAAATGGTGTGACTCAAACCACTTACACCTGAACACCAGCAAGACCAAGGAACTGGTGGTGGATTTAGGAGGCCCAGGCCCCTCATGGACCCCGTGATCAGAGGATACTGTGTGCAGACCTATAAATACCTGGGAGTGCAGCTGGATGACAAATTGGACTGGACTGCCAATACTGATGCTCTGTGTAAGAAAGGTCAGTGCCGACTTTTCTTAGAAGGTTGGCGTCCTTCAACATCTGCAATAAGATGCTGCAGATGTTCTACCAGACGGTTGTGGCGAGTGCCCTCTTCTACGCAGTGTTGTGCCGGGGAGGCAGCATAAAGATGAAGGATGCCTCACGCCTGGACAAACTTGTTAAGGCAGGCTCTATTGTAGGAGTAAAGTTGGACAGTTTAACATCTGTGGCAGAGCGACGGGCACTAGAACTCCCAGGTTTTCCTGACCCCCTCAGCCCTACCAGAGGTAGGCCAAATGGCCCCTTGGTTTGAAACTAAAAACTCAATCACCGACAATTGGCTCCCATTCATTTGTAAATGGGTGGCCCATTGGAATGTGTCA
>JANRMT010062810.1:10111868-10127639 GCA_026402145.1 Polypterus bichir lapradei
ATTGGCTCCCATTCATTTGTAAATGGGTGGCCCATTGGAATGTGTCACTTCCCTTCCCCCCAAGAACTGCAAACCACCCATCACCTGTGAGGCCTGGCATATTTGCATTTGCTTACTCAGAGTAACTAAAATCCAAGGCAGGCCAGGAAAGACACACATTCACAATATATGGAAACACAAGTCAAAATTGAGTGAAAACAGAATGAAGAGTTGGTAATAGAATAAAATGAATAGAATGAAAACATTCAGTCTCCAATGTATGTTTGTATAAAAATGTCATAAGATGAGTAAAGTTGTGGTCCATGGTTTTTGACATGCTCATACACATACAGAATAAAATGTAAAAAAAAGTGATCTGTCCCTCAGTTCCAGGTTCATCTCTTCATCATCTTTCTGCCTTTTGTCTCAGTGGCTACTTTCCCACACAGTCTGTCTGTCTGTATCAAAGTCTAAGTTTGCAGCATTTGCAGACCCAGTGACCATCGTTCCTGCATTTGGCAATGGAGTTCCTTGGCTAGTAGTATCACAATCTTCTTTTTTCCTTTCCACCCTGTACATGCAAATTTGCGCAGCTTTAGTAAATCTAGTGTTAACATCCTGTGGTATGTGGTATGGTTGACTGTGGGCGGGGCTGTGAACTGATGACAAGCTAAACTTGGGAATAAAAGGGATAGTTTACTACATGCATTCACAATCTTCTTCAAGAACCTACGGGTACGAACAAGCCACAAAGATGCCAAGAGGTTACACTCCTGCCGAGGCTTTGGTTCTGCTGCAGAACATGGACCCTTGTGACTCGGATGGCGGGGAAGTATCCATTCACTTGCAAGAGTGTTCAGACTCTGACATGTCTTCAGGTGATGAGATGTGTTCCGGGTTAGACAGTATAACTCCTCCAAAGAAGAAAGGTCGGCTGGAGACACAGACCACACAGAAAGGTTCCAAGTATGAGACAGCAAAAGATGGCACAGTGTGGGCTGAAGAAGAAGTGGGGAGGCCACTCCCTCACGGCCAACCAGAAACATATACATGTGATGGAGAGCCAACAGAAGAAGTCAGAAGAACTGTCAAGAATCGCTTGCAGAGCTTCTTGTTTTTGGTGAATTGGGGCATCCTTCACACTATAAGAAAATGTACAGTTCAGCATGGCCGCAGGATGGAAGCAGATTGGGACATGTCTGTCTATGAACTGATGGCATTCATCTCCATCCTTCTCTGGAGAGGGGTGATCAGAATTCCATCACTGGCTGATGCATGGTCAGAAACATTGGGGATCTCGCATGTCAAGAGCACGATGGCCCGAAACCGCTTCCAGGACATCATGAGACATCTACGCTTTGATGACAAGGACACACGCACTCAGCGGTTAGCAACGGACAAGTTCGCAGCAGTTTCAAACGTTTGGCAGATGTTTGTTACTAACTGCATCAAGTCTTACAACCCGGGCCAGCACATCACTGTCGACGAGCAACTTTTTCCAACCAAGTCTCGCTGTCCTTTCCAGCAGTACATTGCCTCAAAACCTGACAAGTTTGGGATCAAGTTCTGGGTTGCATGTGACTTGAAATCAAATTACATGTGCAATGCTATCCCTTATCTTGGAAAGGACCACAGTCGTCCCTCTGGGGAGAGACTGTCCGAGAATGTGGTAATGAAGCTGATGGAGCCTTTCATGGACAAGGGAAGAACTGTTACCACTGACAATTACTTTACATCATTGTCACTCGCTGGACGACTGCTCAGCCGGAAAACTACTCTTGTTGGCACCATAAACAAGATTCGTTGCGAGCTTCCACAATCAGCAAAAGAATCTTCGGACCGCAACGAATTCACCACACAGGTATGTTGTCGTTATTTATCTATATTTTATCTATTTTGATTAATAATTACTATATTTATATAAAGTGCTGTGTTATTTTTCCTTTTCTTTTTTGCACCTAGAGCAAGAGCTCCAATTTCATTGTGTTATTATACTGTATATAAAAGTGCAATGACAATAACGTTTTATCTTTTCTTATCTTACTTATCAGGTGTTTTCAACCACTGGCACCACACTCACAGTTTATGCGCCCAAGAGGAAGAAGACCGTCTGTATCCTCAGCACCATGCACAACATAGTTGAGATTGGGGATAACCGAAAGAGGAAGCCAAACACAGTCACTGATTACAACATTTTAGAAAAAAACCATGTGAAAAAGCGCGCAAAAATATGGCGCACCCCACCTGAGAAACATTCCGGGGGGTTGGTTCTCAAGTGAGGCTGAAGAGTTTCTGGTTAACCCAAGTAACCCCTACTGAACTCTTGGCAATGTCCACAAAAAACTTCATGGGGCAGCCCAAATAAAGCCTGTGAATATTCATGGTCAGCCCAAGATGAACCACCCAATCATAACCATTGAATTTACCCATTTAGACCCCAGCAAGTTCAGATACTTCCCATTTCAGTACAATGTTAAGATGTTGGCTGGGCTGGTACCATCCAGCCCCCCTTGGATTTATTGATCGTTGGTAACAGTTAAAAGTACCTTGGTCTAAGTTGATGGTCCTATTAGAAATTCACTCTGTTAACCGATTTTCTTTTCGAACCCTCACACAGATATTATTCTTTAGCCAGGATTACTATATTGATCCCCTGTGAGCTGGTTTGATCACTATCTGTTGGTTTTTGATTTATTCCCTTAAAGCATTCCTTTCTCCTTTTGTCAAGTTATGCTTTGTCATTTTCTGCTTCCAACTCCTTTCCATTTCAGTATTCATTGGTCTCACTTTGATTTTCTTTGTTTAATGAGAGTCAATGTATTAAATTCCATAAAGGAACTTATCGAATGATGAGGAATTGGTTAAGTATTTCTAAGTATTATTTGGGCCTTCTCTCGTACCTTTCCTCCTAAAGTTGTTTTTCTTTTTTTTTTTAGACTGAACCACCAGAATGAGATTCTGACCTTCTCGCTATAGGTTTCCTGTATTCCACAATGCATTTCTTCCCAAACTCATATTTAGGGTTAAGATCTGTGAGGATTCTTTCAATTTAGGGTTGTTAGATATATTTTTAACATTGGAATCACATAATGGATTTTTAGGTTTAGAATTAGGTGTGCGATATCCGCTCAAGAGCTAAAGTATGGGACAAATTTCTCCATTAAAATCTTTTCCATTGATATCGACCCAATTTTCTTCCCACCCGAGTCCCAGATCATTTTGACTTTTGTCTTCTTTAGTTAAGTAAATAGCTATTTGTGATTAACCTTCTAATGAGGTTTCTTTTTGCAAGGACTTCTCCACTTATCTCATTAATTGGCAACTCCCATTTTACCTCCCTAGTCAAATTTTCATTCACTTTTCTAAAGTTATTCTTATAACAGCCCATCACCCTTATGAAGATTAACCCCGACTCTGCATCTCATTTTAATCCCAATTTAAATTTACCCTTATAAACTCTTGTAATTAGTTAATTGTTCTTGAAGGATTTGTAAAAAAGAGTTGCAGCCCACTTGCATTTCCTTCCTAAAGGAAGAGAACCTCCTCATCAGATGCTGAAGGTTTTACCAAGAAAGCCACTTTTATTATAAGTCTATAAAAGACCTTTGGTGGTTTATCCTTACAAAGTGCACCATTAATTCCCCAAATGGGTTTATACTGGATCTTAAGCCACTTCCAAGAGAAACAGATTCTTCTCAAAATATCTATTAAAAACAATACTTTTATTTTCAAAGAAATAAGGGAAGACCCCCATAAATCAAGTGTAAGTTTAACCATAAAATTTCTTCCTGGAAAACATTATAAAGAACCCCCTCCCCCTCCTCTTGTCTTCTGTTCCTTCTTTCTTTGTTGTATTACATTTCTTAGACACAATGATTCACTTTTTTTTCAGTTTCTTCAAGATTACCCCTTCATTTGGTTTCAAAGCACAGACTGGTTGGGTTTTAAGTAAAAAGATTACCCAGATAACAAGATTTGTCCCCCAACCTATAAATTGCCTTCCTTTCAGACCCACTACATTAAAAAAAATAAAGCAAAAAGTCTGTCAAGTCCAAGGCAAGTCTTACACAGAACATCATGTCTTGGAAGCTTTTTTTTTTTTCCTCTCTCTTACGAACCTATCACAAAAAAACTAAACCAAACCATAAAAATCAAGAAAAAAAACACCCATCTTCTATTCTCCAAACCCATTCCTTTGAAAATGGCTGCTTCTCTTTCCAAGAGCTTTATAAAGAGATCTTTCTCCCTTCAGGTGTGTCTGTGTAACGAGCTCCTTAAGTGCCAATTAAGTTCTTAAAGTGATCTCCACCACATGGGACCTTTTTCTTTATTCATAAAAGCACATGTTCCCCCTTTTTGTTTTTAATTGAGAGTAACAGGGAACCCGGTCAGTATAGGAAATAAGTGTTCTTGTCTAATATGTGTCAAACTAATACATTTCAAACCAAAACTACAAAATATATATTTCACGATAATGTCATAACAAAACGCAATCCAGTAAATACATATAAGTGGTTTGCTTTCTCAGATATTTTTTATAAGCAAGCTTTCTAAACGAATATTGCAACAAAAATCAGTCATATATTTCATTATTTTTCCATGCTTCATTATGTCCCCTATACCGTCACATCTATATTTTTTAATTCATAAATTAATAAATAATTAGGAGTAAAAATTCCTTTTACCCTACTTATGCCCAAGTGGTGGAAAAACACCATTCTGAACCTTTAAGCTGACATCTTCATTTCATCCCTCTGGAATTATCATCTCCAACATTTTCAATCAGTTTTATTCTCAATATATTTTTTTCCAACTCTGGATCATTAAGAGTCATGCTGTTCTTATCTTTGTGATAGAATTATATTTCTACTTTTTCTTGTTGTTTGTCTACTCTATCCCATTCTTACCTGTGTTGTTATTGGGAATTATTAGTTAAAATAAAATAATGAATGCTGCTGGATTTTTTTTTTTTTTTTGCAGTTTTGTGTAATCAATATTGTATCACTGATATTCAAATCTCTTTCATTTAACTTTGAGATGGATCCATAGTCATCCCTATAAATATAACTAATGTACTGTAACATCTCTCTCTGTTTGTCACATAAATCTTGACTGAAATTAAAATGATGTCTCTATCAGTAAGACCTATCGATAAAATCAAAGTATAGGGTGGTCCAGATCTAATTATGCAATTTTCATTACGCTATAACTTACTAAGTTTATTACATAGAAAATTAACAAAAAATTATTTTTGTTGCCGATAGACGGCAGCACCAGCACCAGCACCAGCACCTGCCCTGCATTCCAAAATGTCGGGGAGACGGTTGTCAGTCGAACAGCAGGTGCAATGTGTTCGCCTATTCATAATTGCATAATTAGATCTGGACCACCCTGTATGTAGTTCTTCATTTGGTTCTAGCTTATCAAAAATATTTTCTGGATGTTAAAATTTTGACCCTGGAAAACTATCAATTTGCAAATCAGGGAGGGTGTAAGATGTTATTTTACTCAAGTTAGAATCACCCACTATTATAATAATTTTTAAGGGTAAAGTTACGAAGTTCTATTGTTTTGATGATTTCTCTCATGCACAATTGGTTTATGTAACTTACCAGTTGTATTATTTCTTTCCTCCTCAATTATTATTTCAGACATCTATTATCTAGCTCCTTTCCATGATCTCCCAGTTACCCCTGTCTTTCTTCTCTTTCCTGTGTTTTTTAGGGGATCGATGTATTAAGTTCCATACAATCTTTGACAAATCCCTTATCATCTGAGGTAACACTAATTTTTTTCTTCTTTCTGGGCCTTCTCTTATATGTTTCTTCTCTGTTAATGAGCTGTTTTTCCATTTCAACCCTGAACCTTCAGGATCAGACTGCAAACTTATAGCCAAAGATTCTCTGTTCTCTGTATCACTTAATACCGTCCCTTCCAAGTTGTTAAACATTTTATTAAAATCTGGTCTCTCTATAGAAGGATTCATTACAAGTTTCCTCTCTTCTAAATTAATTTGCTTATCTCCATTCTGATCGGGTCACACCTTTGATTTTCATAACCTACTAAATCTCAAGCCACTTTCCAAATCTTTTAACTCCAGGTTAATTCTCACCCCATTAGATTCCAAAACTCCTTTAACTTTTATAAATTTCAAGTCACTTTCCAAGTTTTTATCCCTGTACTCCTCTTCCTTAGGGTCAAAATCTTGTAGTAGAGTTTTCCATTTGGGATTTTGAAAATAATCCCCACAATGAGGCTATTATACTAACTTCTTTTGTTTAGGGCTTTGAAGTAAGATTCGAATTAGGGTCTGTAATGAGTCTTTTAGATCAGGTTTATATGGTATACTTCTAAAATTGGGGCTTCATAGTGGGCTTATAAGTTTAGAATTAGGGTTTTGTGATGTCTCCCTGAGGGCCAAAATATAGGACAATTATTTAGCATTATGACTTGACTTGGGATATGACAACTGGGACCCTGGAGTAGACTTTCCAACTTCATAGTGGATGTACATTAACCCTTCTGTCCCCTGAATGTATTGTTAATTGTGATGCATTCCTTTCTTCAGGCTGCATTATAATTTGTACTCTCTCATTCTGTTTCATTGTTTACACTAATATCCATTCTGTCTAAAGTTCTGCATTAGAGTCCCATCTACCGAACTATCACCATTTCCATTCTGCAAGGCTCCCCTCTCCTTTACTAATCCCTTAACTCTTTTCCCTTTCATTATTTACCTATTGTTCATCCAAATAAAATATTTGTGTTAAAACTCTTAATGATATTTTTTGTAATTCCTTCTTATTAATCAACAGCTCTGTTGCTTTATATCCTTAATTAAATTTTCATCCAGCTTTCTTCTAAAATTATTCTTATACCATCCCACTGCCCTTAAGAAAGGTAACTCACTTGGCAATAATATGTAGTGAGATGTCAAGTAAAATGACACATTTTATTAGTTAACTAAAAAGCTTTCTAGGCAACTCAGGTCCCTTCTTCAGGCAAGATGTAAAGGGGCATGAGTTGCCTCAAAAGCTGGCATATTGTAATCTTTTTAGTTAGCCAATAAAAGGTGTCATTTTACTTGACTTCTCTCTACGTTCATAATGGCTAACATGGTACAACACCCTAATACTATTGGCGATAATATCAAATCTATGGCAAAGCTATTAAATATATAGGGTGGTCCAGATCTAATTATGCAATTTTTATTACGCTCTAACTTATTAAGTTCATTACATAGAAAATCACCCGAAAAATCCCCAACCATCGAGAAGTGTGCGAACTGATGACATGAAGAATCATCTTCACGCCGAACTGGAATCGTCCCCGCATAAATCAAAGTCATCCAGACGATCTGGCTCTGCATAATTAGATCTGGACGACCCTGTAGTAATGTACTACCTAAGACTACAAAATGTCAACAAAAGTCAGGAAGAAATAATTTCATGACCCAGGGCCTCAATTATGTATTAAAGAGAAAGAGAGTACTTTTACAGTGAAGTCTAAATGTCAAGATAGTATTTTTAGAGGTGACTCACTTATTAAGCAATGACCAGTTCTAATTGCAAAGAGAGTGCTCTAGCCAAATTTTTCACTCTAGCTATACAAAGAAAACCAGGGGTCTGGGAATCTTAATACACAGAACTATTCAATTTGTAGTGTTTGATCTAATATCTGATTTTGAAGGGCGATATATGATGGTGACAGGAAATTTAATACTAAAATGATTTTGATTAATATCTATGCAGCTAACATGGATGATAGAAATCTCTTCCAAAATGGATTTGCGTCTATCCCTAACACTCACTAAATTACTGCTTCTTCTCACCTGTACATCATTGTTATTCAAGAATTACAATCATTTCTTGCCCACTTTCAAATCTTGTAAGTATGACACTATTGCTATCTCTGACCATCACCTCTGATCATGGACCTTAAATTACTGCGTCCTACACACTCATCTCATAGCTGGAATCGTAAACCCCTGTCATTAGCTGATGAGAAATGTACAAAATTCATATCCAAAGCAAATTAATTATTTCTTTGATACAAATGCATCTCAGCAGTTATACTCTGGGAAACTCTGAAGATATTCTTAACAGGACAGATTATTTAATAGATTTCTCACAAAAATAAAATGGAAACCAAGAAGCCATCTGAGTTAATCCATGAAAATACCAGAATAGATCTATAATATGCCAGTTCTCCAAATGAGGCACTCTATGAGAAAAGACAGGCTTTGCAATCACAATTTAACCTCTTGATTTCTAAAGAAATGGAACAGCTTGTCTTTAAATCACAACATCATTGAAATAAACATGGAGAGAAAGCCAGTAAGATCTTAGCTCAACAAATCCACAAACAGGAAGCCTGTAATGCAAAAATAACAATTAGCAACACAGATAAAAATATTCACCATAAAAATATAACTTACATATTTAGAGAGAAGTATAAGTCCTTATATTCTAATCTGTTTAACACTAGAATTACCAAAGTCTATGAAAAAACTCGGAAATCCAGCCCACCTTAAATCCTTTCGCACCTCTCCGTCAGCATCTTTTGTCTTGTAAATGTGCCAATCAAGACAAGCAGCAAGCAGCCTACTATTCCATCCCTCAATGCGCAATAACAGGCACAAAGTTCTCCCAGCTCAAGCCTTGATTATCTGGGAGTCAGGTACCTAGAGTTGTTAGAGAAAAAATAGATTATTACTAGGAACACATGCATTTCATGTGTGTTCCATTTGTACAACAATCTATATAAACACATTGTTAAAATAGAAACGTTTTTCATATTTTAGTAGTAAATGATAAAATGTAGACATAAACTGTATAATATGTTAAGCCTGAAGTCCAAAGATCAAATAAATACTTTCACTAAAGGTACATGGATGATATAACAGCTTCTGTGCCACAGCGGTAAGAACTGATGACTTTGCTGTAATAAAAAGGCCACGGGTTCGATCCTGACTGCCTCGTAAATTTACCGTTTTGAGTAATGACCTGGGGCCTCATGTATAAACGGTGCGTACCCATAAAAATGTTGCGTACAAACGTTTCCATATTCAAATCACAATGTATAAAACCTAAGCTTGGCATAAAGCCACGCACATTTTCACGGTACCTCCAACCCTAGTGTACGCAAGTTCTCCACTCAGTTTTGCAAACTGGCGACACCCAGCATCAAAGCAGTGCTACTGTTCCATTGTGGATTCCCTTTCTTTATTAGATCCACATCCCTGACGCGGCTTTATAAATACACTGAAATTAACTGCATATTGTTTATTAGTTTAATGCATCTGATTGTAATTAACGTGTAACAATATAATGGTCCACAGAATTATCAAACTATTCTAAATACCATAGCTGCTTTAGCGTTGTTACTCTCACTGCACCTTTTTCTTCTTCTTTCAGCTGCTCCCATTACGGGTTCCCACAGTGGATCATCTTTTTTCATATTACTTTCACTGCACCACTCAGAGTATTTATATCACTGTATCTGAGTGGGGAATCACAGCTCTACAGCAGCTGACTGGAAAGAGAATTATCGGTACACAGCATCAAGCACACGCTGCCTCAGCCATGCTGTCTATTGAACTGCTCTCATCCGACAAACACTTCAGAGCCTTTCCTCGCGGTTCAGAAACAGTTTCATCCCAAGAACTATAAACGCACTCAATCAGTCCATCAACAACAAAAACATTTAGTTATACAGTACATTTTCATACAAATAATGCATCTCAAAGTGCTTTACAGGATGAAGGCATTCTACCTAACATAAATGACCTCAAACAATCCTCATGGTATTCAGGGTTCTTGTGGAAGAACTTGATGATGATGGTCATGTGGACTTCTGGCCTCTAATCCATCAATGTAGGGACATCACAGTGCTTTGATCAGGTGGTGGTGGCGCAGGTCACCACCATAGAAAAACGGAAAAAGAACAGAAGAGAAAATAGGGGTCAGTATGGATTTTGAATATGAATACCATGAATAATAATGATAATTAATTGAATATACAGAGCATCAGGATTAAACTAAGATGAAGCTATGAGAAAGCCATGTTAAAGTAATGTGTTTTCAGCAGTTTGTTAAAGTGTTCCACTGTATTAGCCTGGTGAATTCCTATTGGCAAGCTATTCCACATTTTAGGTGCATAACAGCAGAAAGCCGCCTCACCACTTCTTTTAAGTTTAGCTCTTGGAATTCTAAGCAGACACTCATTTGAAGGTCTAAGGTTACGATTTAGAGTGTAAGGTGTAAGACATTCCGAAATATAAGATGGATTGAGATTATTTAAGGCTTTGTAAACCATAAGCAGGATTTTAAAGTCAATTCTAAATGACACAGGTAACCAATGTTGTGACATCAAAACTGGAGAGATGTGTTTGGATTTTCTTTTCCTAGTTAAGATTCTAGCAGCTGCATTCTGCACTAGTTGCAATCGATTGATGTCTTTTTCGGGTAGTCCTGAGAGGAGTG
Source organism: Polypterus bichir lapradei (assembly GCA_026402145.1). Taxonomy (NCBI): domain Eukaryota; kingdom Metazoa; phylum Chordata; class Cladistia; order Polypteriformes; family Polypteridae; genus Polypterus; species Polypterus bichir. The sequence goes on from JANRMT010062810.1 coordinate 10,122,332, forward strand.
CGTTACAGTAATCTAGTCAACTGAAAACAAAAGCGTGAATTAATTTTTCAACATCTTGCAAAGTTATAAAACGTCTAACTTTTGGTATATATATATATATATATATATATATATATATATATATATATATCAATTGCTCCTTGTAGAACACTTTGTACTTATAAGTACAATTACCTCACTGTAAACTTGCGATACAGTTATAATATTGCACAACCTGAGCCACTTTATAAAGCACGTATTTACATGTGATGATGATATCATTTTTAAGACAAAATGCAGCAAAATATGTTTATTATATTATACAGATAAAACTTTAACTTAATTTCAATAATCTATATTGTTAATAATCAAACATGTGAGAACATGGTGTCACAGTGCTAGCGATAAGCTGGCACTCCGTTCATGAATTGTTCCTGCCTCACGCTATATTCGGTTGCTGGGGCTGGCACGGCAAGGGAAGGATAGACGGACAGAATAATTAAACACGTACTATAATGATATTTTAATGTTCCTTAAAAGTTTTGAACAATCGGCGTTCTAAGCTTACAGATGGCTTAATGTCTATTACAGAGCTGATTGTGTGGCGATTTGTTACTTCGAGAAAGAAAAGGAAGGAGAGGAATTGGAGGTTAGTACGTTTGAAAGAGACAGTACTGCTGCAATAAATTATTTCATTGAAGGTTGCGCACGGCGGAGCAAGCATCTTGCGTGAGACATGAACAATCACTGCGCCACCATGTTCCCATGTTTAATAACATGCTTTAACTCCTATCATCATGAAAATATCAAGTATACATTTCAGTATTTTAATTATTCAGAGAGCTGTAATATCACGAATGTAATAGATTCTGTGTCTTGTCGGAGGAAGAGAAAGTCCGTTTAAGAAGCACGTAGTGATTCACACACATAGAGCACATAGAAGATCAAATACAAAGCAAAGCATTTAACGTGCTACTTTAGTTACAATGGGATTTGAGAAACTAGTAAATTAAACGATTTTAAGATGAAGTTTATGATGTTCTACTTTAATGGCAAAATAAACTACGTGATTAAAGTGGAAATTTTGAGATTAAAGTTGACATTTCTTGCTTTTTCCCCACTGTGTGCCTTTTTTTTTCTCTGTACCCTAATAAGCTTTCATATGACACTCAGACAGTGGGCTACAACTCACCTTTTCACGGCGACTTTGATATCTGACAACTTCTTTTTTTATTTCGGGCACTGTGCAACTTTGTGAACTTGAGCTTTTGAGTTTTTCCGACACTCTATGTCACTCGATCAACTTCCTTTTGTTGTTTATACCACTGTTTAAACCTACAAATTGTACGTTTTTCCTTGCCTCCACTTGGTATTCACTGAAATTCTTCTATTTCTCCCAGTGCTTTTGCTATTGCCTTTTCTCAGAACGCTGAGCTTAAGGGCTATTTATATTGGTTTGCTTATTCAAAGAGGTGTAATTCTGGAAGGAGACGGGGTGGGACAGCAGGCACGTGCATCTGCATTACGTTTCATGCCAACCAGGGTTTATTTAGTGGAAGAACGTGGAAGTTAGCATTTGCACAGATTTATGCATCTTAATTTTTTTGTACCTACACACATTTCCGCTTTTGTCCGTACGCCATATTATAGTGTGATTTCTATGCACGGCGTTATGCATGCATAGAATTCACACTAAAACATGGTGTACAGACAAAAGCGGAAATGTGTGTACCCACAAAAAAATCTATTTTTTCCCTATATAACTCAAAGTTCCTGACTCCCAGATTAATCAAGGCTTGAGCTGGGAGAACTTTGTGCCCATTCTGTGGTGGTGGGGAAATGGAATAGTAGGCTGCTTGCTGCTGGTCTTGATCGGCACATTTACAAAACAAAAGACGCTGGCGAAGAGGTGCGAAGGGATTTAAGATGGGTCGGGTTTACAAGTTTTTTCGTAGGTGTTGGTAATTCTAGTGTTAAAGAAGATAAGATACAATCTAATGTGTTTCTTGATTCATTACAGATACCTCATCTAGATACTCTTAGTGCTGGATAAATCTCTGGCAATTTCAGAAAAACTAGATGTTATAAACTCACTTCAAATTGGGAAAACAGTTGGCCCAGATGGCTACCCAGTTGAATTTTATTTTAAAAATTCAAATAAGTTAGCTTCACTATTATTAGCAGGGTTTATAGAAGCTAACAACTAAAGTAATTCTACATCAGACTTTTCACAAAGTATTAATTACCATCTTTCCTAAGAAAAACAAGGACCTGCTACAATGTGCATCATACAGACCAATTTTTCTTCTGAATAACAATGTTAAGATATTCTCCATAGTTCCATCCAGAAGGACTGAGAAAGTGCTTCTTCCTGTAATATCACAAGACCAAACAGTTTTCATTAAAGACAGACACTTAACTTCCAAACGTCAATGTTTGTTTAATATATCTAACATCCCAGAGATCTTATTATCTTTAAAAGATATCTGAACTCAAAATCAATTGGAATAAAAGTGTGCTTTTCTGGTGAATTCTCTAGAACATAATATCAGACTGGATACCTTCCCATTTATCTTAGTAGATCAGTTTAAATATCTAGGAGTAAATGTTACAAGTAAATATAAAGCTATTCTTAAACAGTTTTGCTGTCTGCATGAAAAAATTGAAGTAAGATGTGGCTAGATGGCCTACCCTCCACCTTACGTTAGCATAAAGAATCAACAACAACACTTATTTATATAGCACATTTTCATACAAAAAATGCAGCTCAAAGTGCTTTACATGACGAAGGAAGAGAAAAAAAACAAAATAAATAAGAATTAAAATAAGGGAACACTAATTAACAGAATAAAAGTAAGGTCCGATGGCCAGGGAAGACAAAAAAAATTGCTGGAGAAAAAAGTAAAATCTGCAGGGGTTCCAGGCCACGAGACCTCCCAGTCCCCTCTGAGCAATCTACCTAACATAAATGAAACAGTCCTCTTTGTATTTAGAGTTCTCATGGAAGGACTTAATGATGATGGTCATGTAGACTTCTGGCTTTCAGTCCATCAATGTTGGAACATCATGATGCTTTGAGTAGGTGGTGGTGGCGCAGGCCGCCACCACAAAGAAACCGGAAAAAGAAACAGAAGAGAGAGAATTGGTCAGTACGGATTTTTAGAGCCACTATGAATAGTTATTATGATGAATTGAACATACAGAGTATCAGTATTAAGTTAAAGTGAACTTAGGAGAAAGCCATGTTAAAGTAATATGTTTTCAGCAGTGTTTTAAAGTGCTCCACTGTATTAGCCTGGCGAATTTCTATTGGCAGGCTATTCCAGATTTTAGGTGCATAACAGCAGAAGGCCGCTGTAGCCGCCGTTGCATAAGGCGAAGTCAGGCATGGGTAAGATGCGTGTCAAAGAAATCTCTCAGTCCAAAAGTTCGTTTTAAAAATATTTAGTGAAAGTTAAGGGCAAATAATCCATACAAGAATAAAAAGAAAAATAGTTACATACATAGAATAAAGGCAAAAAAATGTAAAAAATGTATCTTCTATAGACTTAGTTTTTCTTAAGAAGCTTTGGTTATTTCTGTACTTAAAAGTTCTTAATTTCTTCTTCTGTATGCCTTAAACATATGGTTCAACACTTAAATCTTTTATTTACTTCACACTCAAAAGGCCCGTAGGCCCGTTGGCACATAGACATGCACCGAGGCACGTTCACGTGCGCAAGCATGAAAGTGAGCACAAGCAAGGACACGGTTAAAAAACCGTATGCCTCTGTACCTTACACAAGGCAAGGCTAAACACTTACTAAAGAACATTGTTTACTCCAAAACTGTTAAGAAATGACAGGAAAATACCAACTCAATTCTATTCACGGGGTTATAGGAACCTCCCATATTTTATGCATTATCATTTAATAAATATTCATATATTTTATAGAACTAGGAAAATGGCTCTTACAGCCGCCTCACCACTTCTTTTAAGTTTGGCTTTTGGAATTCTAAGGAGACACTCATTTGAGGATCTAAGGTTACGATTTGGAATATAAGGTGTCAGACGTTCCGATATATAAGATGGAGCGAGATTATTTAAGGCTTTATAAACCATAAGCAGAATTTTAAAGTCAATCCTGAATGACACAGGTAACCAGTGTAGTGACATCAAAACTGGAGAAATGTGTTCAGATTTTCTTTTCCTAGTTAGGATTCTAGCAGCTGCATTCTGCACTCGGTGCAAGTGATTTATGTCTTTTTTGGGTAGTCCTGAGAGGAGTGCGTTACAGTAATCTAGTCTACTGAAAACAAAAGCGTGAATTAATTTCTCAGCACCTTTCAATGATATAAGAGGTCTAACTTTTGTTTTTTAAGTGAAAAAATGCTGTCCTAGTGGTCTGACGAATATGTGATTTAAAATTAAGATTACAGTCAACAGTTACCCCTAAGTTTTTTACTTCCGTCTTAACTTTTAATCCTAATGCATCAAGTTTATTTCTGATAACCTCATTGTATCCATTATTGCCAATTACTAAAATTTCAGTTTTCTCTTTATTTAGTTTGAGAAAATTACTATTCATCCATTCAGAAATACCAGTAAGACATTGTGTTAGTGAATCGAGAGAGTCAGAGTCATCAGGTGCTATTGATAAGTACAGCTGTGTGTCATCAGCATAGCTGTGGTAGCTCACGTTGTAACCTGAGATAATCTGACCTAACGGAAGCATATAGATTGAGAAGAGCAGCGGACCCAGGATAGAGCCTTGTGGAACACCATATAGAATATCATGTGTCTTTGAGATGTGATTACCACAACTCACAAAAAATTTTCTCCCTGTCAGGTAGGATTCAAACCAATTTAAGACACTGCCAGAGAGGCCCACCCATTGACTAAGGCAATTTCTAAGAATATTGTGATCAATGGTGTCAAATGCGGCACTCAGATCAAAGAGGATGAGAACAGATAAATGGCCTCTGTCTGCATTTACCCGCAAGTCATTTACTACTTTAACGAGTGCAGTTTCTGTGCTGTGATTTGTTCTGAAATCTGACTGAAATTTATCAAGAATAGCATGTTTATTGAGGGGGTCATTTAACTGCATAATGACTGCCTTCTCTAGAATTTTACCTAAGAAAGGCAGGTTAGAGATGGGTCTAAAATTTTCAAAAGCAGAGGGGTCAAGATTATTTTTCTTCAGCAGGGGTTTAACTACAGCAGTCTTAAGACTGTCTGGGAAGATCCCCGTATCTAATGTCAAGAATATTGTCAATTAGCACGCCTGATACTTCTTTGAAAAACCTTGTTGGTATTGGGTCAAGGACGCAGGTGGAGGGTTTCAGT
>JANRMT010062810.1:10134637-10149635 GCA_026402145.1 Polypterus bichir lapradei
TATCTATCTATCTATCTATCTATCTATCTATCTATCTATCTATCTATCTATCTATCTATCTATCTTCAGAGTGATGCCATTGGGGAATCATTTTTGGTTCACCAAAAGAAACATCCACATAATACTTCGAGAAGGAAACTTAGTTTATTTAGAGCCATAATATTTTTATAAATAATCAGGAGAACATAATAAAAATAGATTTGTGAAATATCAACGGGTTCCAGAGTTTATAAGGTCTCTTGCTGCATACAATAACACTAGTTAAGTTCAAGGTTTCTTGATCTGTTAGAATCCTGTTAAGTATTCAGGAAATATATACATTGAATATTTACATTAAATATTTCTTGTTCTGTCCACAAATTAGGAACCCTTCTTAAGCCCAAAAAACAATTTTATATTCAAAGAACCCTTCTCAGACTAATATGTTTCTTTATCAAGTAATGTTTTTATGAGAAACTTCACAATCTACAAAAGTGCCATGACAGAACCATTATTTTTAAAAGTGTAAACCAACAAGTAAGTCAAGCGCTTCGACTTTTAGCTCAAACCTCTCTTCACCACAACTGACCCATACATCATCACTGCTCCAATCGGCCTGTTAAGGTAGCCGAGAAGTGCGAAGAGTGTGCGGGCTTATAACAGAACATCCACGCCATCTATGGGTTGTGGTAGTGGGCGGCAACAATTCAAAAACAGGGGTGTGGCAAGCCTAAGAGAAGAGAAGGGGTGTGTTTAAAATTCAATTAAGGGGTGTGAACTTTAAAAAAAAAATGGGGTTGGGGTGGGGCTCAGTTAAGTTAAAAGGGCTGAGCAGCATTTAGAAGAGAGGGTGGCATTTTTGAGAGAACATCTGCTGGAAATAAAAATGAATGGCAGAAATGATGCTACACATACATTAACCAGTGAGCGGAGCAATGGCACAATTATGAGTGGCTTCTTGTGATATTTGCGAATGTTAATCGAATTTATAGGACTAATATTTTAATTGTATTACATAAAACACAATATATACTGTTTGTTTTTTTCTGGTGGAATGAAACCTGTAAGACAAAAAGATGGTAAGAAGACACTCCATTACACAAATGTTATTAATAAACATGAGATGTTTTACAGAGCCTGTTGATTCTGCACTTTAAGCAAGATAACACTTTTTCTAACAAGTAGGATTGCATCTGCCATACGTGTCAATGCTGCATCGTCTAGTTTCATTGCAAAGAAGAGAAGATGTGTGTTTACCATTCAAAAGTGATGCAAACGTAAGAAAAATTATAAAAATAAACATGGTTGAGGAGCATTCAGAAATTAGAGCGCAGCATTTTTCAGGAAACATCTGTCAGAAATAATTCTTGCCAGTAATGACGTCGCACATATAATACTAAACAGCGAATGCTTTTACACTAGTGTTTTTAAGAAACAAAGGCACATGTTTGTTATGTTTTCATGTAAGATGTTTTTCAGACCCTGTTGATTCTGTACTTCTGTTCTGTTTATTCATATTTGCAAGATGATTTACAGGAATGTCTTAACCTGATCGTCAGCATGTTCAACACATGTACCATATGTGGCACATAAATTGTCCACAAAAATTGTATATAAGTATATACAAAGCAGTACTATTAGTATTGAGACTTTGGTCACTGCACATGATGCCAGTATACTACTGACATGAAGATGGCTAATAACTAGCTAGTAACACCGGACTTCTGGCCACGCAGAACGTAATTCCTGTAATATTTTAGTTTTCTCCAAACTGTGCAACTTACTGGGGCTTTATTCACAGTAGTTGTAGGCCTTTGATAAAACTATGAGTGCTGCGATTATTAAACTCTCTGTACTGCAAATTAATATGTCATATTTTGAAAATTGTTTTTAAGGTAGCCCATTTAATAGTAGAAAGTTAAAAGTGTTCAAGTTTTTTAAACAAAACTCATAGTACATTGTGCACTTTTCATCAACTTAATATAAACATGCACACTATTTTAGAAACAAACAACGTCACATATCTGACTCAAATGACCAGGCAGTTGCAATAAAAGTAGACAATGTGACATTGGCACTTGTTTCAGTTGCCATCCTACTTGGTAGAAAAAAAATGTGATCTTCCACCGTGCTATCTTGTTAAAAGTGCTGAATTGACAGGCTCCATAAAACAATTTGTAGGAGAACGTAACCAATAAGATGGCATGGTAGCGCAGTGGTAGTGCTGCTGCCTCGCGTGGAGTTTGTACGTTCTCCCCGTGTCTGCATGGGGTTCCTCCGGGTGCTCCGGTTTCCTCTCACAGTCCAAAGACTTGCAGGTTAGATGCATTGGCGATCCTAAATTGTCCCTAGTGTGTGCTTGGTGTGAGGGTGTGTGTGTGCTCCCTACCTGGGGATTTGTTCCTGCCTTGCACTCTGTGCTGGCTGGGATTGGCTCCAGCAGAACCCTGTGACCCTGTGTTTGGATATAGTGAGTTGGACAATGACTGACTGACTGATGATGTAACCGATATGTCCTTGTTTTTTTAGATCACTATAATAACAGCATGTCTTCTTGCCTTCTTTTTCTCTGGCAGGTGTCATTTCACTAGAAAAGAAAAATAAAATGCTCTATATGTTGTGTGAGAGAAAGTTGTACGTTACTGTGCTAATTGTACACCTGCTGGCCTAATTCTTTGACTACAAAGAACAGCAGCTACACCAGAGAGTAGTTTGCACCCTTTTTCAAGCTTCCTTCAAGTACATTAACACTAGAATTACCAAAGCCTACTAAAAAACTTGTAAACCCGTCCCACCTTAAATCCGTTTGCACCTCTCCGTCCGCGTCTTTTGTGTTGTAAACGTGTCGATCAGCACAAGCAGCCTACTATCCCATCCCCCTCCACTGCCGCAGGAAGAGGAAAAAACTCTCCCAGCTCAAGCTTTGTTTATCTGGGAGTGATGAACCTGGAGCTGTATAGGGTAAATAATATTTTGTTATTTGGATCACATGCGTTTCTTTGGTGTTCTGGGTCTTCAAAGATCTATGTAAGTGCAGCATGAGAGAAATGTTGAACACATACCTAAAAGACAAGCTTTTTTTGTTGTTTTTATTACTAACGACAACATTTTGACATGAAGTGTATAATGTGTGAAGACTGAAGTCCAAATATCAAATAAACACTTTCACAACAGGTACAAATACAACAGAACAAATGCGGTTTCATTCAAGACTATATCTGAGGAAAAGTTGGAGGTGGAAGCTCTTGTCACACCCTTCGCAACTGTGTTTGATCTAATTCAGGAAAAGATCCCAGTTCCTCCATGGGAGAAAGACTTTCCATAACTAAGGTCATAAGGCTTATGAAACTGCTTCTGGACAAAGTCAGAACCGTAACAACAGTTGTGTGGAGCTTCCACCTGCAGCTGAAGTCACATCAGTACACATGTACTGTGTCAGCGTGCCCATGCCAATCAAACACAGGAAGCTCTGCAGTCTACTTGTGACTTTACGCTGTAGGATAAGTAAATAAATCAAGGTAAATAACATTCGATCTGGCTTTTATATAAATGTTTTTATATAAAGACCATCACAAAACTGGGCTTTGCACGATACCTTGGAGAGCTCTGTAAGCCCTGCTGTTTCATTGAAGGACAGGTGTAGGGCAGACTGACTGGCAGGATGACAATGGACCTCTAAGCTGCATCCAAACGGTTCCATCTTTCACCTTTACAACCTGGTGCAGCTGAGTTGTTCTTACGTGTGAGTGGATGTTTCTTGCGTGGAGGGCTTCTGTTCTCTTTCTCTGATGTAGAATCCTTATCCTCATCTGAGCTCACCTCTGTTATAGCACGTCTTTATTTGAAAACTAACAGTGTTAGATCGGGGTGAGTGTGAATGGGACTGAGAGAACAAAACTGAATAAAAAAAATGCTAACCTTTACAAGCACCATACATTTACACCGGCTGTTACAGACTCAAATCAAATGTTTTAATTGTATAATAGTAACAATAAGAGCAGCTCACTACTCAAAACGTTTATCTTGTGACACGGCAAGGCTTGAACCCACAACCTGTTGATTATGAGTCAGCAGTTCTTACTGCTACACTACCAAAGCAGTCATGACACCAAAGTACACTGACCCGATTTCTTTTTCTTTGGTTATATTCTTGAATAAAAGCGCACTTGTTTTGTTATATTTGGACCTTTGTGAAAGTGCTTATTCACACATTATACACTTCATGTCAACATTTTGTCCTTACCCCGACTCCACTTCTCACTTCCGGGCTGGACAGACTTCCATGCATAGACATTCATATATAAGTTCAGGAAGAGCTATTTTAAACATCAGTTCCTCAAAACTTAAACATTAAGCAAACTAGTAGATGGCACTATTACCCAGAATAAAGGCACAGTGTAATGCCTAAGATGGTGTTTGTTTACAAAAGAAAGGCTTTTATGTTTAACACTTTTTATATGCTCAAAATATGTTGATATTAACATCTTGGAGCAAAGTAAAATACCGTGCATCTCTCCTTAAAGGTCAACAGTGCACAAATTTAACATGTTCATTTGTGAACAGCAAACATGACCATAATAGCACATTTATATATTGAAAACTAAACTTTAATACAAGTTGGAAGTATTTGCTATGATATTAAACTTTGTTGAACACTGCAAAAATGGCTTTGTCAGTAACACACAACACACAGTTACGAAAGTTAGCAGCAAACTTTAACTTGAAAACAGAAACAAGCAGGAAGAGTCTGTGACCACCAGAGGTGCGTAGAGTAGCCAAAAATTGTACTCAAGTAAGAGTAGCGTTACTTCAATATAATATTACTCAAGTAAAAGTAAAAAGCAGTCATCCAAAAAATGACTCAAGTAAGAGTAAAAAAGTATTTGGTGAAAAGACTACTCAAGTACTGAGTAACTGTTTGATCATAATAAATGATTTATCTTTTAGAAATGTTGTAATAAGACAGACAAAAATATAAAATAATGTGAAAATTCTGCTAGTTCCAAATAATAAAATAAAAAATGAGTAAAAATAAATAACATCTTTGCAAAATAAAGATGCACAAATAACACAAAGTTCCAAATCTCAGTTTTTCACAACAAAGCTTTTGAAGCCGATACCTCCAGTAGGTAACATGTATGTTTGAACAGTGCAAACTACTTACAGTGACGAGATATCCTGTACACTGACAGTATAATACTGCATATTCACTCGCCCTCCAAATAGCGCAGCTGATAGAAAATAACATTAGAACAAGGCAGCTTGTGCACATACAAGAAGTCTCACTTTACCTTGACTGTCTGTCTGTTTCTGTGCATGTTTGGTTAAAACGTGCTTGTTCTTCACTCAGTGAAGTGATGGTTATGTTTCAGCAGGAGTTGGCGCTCATTTTTCATGTACAAGTGGAACCTTGGATTGCGAGTAACTTGGTTTGCGAGTATTTTGCAAGACGAGCTAAAATATAATTTAATAAATTTTGACTTGATAAACAAGCAAGGTCTTGCAATACAAGTAGTCTGTATACGCTTTGTCTGCCGAGCGTCACGTGATCACAACTGAGCTGATGGTTCTTCTCTCTCTCGCTGCGGGATTGTGGGTAATCGTCAGTCGGCGTGCCTCACTCATATAGTGAACATCCGTAAAGAGCGTATACTGTTTACTACAGCATTGTTGTGTGCTGTGATGTGTGAGTCCCTATCTTGCACCGCAAAACATGAAGCGGAGTCTCAATACTTTAGCGACACCATCTTTATTAAGCTTGAAACAGGAACAGCGTGGTTATTTATTGTAGCGGGATCTGCCACTCTCCTATACACAGACACAGCAGTCAGGCAGAATCGTGCCCAGGTTAGTGGCCAAGTAATACTGTGCCCTGTGAATTTATAATGCTCCTTGCTCCTTGTATCACCCATCAACGGCAGGTGCTTATAGCATGACTGCGATCTTTTCGGATTCTCTTTTACGGGGAACTGCTACAGCGCTGCGTGCCTGCGGTCGCTTCGGGATGCTCTTCCACATGTCGTCCCATTGGGTGAAATCCCACAAGATTTTAGAAACTCACTCACACCAGCCATGATTGTTTTCAAAGGTAAAGTGCAGGTTAATTTGCTTTATGTATTTTTACTTTATATTTTATATTAATCATTTTTATATGAATAGTTTTGAGTTGTGGAACGAATCATCTGAGTTTCCAATATTTCTTATGGGGAAATTTGCTTTGATATACGAGTGCTTTGGATTGTAAGCACGTTTACGGAACGAATTATGCTCACAAACTGAGGTTCCACTTGTATTCTTTCTTTCCCTGTCTCTGTGAGGCGTTTGTACCGCTATGCCACCACAGTTTGTGTGGTCATGTGACTGCATGGCTACGTCTGATTTGTGAAACAGAGTCTTGTGATTATTGTTGCTACGTATGATTGGTGAAACAGTCATGCAGTAGATCAACTGGTGGCTTCTCTCTGGCAAAAATACTGTATAGCGTATCTAATGGACAAAAAAGTAACGATTCAGGTGTTGCCCAATGTAGTGGAGTAAGAGTAGCATTTCTTCTTCACAAATGTACTCAAGTAAAAGTAAAAAGTATGGTGCAGTAAAACTACTCTTAGAAGTACAATTTTTTTAAAAAAGATACTCAAGTAAATGTAACAGAGTAAATGTAACTCGTTACTACCCGCCTCTGGTGACCACGTTTGAATGGGAAGAACAAAACGCCACACATGCACAATAGTCCTGTGGGGCATGTTTTGCCCAGCTTGAGCATGAAGAAGGGAATTTTGCACATGATGTGTTCCACCTATTGCAATTAAAATATTAGTTCTATGGCTCTGGTTAAAATTCTCTAATATCACAAGAAGCCATCCATAAGTACGCCAAGACTCCGTTTGCCATTTAATATTGTATGCCTGGCATAAAGTTCACACCCCTTTTGAATTTTAAACACAACCCTTCTCTTCTTATAGGTTTGCTACCCCTCTCTTTAATTTGTTGATGCTCAATTCCACACCCCGGACACAACATGTCTGTTCTGTTATAAGAGTGCAGCCACTTCACACTTCTCGGCTGCCATAGGCTTTCGATCTTCCACTGTTTCTTTCCTCACTCGTGAAAAAGACTAAGAGACCCTTTAGCTGTCATAAACTATGCAGCACTTACTGATATCTCAATGGGAAATTCCATGGCTGATTTCTAACTAACCCTGTTTGTTTTTTCTCCCCACTGTGCAAAGGTATGCAGTTCACCTGGAACAATATGGTAAAAGGGGCTGTTTCTTTATACAAATATAATAATTTTATGCAAATTTAGAAATTGGTGGCAAGAAAAAAACCCAGAAAATGTTTTAAGTTCTGAAACATTTCATCATACTCTATATGACAATCACACAAATGTATTTTACCTCGAGTGCACATTAGTTCTCACGGAGCTCAAATGCGAATATCAGCAGAGTTTCTTTGCAGCCTTTGTCATTTTTCGTAAAAGCGTTCGACTCAGTTGATTGAACTGCCCTGTGGGACATCCTAAGGGTTCGTGGGATCCCCTCGAGGTTGCTGGATATCATGGCCAGCCTATACACTGGTACTGTGAGTGCTGTGCAGAGTGGAGACAGGACCTCTGCGTTTTTTCCAGTTGATTCTGGGGTTCGTCAGTGGTCTGCTCTGCTCCTACTCTGTTCAATGCTTGTATGGACTGGGTGTTGGGCAAGGTCGTGGGGTCCAGCGGCTGGGGGGCATCTGTTGGTGAAGAAAGATTCACGTATCTTGACTTTGTTGATGATGCTGTGATCTTCGCGGAGTCAATGGATTCTCTGATCGGGCGCTCGAGAGACTGAACGAGGAGTCTGAGTGTCTGGGTTTGCGAGTGTCCTGATAAAAACCAAAGAGCCAGGCCTGGGCACGGCCATCAGCAGTGTGTCTGATTGCAGAGAGAGTGTCAACCTTGTCAAGAGGTTTACTTACCTCGGTAGTGACCTTCATGTCTCCAGTAACTCTTCCTAAGAAGTCAGTAGACGGATTGGGAGAGCATGGGAGGTCATGAGGTCGCTGGAAAGGGGTGTGTGGTGCTCCCAATATCTATGCAAAAGGACGAGGGTCCAAGTCTTTAGTGTCCTGGTGCTTCCTGTATTGCTACAGTATATGGTTGCGAGACATGGACGCTATCCAGTGACCTAAGATGAAGACTAGACTCCTTTGGTTTTGTGTCTCTCTGGAGAATCCTAGGGTACCACTGGTTTAACTTTGTGTTGCTCATGGAGTCCCAAATGAGGCATATGACCTGCATTGTGAGGGAGCGTCCGTTACGGCACTACGGCCATATCCTCATTGTTTGGGACCAGAGTGGCTGGACTAGGCCAAGATGTCACCCACATAACACCTGGCTGCGGCACACAGAAGGTCATTTCCGGAGGGTGAGACTGGACTGGGTGTCTGCCTGGAGGGTTGACAACTGGGAACCCCGATTTCTGTTGTCATGTAGTGGGTACGGCAACACACTGTACCAGTGCATGCTCACCAACTTGACTTAACTTGCACTTTAATTTAAAGTTATATTGGAGAAACAGTTACATAAAGCAAAGACATCTGATCATTTTGAGTTCAATTAATGTAAGGTAGCTGTTTAAAGTTAAAGAAAATATATTATTGGTATCCATGTGACCGTGTATTAGAGCAAACTACACACAATCAACAAACAGCAACTTTTCTTTATACACTTTGGAGCAGTAAAATGGAAGGCAAAACACGATTTCCTTTCTGAAGGCATTATCTCATTTTCTGGTGCAGTGCTTATCATTTTTTCACAGAAAAATACATATTTTACAGGTCAATAATGTAAACACATACTTGTATTTGTCTGTACATTTCATTTCAGCTCTTTGGTTTTACTGAGACGTGCTATCCTGTCTTGCATTTTACAGTTGTTTAGCTTCACTATTTTAACACTTTTACACTGTAAAAGTATCAGTAAACGGTATGTAGCATATTTTGAAGGTAGAAAAATATTAATTTTATAGAACTTGGAAGTTAAAAAAAATAATGAAATGTATTGTTTAAGATATACAGGTAATTTTCAGTAGAACATAAGGTGACTTTCCTTTTTTTCAGATGTGAATGGTTTACTTTCACCATTCACAGTATTTTTACTGTTAAATTTATGGACATTTTTTAAAGTGTACTGTAAGAACAATCACAACAAAAATACCCCCAGGGCCCACCTATTTAAACTATTTAAACTAAGCTATTTAAACAAAAAACAAACACAAAAACAGTTCTGGCTCTGCTATCCGCACCTGACTTCACGCTGTCCTATTAATAAAGTGCTGGATGGGGGCTGCACCGTGATGCCGTTTCTTTTCCCCTTTACTCCTTTCCCCATTACTTCTTATTTATTGTCTTTGATTGTACATCAGGTATAAATAACTGCATGTTTCCTTTGAATATATTTCAGTTTACGAGGTACGTCCAGTAAATTCCTTTAAGAAAGCTCACCCTTCTTATTTTATGTGGATGTGACGAGTTGTTTAAGCTGGGCTGACCCCTCCACCCCACCCCCTTCTTTTGTACATTGTGCATATTTAAAACTATAGATAAAACACAAAATTCAAGTACCAACAATAGAGGGAGCTCTTGTTGCATTTACAAACTCAACACTGATACAAAAGTAAAAAAAAAACTTAAAACTTCTAAAAAAAAAAAAAGGTTAAGTAAGGAGTATTTAAAAGAAAGGTGTAAACAAAAACAGCAAACGTAGAATATAAAATTAATAAATGAAATACAAAGTGTGTTGCCTCTCTGGGCCTTACTAAAAAGGGTATTCTCCTGTCTACTGTGGAAGGAAAGAAGTGACAATATTTTAATTTAACAAAAGGAAGTCTTTGATAGCATTAATGCTGATCCAGAACGTCAAGTTCTGAATGTCCAGTTCAGACAGTGAACACCCTTTATAGCTTAAACTCCATCACCTCCATACCCTTACCGTTCCATAAATGAATGTCAAACTGCTTAGTTCATACCGACAAGAGTTAGGTTATGCTTAGTGAGAAAACATTTAACAGCTGTATTGATTACAGAGACCATTATTTGTCTTATAAGTAACTGCCTGAATTGCCTGTTCCTTAAACAAGAACAAAACATTGCCTTCTATATATATATATGTTATATGAAATAATAAGTACCTATAATGATACAGATTTAGCCAACATTTAGAGAAAATAACTAGTATGAAACTGCGGTGGGCTGGCGCCCTGCCCGGGGTTTGTTTTCTGCCTTGCGCCCTGTGTTGGCTGGGATTGGCTCCAGCAGACCCCCGCGACCCTGTAGTTAGGATATAGTGGGTTGGATAATGAATGGATGGATGAACTAGTATGAAACTTTTAACATATATGAAACCCACTTCACATCACTTATTGTTAAACAACTACATATATTTTCCTAGTGATAGGATTTAAAGTTAACAGAACAGAATCCAAACCCTGAAAAGAGACACATACAAATTGAGCAGATATTTTTCTGAAAGTTGCCAAAGTGGTTCTTCAGGGCATTGCCACAGGGAAACCGTCCACTTGATGGATCCTGAAAGAACCTTTTATTTAGGCCTGTAACAGTTTCTATAAATAACAACAAATAAGAAAGTGGATTCATGAAATTTCATTGGCTTCCTGGTTTTAAAAAGACTATCGCTTCATACAGAAACAGGTCATCCACCTGAAGCTAAGCATTGCCAGTAGATAGACAGATGAATATGAAAGGTACTATATAATAGATAAATAGATAGATATGAAAGGCACTATATAATAGATAGAGAGATCATTAAAGGCACTACATAAAAGATAGATATTTTTTTTATTTTTTAAAATGACCTTTATTGTGAACATAAAAAGAAAAATATTAACAATATACACAGTCAAAAGACAAACAAGCCCAATATTCAGGATAAAACAAAAAGGTATATATCAGGCAACCACCACTACTCCCCCTTTACACTCCTCCCACTCCGCACATAAATAAGAAAATCAAAAAGTTAACATTTCATTGTAACCCAAAGACCACCACTACTCCCCCTTTACACTCCTCCTACTCCGCACAATAATTAGAACATGTTATTGATGCCTACCACTACTTTCTTGTCATTCCCAGTTAAGCACCAGTTCGCCCCCCTCGACAGCACACGGTACCAGTCCTGTCCCCCACATGTCGCTGAACATTTCTAAATTGTTCGTTAGTTTGTGATACATGAATTCGAGTTTCAGTCGACTTTTAATTAAAACTTTGAAGAGCAGCAGAGCTTCGGTCCCCATGAGGTTTTTTTCTTTACTTCTCCTCATTTTTAAGATTGCCAACTTGGCCTGTCCTAAGAGGAAATTCCCAACAACACATTTATTCCTTTTTTTTTTTGATTAAATGTAATACCAAAGACAAAACAAATTTTTGAGAACTTAAACCCAAAACCACTAAGAAGACCTGCTAGGAACATAAACAACGGCCTCAGCCGTTCACAGTGAATGAAGAGGTGAAAGATGGTCTCCCTCGTGTCACAGAACGGGCACTGGTCAGTCTCTGAAGCTTTAATTGTATTCAGAAATGAGTTTGTGGCTAAGGCCGAGTGTGTTATCCTCCACTGCAGATCCCCAAGTCTTTTCTGCAATGGGAGTTTATAAAAAGCCCTCCATGATGGTGTGACGTTCTCGGAGACCTTCAGTTCTTTCCTCCAGCGTGTATCTGGCAACTCTTTCAGTTGATTATAAAATGTCTCTTTCACACACAGTTTATAGAGCTCTTTTTTGTTAAACAGTTCAACGTCTTTCTCAACCAGAGTACCAAACTTGAGAAGGTGTCCATGACTGTCAGTGTCATCAGTGACATTTGGCTTTACGATAACGACGGGTGATGTTATCTCTGCCTCTGGTGTCTCCTCACTTGTGAAGTACTCGGCACACAGAGAACTTGTGCCTGACCTCCACAGTGTGGTGTGTTTTTACCTGACTGAGAAAAAGGTCAACCAGGAGTATTGATCCGATCCCCAGGACCGCCGCTAGGTGGGCAGGGGTGTGCAAGCACCTCATGTTTGTATCAGTTAAATGTCTTATTTTCAAAATTCTTTTGTTTAAAATAATTAATACAAATGATTCAGAAAACAATAGCGGACAGTCTAAAAGAGGATTCCATAGTAAAGGTTCTTCCATTAGCCAAAAAATACTCTCCAGATTTAGCCTGATTCTCCTGAGTTTTCTGTGCCAGACCTGAAGTGCGGATTGATAAAATTCTGGCAGGTCAGACCTAACAAGGTTTGCAGAGTGTAAAAAAAAATAATGTTCAGGAAAATGTAAGCCCCTTACCCCACGAAATAAGCAAAGGCTAGCTGTCTTCACGGCAGGTGCTCAGGGCCGTATAAGAGCCGATGTAACGCCTGCAACCTACAGGCTTCCATCCTGCTCAACAATTCAATGATTCCCTGACCGCCTTCTTCTACAGGCAGATACAGGACACTTCGCTTCACCCAATGTAGGCCATCTCGAAAGAAATCCAAAATAATGCCCTGGATGGTTCTGATGATAGATACTGGGTGGTCAACACATTGCAACTTATGCCAGAACATGGAGGCTATCAAGTTATTAATAATGAGGATTCTGCCTCAGCAGGAGATCTCCTTTTGGAGGTATTTTCATTTCTTCAGTCTGGCTTGAACTTTTTCCACCCAGTCTGCCCAGTTGTCTTCAGCTATGCCTCCCTGTCCTAAAAACACCCCCAGATATCTGAAAACTCTCCTGTTCCACTTAAGGCCACCAGGCAGGCCTGGTGGGTCCCCATCCCTCCAGTTGCCAGTTAAAAATGTGTTAGTTTTATCCCAGTTAATTTCTGCAGATGACAGTTTCTTAAATTCATCCAGACAATATTTCAGTGCCTTGATGTCTCCAGGATGACAGATAAACACGGTCAAGTCATCCGCATACGCGACGACCTTAAGTTGTAAATTTGGGCACTGAGGGATGTGCAGACCTTGAAGGTGGATGCGAAGCTGTTGCAGTAGCGGCTCAATGGAGAGTGAGAAGAGTATACCGGACAGAGAGAATCCCTGACGTATCCCTTTGGTAACCTTGAAGGGCAACAGAGTCAAGCTGCAGACTGCAATACCTCACGGAACGCCCTCCATATCACGGAATGCCCATAGCTTCAGTCACGGAACGCCCTTCAGAGCACAACATAGTACACACCCATGTAATGACGCAATTTATCATAACGCCCTTTCCCAGCGTCACTTGTATCATGCCCTCTGCGAGACGGTGTTGATACGCTCGTTGTACAGAATGCTGTAGATGCTGTAGTTGTACAAATTACAACAGTTTTCTATCTGGTCAAACATAAATGACTTCCAGTCTCATACTTATGCTATCAAATCATTCTAAGCTCTTTCACGATTCTAACACTTCGCCGATATATAGTACAGTTGTTTGTTTATTTTTTTTACTATTTTGAATGGTTGTTCATTACGTTTTCCCCTGAAGTGTTACATTATAGTAAAAGTAACAAATCTTATTACTATCCAGTGTTTCAAACGGAATGTACCTCATGAAACTCATACCTATAGATTTTTAATCTATAAATGTATTTCATATTCCCACTAGCAAATTATACACATGTGAAACAATAATAAGCTTCATTATTTTTAGAAGGTTTTCAAAAACAGCGCTACATATAAAATTAGTTTTAAAACTGACAAGGAAACATTTTAGGAAACAGTCATTTAAAAGCTGCATGTGTGAAATACTGGATGTCATGTCCATATCAATTGAAAGGCGTGTGACAGCCAGTAGATTTTACATAATTTTACATTTTTTAACAACTTTTCAGTTTGAGACAATCGTGATTGTTCTTAAACCGTTTTCGTGCAATGTTTAAGTTGATTGCAAAGACCCAATTTATACCAACATAGACTCAAACTATCTTTGAGTCGTCGTCTTTGTAAAATTTTGATAAATA
The DNA here is from genome assembly GCA_026402145.1 of Polypterus bichir lapradei. Lineage (NCBI taxonomy): Eukaryota > Metazoa > Chordata > Cladistia > Polypteriformes > Polypteridae > Polypterus > Polypterus bichir. The sequence continues at coordinate 10,148,587 of JANRMT010062810.1, forward strand.
TCAAAAACTGTTACAACTACTAATAATAATAAATAGTGGATCAGTTACAGTGTGCTTTCAGCAGGGAATTATCCCGAGGTGATCTCATCATTAAACATACAGTATTTATTGTCTTGTGCATACAGTGCAATGATATTGTTATTTACTGTACATGCCTCTCCAGAACAGTGATAATATAATAAAACACAACAAATATATAGAATACAATTTACAGTAGAGATATATATTCAGGTATATTACAAATATTTATACCTAGTCTTTTTCTTACGTTTCTTATTATGGTTGGCTGTTCAGTAACTCTTTAACTAAACACTTTCTTTGAAGCCATACTTAGTGCCATTGGTTCTTTACTATTTACCAGAAGGGAGGATTAAGAAAAACACTTGTGCAGGATGGCCGAGTGTGTAATAATCTTAGCAGAATGTCTTGTAGATATCCTGGACAGAAGGCAGCTGGGTGCCAGTAATAGTTTGTGGCTTTCACCACCCTCGCGTGTGTGCTCTACCAGGATGTGATGCCGCCAGTGAAGATGGACTCCAGACAACACATGTGAGACATCACAGGAAGGCATTGGTGAACTTGGCAATAGGCAAACCGTGCTGTTCCCTCCTCAATTCATCAGTGATTGTTACTGTACGAAATTTATACTAGCTCACCATTTCCACAGCACCCCACAAAAACAAACCACAGCTTAATCCGTTCTCTGAAGTCTATGACCTGCTCCTTAATTTTTGGCCATGAAAGGTCAGATTTTCCTGGGACCACTGAGTCAACAGATAGACCTCTTGTCTACAAGCCATTTAATCATTGGTGGTGATCAGGCCTATGATGGTGATGTCAGCAGCATTTTTAGTGATGGAGCTGGTTTGGTGTTAATATATATATATATATATATATATATATATATATATATACTCAGCAAAAAAAGAAACATCCCTTTTTCAGGACTGTGTATTTCAACAATAATGTTTTAAAAATCCAAATAACTTTACAGATCTTCATTGTAAATTGTTTAAACAATGTTTTCCATGCATGTTCAATTAACCATA